>VZRI01010572.1:160957-179049 GCA_013397515.1 Upupa epops | reverse complement strand
CCTCCCTTCCTCCCTCCCTCCCTCCCTTCCTTCCTTCCTTCCTTCCTCCCTCCCTTCCTCCCTTCTTCCCTTCCTTCCTTCCTATTGCATCTGTTTATTGCAGTCTGATCACATCATTAGCCTACATACCAGGACACACTCTCCAGGTTCTGCTTATCTCTCCCTCAGTCTGGATGCAGAGGATACCCTGAGTCACAGGTCACCATTTAGCCCTACACACCAGCACTGACTATAAACCGGCAACTGAACACTGTAAGCTTACTGTAAGGAAGTCCTAAAGAATATCTTTTCCCTTCTCTTATTCCAGGTTCAAAAGAAAATTCATCTCTATTCCAAGAGCACAAAAGAGTGAAGTGATGGCTGTGGTGGAGGCTGCAATTTTTGGAAATTGTAAAAGCTGGGATGCTGTTTATGGAAAGAGAGAGACGGTTCCACAATAGCAACATGGCATTTAGCTTAATTAGTTAATGAGAGAAAGATATAAAACCTCTCAAAAGAAACATGCAAATAAAGAAAACCTCTCTAAATCATTAAGGTTTCACAGATAGAAAAAGGTTTCTTGCTTTGGAAAGGGCAATGCCACAAAGGAAGTCTTTACAAACTCTGTTTTCAAGACTTTGATAGAGCTGCTGTCTTTTGCAGCACATTCTTCCTGTCAAAGAATAGGCCTTGAAAGCAGCCGTGGGGCATAGCTGTGGATCACGTCCTTTCTACTTGAGGTACTCTAAGTCTTAGCAAGTGACATGAAATGACCTAGCTGTTCCCTGCATGCTCCTGACAGAGCTGGCTGGTGTTACAATCAGTTTCAATCAGTTTCCCTGGAGACTGGAGATACTTTTATGCTTCCTATGATCTCTGCAAACATCCTCTGGAAATATACCTTTGGAGATCTACCTTAGTCAGTGAGTGGGTACAACTCATGAGTGTTGCCAGCTCAGAATTTGGCTCAACAGCATTTTCAAAATCACTGTTAATAAATGGTAGGCAGTCTTCAGGAGCCAAAGAAGTATTCTGGAGAGAAACACATGCCAAAACACACATTTAAATTCCTTCAGAATGCAAAAACCACTACATAGGATAGGTTTAGCATCTTAGACTGTTATCAAGCAAGAGCTAATTCTTCCACCAAAACAGCTAAATAAAGACTTCAGTATGTACAGTGTTATTGATTTAGTAAGAGGCTGAGTCTTTGAAGTCTGTCACCAGCTTTAAATCCTGAGAAGTCTGTTTCTGTCCACGTCACAGCCACCCACACGTGTCTGTGTCTGTCTGTGGTTTTGCTTTAAATTGTCAGTTTTCCTCACGGCAATCAATGCATCATCATCAGGACTCTGCAGCGAGCAGCACAGAGAGCTATGAATAGCTACACTCCAGGGAGCTGTACAGTGAGTTTCACTAAAGGGAGAGGGACATCTGCACCCTTGCATTGCAACTAACCCAATAAATGGAAAGGGATTTGCAACAGTGAAAGACAATTAACAGAATCAATGTGCCAGGCACTTGGGCTGTGCTTGTGTCTTCAGTCATCAGCATTTCAGCATTACTCTGCCATAGATAAAAACCTGAGTTATGCCAGCGGGAACAGCAACAGATCATTTGCACCTGCATATAACATCTTGTGTCCATTTTACAGAATGCACGCAGCATCTTTCAGGGTGTTTCACAACAATAGAAAATTTGTGTGAATCACAAAATAGATATTCCTAAGTAGTTCCACGCAGATCCATTGTTATTTTAGTCTTAAAAGCATGTATGACTCTGCTACATTGAGATGCTAATTCACAGACATGATAAAGGCTAATTTGTGTCTCATTGTGGGATATAGTTAGTTTTATTTGTCATGTCTGTAATTCTGATTTGCTAAAGTTGTGAAACTCTATTTGCACTGGAAATCATCCTTGACCTGAAATTGGTAAAGCTAACTAAGCCACAAATTTACTTAAGAAGGTGAAAAAACCCACCTTTCACACCAGTTAGTAGGTTCCTCAAACTGAAGGCATAGAATTTGAGCATGTGAAACCCACATAAACTTCCAGATTACTGAGTAGGAAACCTAGGGTAGATTTTAGGGCAATCAATGCTTCATTACTATTTTAGTTACCTAACGAACCTGTGTTTAAGCACTTCATTCAGCAAACAGGTTTTCCCTCTGGAGGATTTCAAGGTCCTGTGTCTTCCTCTTTATGGGAAGGATGAAGGGTTCAGCACAGAAATGTTATTTGAATTTTCAGGTTGGTGCTAGTCTCTACTCACAATAAGTATTACTTTCACAGTAGTAGACATGGTGCAAAATCTAGGGCAATAGATAGAATCATAGAATCATAGAATGTTCCAGGCTGGAAGGGACCTCCAATGGTCATCTAGTCTATGTTGGTCTCAAAGGAGAGGCCAGTACCAATAAAGACTCTTCTGACAGCATCTCTGAACTTTGACTCGGGTAGTACTCAGGAATTCATGGTGGCTTACTATTAAGACCCTATTTTAATGCAATGCCAAATGTCAACTACTGGGGCTGCTTACCTGTTTTCCTCGTTGTTTCTGGCTTACTTCAGCTTGCACCAGGTGAAAAGCTGGAGGAAATCTCCCAAAATATTTTAATTCTCTCAGGAACACTGAACAAAAGGAGATCCTTTACAAGTGAAGGCTGTATAAGGAGTGTCCCTTGTTTAAAGTTCACAGGCACAGAATGAACTTAAACATAAAGGTATCATTGCATGACATCAGTGGAGCTGGATGGCATGAATAGATGAGGATTTTGTCATGACAGTTGCATTTTTTAAACCCTTTCTCACTGGCTTTAAAGAGAAATTTAGCCACTTATAAATGTGAGGACTTGCAAGCATTGAAGTAATGGCATAATTTAGCTTTAGCTACTATTGCAATATTATGCAAAAGGTCACCTTTACTGTAGTAAAAACTAAAGAAGACACTGTGATTCCTTGAAGTTTCCAAAAACCTATGGTATAAGATGCTGTTCTGCATGCAGCAGTTAGATATTTTTGTTTTCTTTTGGATATTCATAATTAGGGACATCAGGAAGAGAGCAGAATCTTTCTTATCCTTGCCACTTGTGCAGTCTCATAACAAAGATTTCTTTAAGCCCCCAGAAAGGTATTTAAACATCATTACTTCGATAAGAAGTTTTCTTACCCCATGTCTACTAGGTTTCCTATATGTTAAGGTGTTACTGAATTGTTGGATTTTCTCAGCACTTTGTATTGTAGAGCTGTAAATTATGCCAGAAAGTGCTAGAATAGATTCCCCCAAAAAGTCAAGGATTTGGGTATAGATGCTGGTGAATGTCACCAGTGACCTCTTCTTTACACAGCACTCCCATAAATAGAGATTATATGGGCTACTAATTCAGCAAGTTTTAACATGTACTTTGAGGTTGATGTGTAATGCATTAACCTTGTTATGAAAGAGTTATACTGGAGAGAACCAGAGGAAGATCATGGAATATAGATCCTCAGAGAAGCTGTTCCCTGCATTTGTTTGGCAGCAGGTCCAAGTTCCTCCATGTGTTCTTAAGTCCGTGATACCAAATAGTGGTTGCATGACAGCTTAAATTCCTCTTAGCTGATGTGGTCATGGCCCCCAAAAGCCAGAGGCTGCTCCCTCTAACGTGTTCACATCTCTGGCAGTGTGGCCCAGTTCACTCTTTCTCAATGTCCTGGTGCTTAGCAGCTCCTGGTCAGTTTTGGCTGAGAGAACTTCAGCCACATTTTCATTTCAGCCTAGGATACATCAGCACAGCGATGCAAGGCAGCTACACCCTCCCAAAGTACATAGTGATATCACAGTAATCACTGTAGGAATGGAAGAGTATTGGGGAGATGCTGACAGCTTAACTAGTCCTTAAATGCTAGGACTTAAATGAACCACTCACTGAAAGTCTAAATTTTCTGTATAGGCAAAGTAGTGTGCTTAGTGCCACAAGCAGCTGCCTCAGGCAACAGCTCCCCAAGTAAAACTCACAGACCCCATCTCTACAGAGAGTCCTGAGGACTTTTCCACAAAGTAAGTCAATAATATAAGTCAATAATTCCCATTTTAGTTATTATTGGTTAGGATTTGTCCTTTAAAGTGCATATGTCCACTTTAAAATGAAATATTACTGTTTGAGAAGACTGAGAATAAAGTACACATAAAAGATGTTTTAATATTGAATAATGTACATTTTTCCCTCTGAGGAAAGCCTGTTTGTAAAAACTTGCATTTAATCTAAAGCCCATCTAAAAAGACACTGCCTCAGCTAGCCAGAAGCTTACAGATTATCAACATACAAAAAACCAATAAACCAACCCAAACAAAAAAGCAGGACTTGAAGTTCCCTAGGCAGAATAGTCACTCCCTGTAAAGCTCATAAAACTTGCAAAGTCACTGCTGGGATTTACTCATGAAATATCTCCTGCATGTGAGTTTGCTCAGGTACTGTAGTGTAAAGCAGAGCCTGAGATAATAAACAAGAGACAGAGAGAAATGCAGATGATGATGTTTTAACAGCAAGCAGGTACTTCCCATTTAGTCGGAATGGAGGACCAGAGAACTACAAAGCACTCTGCATGCCTCAAGTCTGCTTAGTTTTTGTTCCAGCATGACTAAAGAAAAGCTGATCTGGACCAGTGCCTAGTGCTTTTCTAGCCAGAGACAGGCTAGAGAGGAACAGGTAATGAGCAAGCTTCTTCAGCTCAGTATCATACCAGTTCACCTGCAATGGGTAACTCAGAAATAACACTGTATTTATTAATTTATGGTAAGCATTCTACATTCTCACACTTTCTTCTGGTTTTCTATCTTGCTGAGAGAGCTCTCATGAGTGGCCGTAGTACTGATCACATTCCATGCTAAATCACCTTTCTAGGAATGTTTGCATACACAAGGATGATTGGAGGGCTGGAGCACCTCTCCCACAGGGACAGGCTGAGGCAGTTGGGGCTGTTCAGCCTAGAGAAGAGGAGACTCCAGAAAGATCTTAGAGAGGCCTTCCAGTACCTGAAGGGGGCTACAGGAAAGCTGGGGAGGGGCTGTTTCCAAGGGCTTGTAGTGGTAGGACCAGGGATAATGGTTTCAAGCTGGAAGAGGGTAGGTTTAGACTGGAAGTCAGGAGGGAATTCTTCATGATGAGAGTTCTGAGACATTGGAACAGGTTGTCCAGGGAGGTTGTGGATGCCCCTTCCCTGGAAGATGGAGCCTTAAGCAATCTGGTCTGGTGGGGTGTGTTCCTGCTCATGGCAGGGGGGGTTGGAACTAGATGATTTCTAAGGTTCCTTCCAACCTGAATCATTCTATGAATCTAGGAATCTTTTGCACAGCACTTAGTTTAAGAAATCCTTATGTAAGGGCAGTTATATGAAGGCCACTTCTGACAACACAGAAGATGGAAAACCCTAGGAAAACAAGCTGTGTTCTCTACTAGATTGCACTGAGTTTTTCATAGGGTCACAGGACAGCTCAGACTGGAAGAGGGCTCAGGATGTCTCACCGCAACCTTCTGCTCACAGTGGGTGAACTCTAAGGTCAGACCAAGCTGCTCAGGGCTTCATACAATCAAAGGAAGTCTCAAAGCCCTCCAAAAATGGAGAATCCATCACCCTGCTAGGCAAGCTGTGTCTCTACCAGACTGTCCTCATGGCAAAAAAGTTTCCTTTTATATTCCAGTTGAAACTGTCATGGTTCAGCTCATGTCCATTTTGTCTGTTCTTTACACCGTGCACCACTCTGAACAGTCTGTCTGCATTAGCTTGTTGTCCTTCCCTCTGGGGACTGCTGTCAGGTCCTTGAAGCTATCTCTGCTACAGGTTGAACAAACTCATTTCCTGTAGCCTCTCCTCAAGGATTTCAGGATGGATGCAAAGAAAGCCTATGGTAGATCCACACTATGGGGGCCACTGTGCTGTCAGGATCTCTTTCATGTGTGCCTTAAAGTAGAAAAGAGGGAGCTCTGCTGGAAGGTTAATTACGTGGTCAGACCTTACATTTTTAACTAACAGAAAAACTTCTTGAAGACCTACACTAAAGCAACCTCTAGCAATGAGCTGGAGGGAGATTTACAGTCACTTCCTGTTTCTGTGAAATTGTTATAACAAACCTGGAAGTTTATTAAGCTTTTAGGCAAGTTGGAAAAAAACATTTTGGTGCAACAAGGCTGTACTACTACAGCTAAAAATATACATTTTCAAATGAATACCACACATTTAAATTAAGAAATCGGACAAAGTGTTATGGAACCCTGTTTCAGGTTTGGCATTAAGCCTGCAAAAATACTTATTATGGTCAGCCTCTGCTACTGAAACATTTATTATGGCTGGATGTAGGCAGGCTTGGTCAATGTGAAAGATGCTTCTAATCTCCTATGCTCTTGATGAGTGTGTTTTTCACCATGTTCCAATTCAGTAGAGTCTGTCTCACTGCAGAACAAGATCCCCACCCCCACCCCATCAGATTTTATTACTTAACTCTCAGATTTGTATGAAAGCTATTTTTGTTCTTAGCAGGGTGCGAGGAATGTTAAAAAGTCCTATTTCTTTTTTTTTTTGTATCCCAAGATAATTACTGTTGGTGCTGCCTGCCTGCATTTTATGTGGGATATGTTTAAATTTATAAGTTTATAAAAGCAAGTTTTTTGTTTAATCATTAAATGGAATGAGAATTGATGAAGTAAGATGGCAAAAAAATAAAATAAAAAAAAGTTAACATAAACATCCGATACTGCTGGGAAAAAAATATGCCTTTGGAAAAGTAAAAGAATATCTTATAATGATTTCCTCTATGGGACTGGAGACTGAAATAGATCCTATAACCTCTGTCATCATTTAGACGAGGTTCTAATTACTGTGTGCCATGTTGATCTATTATGCACTGTACCGAAGCTTGTGAGGTAGTACGTCTTAAGAAGTTTAGCTTTACCTTAATTGAAAAGAAGTACCTTAGGCTTAAAGATTTAGTTGCTGCTTCATGAATGAGACTTTGTATGGTCATTTACTGCATGCTTCAGATCCTATTGCCTTGCCGAAGAGAAATAGGTCATAATAGTTTCCTTGAGATGTCACTGAATACAGTGGATATAACTTTGTGGTTTGAGAAACAGACACAAATGAAACAAAGCTCCAGTATCTCCTCTAATCTCCTCTTAGAACTTCCTATTTTTTTTGTTTTGCAACACAAAATGAGTTTTCTGCACATTCATGGTTTCTTTCTCTCTCGTTTTCTGTGTGACTTGTTTTCAGAGTAAGAAGAGAAACTAACAGCATATGTGCCTCTTGTTTTGCTAATGGATTTCCATATTCTGCTCCTTTTTTTTCTTGTTATACTGCAATATATTTAGGCAGGAAATTGTGATTAATTCAAAGACACTGCTCTCTGTGCGAAAAGCTGGGCATTACTGCAAATCCAATACATTCATCCAGAGTCATTAATTAAAAGAACTAAAAAACCCCAACAATTCAGCTTTAAGACACTATGTAGAATTAACCTTTTAAAAACAATCATCCAGATAGATAATGAACTATTTAATATAAACAAACATGCTGGTGGATCTACTTAAAATGGCTTATGGAATTGTCCCTCTTCCAGCCTTATTCTTGCCTTTGGATTTAGTGTTATGTGTTGAGCATATGATGCCACGAAGAACACTGGGAGCGTGAAGAATGGTTACAGCAAGAGGCCAACTCAGTACAAATGGCTGGAGTGTGCTTAGCACAAACAGGAGCTTTGAAGACAGGTAGACACCTCTAAACTCCTCACTACATGTGTGTGAAAGAAGTCTAATTTTTGCCGCATTGTAAATTTGTCACATCTTAGCATCTGTTTCTACAGCAACTGAAAGCACACCTCCAACATAAACTCAGTGTTACCTTTAATGTTTACCTTTACTTTAGAAGGATGTGTCCTAATCCTCAAAACAATATAGAAAAGGTGGAATATAAAGCTTATCATGTGCTATAAAGCTTTATATGCTATAATATAAAAAACCTTTATATATAAAACTGTATACACTATCATTAATGTCTACAAATACATGAGGGGTGGGTGTCAGAAGGATGGAGCCAGGCTCTTCTCAGTTTCATCTAGTGATAGGACAGAGGGCAATGGGTGCAAGCTGGAACAGAGGAGGTTCCATATAAATATCAAAAGGAACTTCTTCCCAGTGAGGGTAACGGAGCATTGGAACAGGCTGCCCAGGGGGGTTGTGGAGTCTCCTTCTCTGGAGATGTTCAAAACCCGCCTGGATGTGTTCCTGTGCAACTTGGTCTAGGTGATCCTGCTGTGGCAGGGGAATTGGAATAGATGTTCTTTCGAGGTCCCTTCCAAACCCTAATGATTGATTTTATGATTCTATAAAGCTTTGTTATCTATAACAAGTTGAACCAAACTTGATTCAAAATGGTCCGTGTGGAAGCGCAGTACTTACTAGCATAGCCCCTGTGTCTGAGTGAAAAGTAGCCTCTCTAAGTTATGTTTTGGGTGCCAAAAAAGTTTTGTGTAAGACCAGAAGTTTATTTTCTTTTTTACCAACTTTCAGGCTCATGCAGCACATTATTATGATTAGTAAGCTTATGTGGCTGAAGACAGTTTTTAGGCTGGTTGTCCAGTGAAATCAGGCCCACTGAAAGTACTTTTATAACCATTTCATAGTTTCTTGAATGGGTGCACGTGTGTATGTACACAGGTCCGTACACATTCCTACATGGCTTCAGAAGTTTTCCAATAGCAAATAAAATTTCTCATGTTGGTAACCTCTAATTATCAGAGTTTCCTCAGGAAAGTCCGTTAATTATTGTTGAAATCTCCTGTATTTATTGATACACAATGAGTTTTACATGCCTTTGTAGTGAATTTTATATTTCAATCTTGAATCCTGCGTGTCAGCCATTTCTAATCAGAATGAAAACTGTCAAACCAAGTTTAGCAGGACTCATCAGGCAATCATTGTGAAACAATGCAGGCAAATTTACATCATCTGTTCTTTTTGCGAGCCTAAGATGAGAAGAATTACTGCACAGTCCTGTTTTTCTAACAGGAAAGGAAGAAGGAACCTAAAAAAGGTCTCTAAGTAACAAGGCAGGAGGGTATGATGTTGACTTGCTATGCTTCTAAGCAATGTAATTTAATGTATGAAGAAGACACCCTTAGTCTAGTTGTGAACACGTGTATTTCTGACACAAAGTCAGGCTTTACACAACAAAACAGTTTTCTACCAATTTTAGATTAAAAAGCATTATCAAATAAAAGAGTGGGTTTAGCATTTACACAACATCTAAAGTCTTACATCAGAAATAGAAATTGCCCATTCACAAATAACTTGCAGGCACATCAGTCAATCAAATGGTGCTACTGAAAAAAAGATCTAAATATCTTAGTCACAACAAAGAAATTATTTTCAGTGAGAGCTGAGATGCACATTCTGTTTGCAGCTGCAGTCCAGTCCTAAAAAGAGAGGTCAACTGGGTTTGGAAGGAATCCAACATGAGAATCTGAATGAGCTCTCTAGCACAAGCCTCCAGCTGAGTATAGGTAACTCAAGTCAGATCAAGATTTTAGTACACTGTAGCCATCAGGGGAATTTGGATGTGTCTCTTCTGTACGTCTGAGACATAATTTGATTTCCATTTGAGTCAGCAGAGCAAAACCATATGTTGTTTGATTTCTTGCTGCTCCTGTTCAGTGTACCTCTAAAGAAAGGATGAGGAATAATGCTTAAGGGCTAAATGGTGTAAAAGGCAATATTTTTCATGAGAACCACTCAAAATTATGCCTGAAGGCCTTTAAGTACATTCAGTAACCTATGAACCAATGATCTGCTGGTGACACTTCTTTTGATACAGGCCAGGATGTGGTTGGCTTTCTGCGAGGCACTGTTGCTTAGGTGGATTGAACTTGTCACCTGATTCCAGTGTCGCTTTTGCAGGTTTCCCAGATGAAACCAGTGATAACCCAATGGTGTGATTTTTTTTTTTCATGGGGGAAATTTCAGGAATCTTTCATTCAGTGTGGAGAGGGCAAGGACAGGTGGGATGCTCAAGTTAGTTGAATTAAGCCAGAAGTGAAGCATAATTTTTTCAGGAGAAGATAAAATACAGTCTCATTATCAAGGGAATTTTCTCGTTGTCCATGCCCTGTTGTGTTCAAACTGAGCTGGAAACCATATTCATTCTTAGACTTCCTACAGGTGCATCTGAAAAACCACAGTTCTAATCTAGTGACTTGTTCTGGCCTTCACCTGAGTGTGGTGTAAGTCTATGAGCAGTGCAGGAGGACAAAATACCAGGAGTATATAACAGGGCACCAGTCTCTTAACTTGTCATCAGTTGTCTGTGCTGACTAGGTCTGGGATAAAGTAGCTCATTATTGCATTGAAAGTGCTAATGAGCTGAAACCAACAAAGAAGAATCTCATGCAACTTGTGAGTCATGGGCAAAAAGGGACAGGCTTGATTTGGGAAAAAACAAAAGATGTTTAATTCAAACAACAGGAAATCTTCAATGTACTGAGGGGAATCACGTGGTTCTTACATGCCTGGGTCTAGCTCTGTTATCTCCTTTCCCTCAGGGGAAAATCCCCTCAGCAGTTGTTTTTACTGTGGCAATGTGGTATCCTCCACACTGAAGTCCTCCACGAGATTTCACAGAATCATGGGGTCACAGAATAAACATGGTTGGAAAGGACCTACTATATCTCTGAGTCAAATCATACCCACACTCACAAATACCTAAATACCTGATTGATGGGAAACCACAAGGTGATCCCCTCCATGTCTGCCACTATAGGATGTCACAAAGAACGATGTCTACATAGTTCTTCAATACCTCCAAGGGATGGTGACTCCACCACCTATCTGGGAATGCAGTTCCAGTGCCTCACCACTCTTTCTGTCAAGAATTTCTTCCTAATATCTAATCTAACCTCCTCTGCCGCAACTTCAGACCATTGCCCTGCTTCTGCCAGCAGTCACCAAGGAGAAGAGGCCAACACCCACCTCTCTATAACCTCCCTTCAGGTAGTTATAGAGGGCAATGAGGTCCCCTCTCAGCCTCCTCTTCTCCAAACTAAACATGCCCAGCTCGCTCAGCTTTTGCTCATACAACTTGTTCTCTAAACTCCTCATGAGCTTGATAGCTATGCTCTGGACATGCTCCAGCATCTCAATGTCTTTCCTATAATGAGGGGACCAGAACTGAACACAATACACAAGAAGAGACCTCACAAGGGCCAAGTACAAAGGCACAATAATTTCCCTTTTCCTGCTGACCACACTATTCTGTATTTCTCCACCTGGAGTGTGGTATTTCCATGGACTGAGGGGTCATCCCAGTGCCTGACTGCTCCAGCCCTTCCTCAGAGCCAATGGGTAAGTTTTAAGGGGAAGTTTTAAGGGTAAGTGCCCTGCTCCATGTCCTCAGGGACAGTCCCCTGCTCCAGAGTGTCATTCTCCTCTTGCTACAGACAACACTATCTTCCTCTGCACGCTTCACCATGGTTTTGCAGGGACTTTTGTCCTCCACTGCTCTCTGCGCTTTACACAATCTCATTTTCTTGTCCATCACCATGCCTCCAGGGCTCTCACTGGATCAAACTTGCAGAGGCAAGTGGGGAGCTGTGGAGAATTTCTGTCTTTCCAGTTTCTTAACCAGAACCTTTACCAGCAATGCCCTCCCCCAGGTTAAAACCCACCAGGCTCAAACTACATTCTGTAGTCTATAGGCAGCTTCTGCTATAAAGACAAGACTGACCTTAGTAAACAGAGTCTGAGGGTCAGGGAAGTTTGGGATGTGCCGCAGGACTGATTTCTTCTACACTTAGAAATGCCAAATTCAAGGTCCTGTTCTCTTACTGCTTGGATGACAGTGTGTCTTATTTCTTTGAGTCCTTTGCATCACACTTTGTTTATGAATGCTAAGAGTTATGTCCTATGCAGGTTTGCTGTGTGAGAAAATGTCTTTGCCTCAATATAGACATAATTTTTACACTCAGTGAAAAAAACCAATATACTCTGCATTCTTGAATGCAGTGGACATTCAAGGAATTTATTACATCTTCCTACACCTGACGAAACATCTGCTATTGTGAAGATGTCTTCTCTTTGAAGAATTAATCCAGGTTAGCCCAACAGGAATGAAGTATTTCTATGACAAAGCACTGTATGTGCTAGATGGATCTGGATGGCCTATTATCACAAAGGGATGCCCTGTTTCCCATGTGTACCAGGCAGAATATCTGTCATGATGATCTGTAGCTCTTTCATATGAATGAATATGGGCAATCCAATACGTTTTGATGGATGGTCTGTGAACCACTAATCTGTGCACCTGTCCTCTACTGCTGTCTTTTTGGGGAAATTACCAATGATCTTCCCATTAAATATACATCCTGCAGGTGTTCCTGGGATCAGGGAACAGTGACAGGCAAAGCTTTTACCCACAGAGAGTATAATTTGATAATCTGAAAGATTGGTTAGTGCTTTTCTGCTGCATCCCCTGGCATTCGAGGAAGAATTTAATTTCCCTGAGGCCAAGGGATGACCCAGGGTTCCCTGCTGGAGGAACTTTCTGCTGTTGAGTCACGGATTTAGGATGGTGTAGCACAGTTGAGATCTCTGGTATGTAGGAAATACTGCACTATATGTGGCTGCAATAGCAAAGCAGAGTCATGGATCAGTGAGGAGATTTGCGTGAGGGTATTAAGGTGAAGTTCATAAACTCTAAACTGGGTTCATAATACTGGCTTTCATCAGAGTTATTATTTCAAGCATGCATACCATTATAGACTAAGGCTGGAGAGGTTCAGGCACAGAACACAGATACACACTTCTGAAAACGTAACTTTTCCCTAGAAAATAATATACTTAACAGACCTGCTAAAAACAAGGATGTCAGGAAGACGGTCACTGAAGAAGCAACAAGTGTGGTTATTCTCAAGATAACAAATATGTTAAATATCATTCTGGACAAGCCAAGTGACCTTTGTCTGTTGCCAATTTTCTTCAGCAGAAACTTAAACAATGTTTTAAATAGCAAATTTGATTGCCTCTCAAGGACTACAGAGCACTTGTGTTCTTATCCCAAGTACTGTTATTTGGCTCGGGAGTTAAAATAATTTAAAAACAATAATAAATTATCTAGTTTTCAAAAAAATGAATGTGTGGAGTTACTAGGAATGTACTTTTAAAAAGTAAAGTTTATTTTATTTGTGATAATGCTTTAATCCATACTTTTTAAAAAAAATCACTCAGCAAAATACTACGATCATTGATAATAGGATTGGGAGAAAGTGAGGATACTTCTTCATAAACTGAACAAAATGGATGGATTGAGAGCTGTACACATAGCACACAACTGCAGATGCCTACAGTCAATGCAGATATTCTCATAAACGCATGCATCAGCCTGTAAGGGTCAGCTTCTTCTGAAGATTACAGTATAGACACAGCCTTTGGATTGTAGTTTGAATCATAGAATCATGAGGGATCGGAAGGGACCTCAAAAGATCATCTAGTCCAGTCCTCCTGCCACAGTAGGATCACCTAGACCAAGTCGCACAGGAACACATCCAGGCGGGTTTTGAACATCTCCAGAGAAGGAGATTTCACAACCCCCCTGGGCAACCTGTTCCAATGCTCAATTACCCAAACTGTGAAGACGTTCCTTCTGATACTTATATGGAACCTCCTCTGTTCCAGCTTGCACCCATTGCCCCCTGTCCTATCACTAGAAGAAATTGAGAAGAACCTGGCTCCATCCTCCTGACACCCACCCCTCACATATTTATAGACATTAATGGGGTCACCCCTCAGCCTCCTCTTCTCCAAGCTAAAGAGACCCAGCTCCCTCAGCCTTTCCTCATAAGAGAAGTGCTCTACTTCCTTCAGCATCTTCGTTGCTGTACGCTGGACACCCTCTAGCAGCTCTGTGTCCTTCTTGAACTGAGGGGCCCACAACTGGACACAATACTCCAGATGCAGCCTCACTAGTGCAGAGGGGGAGAAGAACCTCTCTTGATTTACTAACTACCCTTCTTCTGATCCCCCCAGGATGCTGTTGGCTCTCTTGGCCACAAGAGCACATTGCTGGCTCATAGTCATCCTGCTGTCCACTAGGACCCCCAGGTCCCTTTCTCCTACACTGCTCTCCAACAGGTCAGTCCCCAACCTATAATGGTCCCTGGGGTTGTTTTTGCTCACATGTAAGACTACACTTACCCTTGTACTTCATTAAATTTCTCTCTGCCCAGCTAATAATAGGTATTTGATGCAGAATACCTAGTGGGATTTGAAGATTACACATTCCTATGCCTTCTCATGATGTTCTGACCTACTTGAGCCTTGTAAGTATTTAGCAACATGACTTTTTATGTGTCTGCCTTTTTGTCCCGTTTAATTCCCTAGCTCAGGTCTGTGTGTGAAGAGTTTGATGTTCACCTCATCTGCATTCACTTCAGAAGTGTGTTTTTTCGTTTGCTTCAGTCTAAATATCCTAGAATAGGGGAGTAAGGATTGGTGGCATTTCAGTCACTCTTGGTGGCTGCAAAGAAGCAAAGGGTACAGATGTTTTTTAACAGATCTCGCTAGCAGTAGCAATGTCTTATATCTTAGGGTCTGACTGGGAGTGTTTCTCCTGGTAGGAAATAGTGTGAACTATCTCAGATGATTGAAAGCCGGTTAATGTGATCCCCATACACAAGAAGGGGTGGAAGGATGACCCATGTAACTATAGACCTGTTAGCCTCACCTCAGTTCCTGGCAAAGTTGTGGAACAGTTAGTGCTGAGTGCTATCAGGCAACAACTGCATGATGGCCAAGAGATTAAGCCCAGTCAACATGGGTTTGGGCTGGGTAGGTCTTGCCGGACTAAGCTGATCTCCTTTTATGATCAAGTGACTCAACTGGTTGATGAGAGGAAGGCTGTGGCTGTAGTGTACCTGGATTTCAGAAAAGCATTCAACACGGTCTCCCATGATCTACTCCTGGTGAAGATGGCAGCAAGGGGCTTTGATAGGAATATTCTATGCTGGGTCAGGAACTGGTTGGATGGATGAGCCCAGAGAGTGGTGGTAAATTGTGTCACATCTAGTTGGCAACCAGTTACTAGTGGTGGCCCCCAAGGGTCAGTGTTAGGTCCAGTCCTGTTCAACATCTTCATTGATGATATTGATGATGGGTTGGAATCCATCATGAGCAAATTCGCAGATAACACCAAGCTTGGAGCTCGTGTTGATCTGCTGGAGGGTAGGAGGGCCCTGCAGAGGGACTTGGACAGACTGGGGAGATGGGCAGACTCTAATAGGGTGAGTTTTAACAAGTCTAAGTGTCAGGTTCTGCATTTTGGTTGTAACAACCCAGGCAGAACTATAGGCTGGGAATGGAGTTCTTGGAGGGTACTCAGGTAGAAAGAGACTTGGGGTAACTAGTGGACAGTAAACATCATGAGTCAGCAATGTGCCCAGGTGGCCAAGAGGGCTAATGGCATCCTGGCCTGTATCAGGAATGGTGTGGCCAGCAGGGAGAGGGAGGTTATCCTCTCCCTGTATTCGGCACTGATTAGACCACACCTGGAGTATTGTGTTCAGTTTTGGGACCCTCAGTTTAGGAAGGATGTTGAGGTGCTGGAAAGAGTCCAGAGAGGAGCAACTAGAATGGCAAAGTGCCTGGAAGGAAAGCCCTAGGAGGGGAGGCTGATGAAACTGGGTCTGTTTAGTCTGCTCCCCCTGGAGCATTCTTTTCACCAGGATGAAAAACCCCAGGTCTCTCAGCCATGCTGAAGGATAACTGAAGGACAGTTCCCTGTCCTTCTTATGTGGAAGACTTCAGATCTGGATGCAATACTCTAGGTGAGGAGTCTGAAGAGCAGAGGAGAGGGTAAAAATTGCCTCCCTCACCTGCTGGTGGCACATCTTTTGCATCTTTTGATACAGCCCAGGACATGGTTGGCCTTCTGTGCTGCACTCACACATATAGGCTTGTGTTAAGCTTTTTATCTACCAACACTCCCAAGTCTTCTTCCTCAGGGCTGCTCTCAATATGTTCACCACCCAGCTTGTATTTGTGGTTGGGATTGCCCCAACCCAGATGTAAAACTTTGCATTTGGACTTACTGAACCTCATGCCATTTGCACAGGCCCAGTTCTCAAATCTGCCAAGAGACTTTCTGTATGGCCCCACTTCCCTACAGCTTGTCAGCCACATCACAGCTTGGTGACATCGGCAAACTTGCTGAGGGTGCAGCTAGTGCTGCTGTCCAAGTCACAGACAAAGAAATAACATAGCATCAGACCCCAAATGGATCCCATAGCCTCTTTGACAGATGTGTGGGATAACCAAGTCCCACCCAGTAACCTCCTTCTCAAAATTTCTCACTTGCTCCCCAGCCACCTCACCTACTCAACGGCTCATACTTCTCAGTCTTCAGGAGCACCTGCAGGTGCTTATGTGCATACCTGCAGTTTCACCTGGTGCTGCACCATGGACACTGAGTTCTTTCAGCGCTTTCAGCACACACAATACACAAGTACTCACCATGAAAGAGGTAGAAAAGACCCGAGTAAGAAGACAGATTAAACCAATCAGGCAAAGGGCTTGGCCAGGCAAATGTACTGACTAGCAAATTATCTATATGCAAGTAGTTTTATACACTTCCCTCTCTATTTTCTAATATCTAGTCATCCACAGAACCTTGATTCCCCCCATTGCCCTGCTTTTGTTTTCTTCCCTGACCGTTATGAAATTATTGTCTACAGACCCAAAGCACCTTTGCTTGCATCCCATAATAAATCTCATAGCTCCCTAGACAGTGACCCACACCTCAGTCAAACAGTTGTTTCAGAGGTACTCTCTGGAGTGGCCACTGGCCACTGGGGCTGAGGGTCCCACAGGACAGCCTTGAGGTTGGCTGTGTTGGTGCTCATGTCCCTGACAGTGGAATGGGTGTTACTCTCCCTGCCATCCTTCCCCATGCTTTTTTTGTATGTGTGAAGATGAAATTTTTATTGTGTAAGCAAACAATAAATCACCTGTATAAATGTAGTATAAATCACCTGTTTGCACCAGTGCTATTAGTATTGTACTAAGCCAGCTGTATTCACGCATTTAAATATGCTTGGCCAGATGCTCGGATGGTGTGAACAGATGTGACTCTACGGGCACCAAAGTAATGACAATGGCTAGTATAGCCCCATTGCTGATCCTGGGAAGATACCCCAAAAAGTCTTTTATCCAGTTTCCTTTCCCTGAGCCACCAGGTATTTGCAGATGTAAGTTTTGTTTTGTTCTCTCTA
Organism: Upupa epops; assembly: GCA_013397515.1. Classification (NCBI taxonomy): domain Eukaryota; kingdom Metazoa; phylum Chordata; class Aves; order Bucerotiformes; family Upupidae; genus Upupa; species Upupa epops. Next base: position 161,781 of record VZRI01010572.1, on the reverse strand, counting down.
ATGCTGGAGAGACAAGGCAGAGCAAATTCCTTTCTGAGTCACAAGAGAAGGAAACGGGTAAGATCAAGTTTTATGTATTGTTTCTCTCTCCTCTTTGGTTCATCTTATGACTGGAGAGTGGTGTGGAAAATGACATAGAAATCCAGGGGGAGAAAGATACAGTGAACACTTACGCAACATAGCACTGAATATTTCAGATGTTGCATTTAAATTCTTGCTTGTTTTTCATGTTTCTCACTATGCGCTTTAACAAGGTTCCCCTGAGCTTTTGAAAACACTCATTAAAGGGAGTGTGATTTCTATTCCCTAGTTTTCAAATATTATTTACTTAGAAAAACTCATCCATTTTTCAGTCTTCTGTTCGTAGATACCCTTTGCTGGTCTCAGGAACTCACCTGTCTCCTAAGCAAATATTTCTCAGATGTAAGACTGCATAGTGGAACTGCAAAAGCGCACACTGTAACATCTTACTCTTTCAAAATGATGTCACATCTGCTCAAATGGTGAACATGTGTGTTGCATTTCTAATTTCATTACATGGACAGAGGCATTGAGTGCACCCTCAGCAGATTTGCTGACAGCACCAAGCCGTGTGGTGCAGCAGACATGCCAGAGGGTAGAGGTGCCATCCAGAGGGACCTGGACAGGTTGAGGAGATGCACAACCCTCATGGGACTAAGTGTAAGGTCCTGCATCTGGGGTGAGGCAATACTAAGCACAGATACAGGCTGGGCAGTGACTGGCTGGAGAGTAGCCCTGAGGAGAGGGACTTGGGGGTGCCTGGGGACAAAAAGCTCAGCATGAGCCAGCAGTGTGCACTTGTG
>VZRI01010572.1:131563-160709 GCA_013397515.1 Upupa epops | reverse complement strand
GGGAGGTGGTTGGGGCCCCGTCTCTGGAGGTATATAAGGCCAGGCTGGATGAGGCTCTGGCCAGCCTGCTCTAGGGTGGGGTGTCCCTGCACATGGCAGGGGATTGGAACTGGATGATCCTGTGGTCCCTTCCAACCCTGACTGATTCTGTGATTCTATAACTTCCCAGGGAGGGAGATGGGGTGCTGGAGGGGGCTGCCTGGGGCTTTTGTGGAGTCTCCTTTTCTGGAGAAGTTTTAAACCCACGTGGACCTGGTTGGGGTGTCCTGCTGTGACACAGGGATTGGATTGGATGATCTTTCAAGGTCCCTTCTGATCCTTGATGATTCTATGACTCTATTCTATATCAAACAACAGTTATGAACGAAGATAATACAGTAGTGGGAGTTAACTTGTTCATTTTCATGGTGTATTACTACTTCACACAATTTTTGCCAAAAATTGAAGGGCCTAATTGCAAAAAAATAACAAGTTTTTCAGCAGTGGTCTTCAAGCTGTCACTGTAGCAGGATAAATGGCTACAGTGATTTTGGAACTGATGCATGTGAAGCTTCCCATTTCACTATTTCAAAGTCAGTGGTGAGCATCTTTGTGGTTGCAGTGAGATCAGAACCTCATGGTTCTGATATTCAAATAAATACAAGTGAGATGACCCCAGGATTATATGGATGCATACACGAACTTTCATCCTCCCGCCCTCATCCTCCAAAACACACTAAGGGGCTCACAGACATGAAATTAAATATAAGCATACTATAAAATCAAACATGAACATCTATTTCACACATGTACATGCTCCAAAAGGCCAAAGAAGCAGCACAATCTATCAATCACCTTATAATCTTAGAAACTGAGATAAACCTTGCATAGGTAGGGGCTGTGATCGGATATGCTTTGATATCATCCCAAACAAGCTGAGGCCTGGACCATGGAGATTGGCTTTAGTTAAAGAAAAACAAAATTAAAAGCCCAAATGTCAACTATCACACCCACAAATGGTGTGAAATTTTCCATCAGCATTGCTATGTATTCATTTATTGATTAAAACAGGACTGTTGTTTTTTCTGGGCATATACTTGCAAAAGTTTCTTAAACAATTTCCCCCCCTTTACCATTCCAACACAACCTGACTGAAGCGTAATTGGAGCCAGATGGCAAATGCCAAACCTTTTTATGGTAACCTTGTCAAAGTAATTCCTTGTGAAATCTTTATCTTACCTTTTATTTTTTTAAGATCTTCACAGTTTCAAAAATGCATAAAGATTTTGTCGAAAAAGTTACATTTCCTCGCCAAAGAAGTTTGGAATTTTGTCAAGGCTGTCTAGTCTATGAAACCCCCTGTTTTCCATGACACAGTCTAGGAGGTCTGGGTTGTCTTGTCGGTCACCAGTGTAACAAACTTCCATAGTGTCTATAGCGGTGAATGTGCCACAAGATCACAGGGAAGGAAGAGGCTTAAGACCCATGGTCAATGGCCACAGAATTCCTAGGCTGAAATGGACCTCTAGAAGTCATCTAGACTTCTTCAACAGACAATGTAGAAGGTGTCTTCTCTTTCTTGCTGTGATAGCAGCTCAGGTTGCGGACAGTGAAAGGCGTTCAGGTCAAGGGAAGATGAGAACTGGACAGCTGATGCTGTAAGTTTCTCTCTAAAAACATCCTGCAGTTTCTTTTTCAGCTTGAAGGAAAAATGTTCAGAAAACACTCCTTTCTATTCCCCTTCCTTGGCTTTTGATTGGGATGGGAGACTTGTGCAAGAAAGAGATCACACAATTGTGCTTTCTTCACTGGTGGAAATATTAGCTATGTAGGAGATCTCGGAGAAGGATGGTACAAAACAGACATTGCTCCTTTGGGGGTTTCATCTTGTCAATTTGTACTTGCTGATCAGTCCTTCTTAGCCTCCCTGTATCTCAGGAACTTCTGACTGTCATCTCCTGTAAACTGGGGAAATTTTCCAGCCACTCTCTTCACAATCAGAGGGAACTAACTTCAAAAGAGAAAATAGTCCCAAGGAAGACATATATCAGGTAGTCTGTAAGTACTCTTCAACTTACTAGATGCGGGACCCCCATGTCACTGCCTTGGGTACATTAGTGAGAAATGTCCTAAGGAGATGATGCCTTGAACTCCTTGTTCATGGGTTAATTAGTGATTGTGAGTTCAAGTAAATTTAGGCACTCTGACCTCAAGTTCTGTTTGATAACTCAGTGTATTTTGAGACAATCACATGCTGCAGTGCTTTGCAGGCTGGCAGTTTGCCCTGAGTGGTGGTTTCTGTCAATCAAGGGCAAGAGGACATACTTTCTGGGCCAACAGAGAAAAGGGCCACAATATATTTCAATGGTGAGCAATTCCAAATAGGTTCCCAAATAGCTTGGATGAGAAAGCTCTTGTATCAGCTGCACAGGCTGTCAAAATTTTATCCTAGGTTCTGACCATTTGACTTCAACAGAAATAAATGAGCAATGAGTAAGGCAAACAAGGGAAAAAAATGTAAGAAACAGCAAATGTTTAGGGATATAATCAACAAAAAACCAAGCAAAGCTTCATGTGACATCCCCAAACCTGCTTGCCAAACATATGATTTATATCTTATGCAAGAAGATTTAAAAGAAATGTCTAATAATTTGATTCTCTTAACCCTCTCCCCTTTTGTTACCTCTGTCCATGACAAGAGCACAGCTGGAGCCCCCCAAGATAACTGAAGTCATATGATGCTCTGAGGGCAGCCAAACATCTCAGAAGTAGCAAGCTGACAGGCTGAGCAGCCCAATGAGATAGCAGAGAGCTGTTTTAAAAAGAGGAAAACAGAAGGATGATGAGGAAAAAGAGAATGGGAGGTAGAGGGATACAGAGTGTTTGATCAAATTTGGTGAGTCAATAAAAATACTCATTTAATTAAATACTTCATGTTTTCCTTTCTTCTGTTTTGATGAAGGAGTAGTAATGAAATATTTGTGGTATGTGAAGTATGGGAAAAACAAACCCGGGCCAAAGAGAGGAGCAGATGTTTTCTATGTTCAATTAAAAAATAAAAGTGTTCTTAGTTGCCACCCTTTGTGGCTCCACATACTGAACTTATGTGCTGTCAGAGTAGGTACTGCTGAACCTGAGGAAGAGAGGACAGGTCTGCTCAGGATCTGCTACTGGAGAAGCCTTGCTGAGCTACTAGGCTGGCAGAAAAAGGATTCCCTCTTATTCTCTCTAGGGCAAAGTCCACAGGGGACAAACGTGTGATCAAACATCCTTTCTTTCATCCACTCACTGGGTCAACTTGTCAAAGAAGGAGATCAGCTTGGTCAATCAGGACCTGTGTTTTATGAACCAATACTGGCTGGCCTGATCTCCTGGTTATCCTGGAAATGGAGCAAAATGGCAGTCAAGATGGTCTGCTGCTTAGCCTTCCCTGGCACTGAAGTCATACTCACAGGTCTGTAGTTCCCCTGATCCCTCTTCCGGCCCTTCTTGTAGATGGGAGTCACATTTACTAATCACTAGTCTGCTGAGACCAACCTAGTTATCCAGGACAGCTAATACGTGATGGACACTGGTTTACTGAGTACATCTACTAGCTTCCCCAGAACTCAGGTGTATTCTGTCTGGGAGTGGTGTCATAGATCATAAGCTATCTCCTTTTGGACTATACAGGCCTTATTCTGCTTCCTGTCTCTCTCTCCCAACTTGGTAGGGGCAGGGAACAACTAGTCCTATGCTTAAAGACTGAGTCAAAGAAAGCTTTAAGTACCTCAGCCTTTTCATTTGACACTAGGTTTTACCCTGCATCCAGCAAAGGATTAAGATTCTTCCTAGTCCTCCTTTTGTTGTCTTTTTTTATTTATAGAAACACTTTTTGTTGTATTTTACAGTGGTTGCTAGGTTGACTTCTAGCTGGGCACAGCTCTTTGTACATGAAGGGCATATCCACTGCAGTCTAGAGGTCTACATTAGCACAAAAACACTTGAGGCCAGGAATGGTTATATTTAGAGGGCCTTGTTCTAAGGTCTTTCAGATAAGCATTTTATTTGTGAAAAATAATTATAATTCTCCACATAGTTAGAGATCTTCTGGGACTTCTTAATAAAATGTTCTAATTTTGATGCAAAGAAATAAAGAGCAACAAAGCAAAATGTTATGTTTAAAATGCAGTTTCAGCATAGTAACAAATTTTATAACAATTTTTTTGTTAAATAGAAGATACAAATTCCAAGAAAATAAATCACAAAGATATTTGGTTCTGGCAGTGCTTGGATATTGTGATGGAACATTCTGATAGTTCTTTCAAAATTTCTCTGGAAAGCTTTAACAGAAACCTTTTCCGTATCATAAAAGGACTCTGTACATAAAGCATCCCTCATACATCTCATTTCAGGACTCTATCCACATGCCATTTGTGTGTATCTTCTTTTGTATCTCTGTAGCTGTACATTACATTGTGACTTTGTGGATACCTCTGCCTGGAAATCCTCTCCCCAGATCTGCCACAAAGGTTGTGAGACCACAGAAATCCTGCTTTGGTTGAGACTGTAGCAATGACTACCAAAACCGTAATCATGTCAACTTCAAATATATTTAACTTAAATTATCATGGTCTGTGTCATTTTCATTAACTTAAATTATCATTTGAACATTTACAAATATTCACAGTATTTAAAAGGTTTTTGGGAAAAGCTGAAGACTGTCTGTGTGCCCTTGGTTTCCAACTTTGAGGTCATGGCTTCTTGCGCTCTTTAGTTACTGTCAGCCAGAACAGGACAATAGAAGTCATTCTGGGAATTATTAATGATATTTGCCTATTATGTGCATGGATGACAGAGTATTCTTAAGGAGCCAGATAAATGAGAAATTCAGATCCTTACAGCAGTCACGAAAGGGCTTGAACTTTCTTTAAATACCAGCAGCTCTGTAAGTCTGGTCAATTGATCCTGGATAAAAAGAATGTTGTTGGTATCTCAGTAAGCCAGTTAATGTGAATTAGGCTAAAGCATTTCAGAGGTAACGAGGACAACTGGGTTAGCCAAAAAATGCATTAAGAAAATATGTTTTAAAAAATGTAATTTTGCAAAGCTGTCAGCACGAGGAGGGTGGGCGTCACGCCAAATGGAACTGCAACATCTTCCTGACAACTTTCAGGTTCCATTAGCAACTGAGGATCCTGTGAATTCAGTGTTATATCCATTAGTGAACAATTCACGCATGTCTTTATTAATTGAATCTCTATCCATCTCACAGACTATCTTTTCTTAGAATGACAGTGGGGAGAATATGCAACCAAACACAACTGAATTTGGTCTTCTTTTTGCTACAAGAACAAGAAAAGTCATGCTGAATGAAACAGTTCTCCTAAGGAAAAAATAATCCATTAACTAATTTGGAATCATGCTCTGCTTTGGCTCCAGGTTCTAGTAAAATAGCAGCCAGGGTCTTAGATGCTCTCAACCTCCTCCTGACTGCTGTATTTTACATCAGAGTCACAACCTTTACATTCAGGGAAGGAAATGCATGAACTGTGCCCTCTTTACTTCCATAAGGCTATAAAAGGTGAAATTTCAGATATCTTTTAAGAGCTTAAAATTCAGGATTGATAGCTTTCATGCACCTGTGTCTAAACAACAGTCCAGAGCCCTCTCCCCCTCATCCATTGGAAGTTCATGTGAATTTTCTGAATGAGAACTCCACTTCCTAAGACTTGATGTCTAAGCAATCTCAACAATCATGAAGCTCAAACAGGGACAATGACATGAGAGTATGATACTGTAATGTAACAGGCATTCAAGCACACAGGCAGTCCTAGAGTTCGTGTTGAGGATTATTTTTTTGTTCCCATCATATTACTACTTAATAAGGAGAAAGGGAGGTGGACCATACCCTCTTCTGTGATCGATGTAACTTTCTTTTGGAAGACTGGCTTTGAACCCTCAGGCCAAGAAGGAATTTTTATCTTAACCTCTCTTTTCCTGCATGATTGTCCTAGTCATTCTCCATAGGAGATAGACCACAGCCATACTATGATCTTCTGAAGTAGTTAAATTCATTGCTTTGAAATGATGGCAAGCATGCTCTGAGCAGGCTTTCTAGGTAAGGTTGCTCAGAGAAGCTAGGCACTTGGGATTGTGTGTTTGTTCTAGGTGATCTTAAGGAGATAGGTGTTTACGTGTTCAGCTCAGCAGGCACAAGGCAAGTACCATGGAAATTATTTCATTAAAACTGGCCTCATGTTACATCCCTATTATGTAAGTACTTCCCTTAGGTCTCCTCTATGGCCAGTATGATGTCCCTTTGTAATTATTTAGAAATGTAATTACTTAGAGCAACATGCCTAAAATATTATGAAGGTTGTCTTGAAGCTCAGTGGTTCTTTTACACTCGAAACTTGAGGCCAAGTGTTTCATGTTCTGTATCATGACTGGTGTGAGAAGGTGTCTGATGATGGAAAGCCTACTGGTATAGCACTCAAGGACTATAAAAGGCAGAGGGCTGAAGCTAGAACAGCGTCACACATCCTGCTTCTGTGAGCAACTGCTGGAAAGAGCTGCTCCCAGAACAGGGTACCTGTTTGTTTTTGGAAGGAAATGGTTGGTTGGCTGTTCCAGGCAGTGCAGGGGCACACTGTTTCTCATGTAGTGCACATGCACCAGGAAAAGTGGAACATGAGCTAAGGAAGAGAGCTGGGATTATGCTCAGATGTTAAAGGGTTTACACAGGGGTTTGTTGTCACTTTTTTGCACTTGTAGAGTGGAGTGTCCTGGCGTAGGTGGTGGAAGGCAGAACCAGAACTTCTCCTTCATCTGCACCAAGTTTAAAGGCAGGAGAGAGTCTATGTCCTATCATGGGTAAAGAAATGGTACTTTTCCCTGAAGAGCTACAGGTGGAATTCCCTGAAGAGAGCTTAACACCTCTTCAGAGCTTTTTTGGTCTCCAGTTGACAGTGTGCTGTAGTTAGGTAGCACAGACACGCTTGGTTCATGCTGTGTATTTAAACCCAGCTTTTCTCTCACACCCCTCTTTATTTTTAAACTTACTCATCTGCTTGCACTAAGACAGAAGCTGCAATGGTTAATTTATTTGCACTCCTGTCAGCATAACAGCACGGAGACACATTGAGAAGGCTGACTTTGTTAATTGAAATAACAGGGGTTTTGAAGGTGTAGCACAGTCTTTCTCTCATAAAAATGTTGTGAAGGGAAAATTCAAGACTGAGAATGTCAAGTGATCTGTCTGTTTCAGCAGAATAGCAAAATACATTTCTATAAAATTGTTCCAAAGAGCAGAGTCTTTCCCCAAGAGAGAATTTTATTTCTACGTAGTAATATTTTATGTAATAAAGAGTTTATGCATAACGTTGCTGTGTTATATGGAGACATCCTTAGGAGCAAGGCCAAATAAAAAAGTAAAACCTGCACCCAAATTTTTTCCCCAAAACTAGATCAAGCCTGAGCACGAAACATGATTAAGCATTGCATTTAAAAAAAGACACACAGTGTAGTACAAATTACAGTGTACCACATCAAAGGAAATCCAGGAACACAAACTCCACAGGACAGCTTGGCTGAATTATTTAGAACAGGAGCATTATCAGGCTGCATCTCAGTGTGCCCTGCTAGATATTTTCTGGTGGACAGCAAGACTACATAAAGTATTACATTTGATAAGCACGAGTCATGTCATCGTACAATTTCATAGCAGTCTTTATGGGTCCAAAGTGGACACCCCTTGAAGCACTGCTGGGACACTCACTACTTGCACAAGTTGCTCCAATAAGAAACGAGACAAAAAAGTGAAAAGTCAGTGGATGTCTTGAAATGGAGCAGTAATTCATTTAGCATTCTCGTACTCATACAATTAATTTTTAAGGTTCCTATGTCCCTTGTGGGTTGCTGTTGCAATGGTTGAATTGTGCTAAGTTCTATAGCAACTCCTTCTGTTTCAAATGAGCAGCGTTGGAGCACAGTGGTCTCTTTGACTATTTCTACCCTGCCAAGAGTCCTTTCACAGCTAGAGAAGGCCATAAGCACTCTGCCACTGCCACTGGCTCTGGGAAGCTGGGCTCTGCCATATGAGTAGTGTTATTCTTGAATCCAAACCGCACACATCAATGGAAGATCATTTCAATGGCAATCACAAGTAAAGGAAAGATTAGACTGGAAATTAGATGTGCCTTGGGCCATATAAAATTATTAGCAAAGCTAATGGTGTGGGATAACCGTTTTCAGGCTGTTTGTACACCTGTGTCAAGTATTTATCTTCTAACTTCTTTCTCCTGGCTGAGGTCAGCCTCTTCCAGAGTGCTCCAAATGCCTGAGATACACCAGATATCTGACTGTGGGACACAGCAAAATATTGCTAGGTTTCCAATCATCAGGAGGAAGTAATTCACTTATTTAAAGCATTTTTTAATTTGTCTTTGAGGTTTGGATTAGAGATCTTGTGGGTAAAATGAACATGCACAAATCCAAGGCCCTGATGGGATATACCCATGAGTGCTAAGAGAGCTAGCTGCTGTTGTTGCTGTGATTCATCCTTTTTGAAAGATGGAAAAAAAGCTAATATCACTCCAGTCTTCATAAAGAGTAAAAAGGAAGACTCAACTAATTCCAGAGTGGTCAGCCTCAGCTCCATCACGGGAAAAGTGATGGACTAGCTCATAGCCTGAAGCTGCACCAGGAAATGTTTATGTTGGGTATTAGGAAAGGGTGATCAGACACTGGAAAGGACTGTCCAGGGAAGTGGTGGAGTCACCGTCCCTGGCGTTCACAGATTCAGAAAGGGACCNTGAGGTCAGCCTCTTCCAGAGTGCTCCAAATGCCTGAGATACACCAGATATCTGACTGTGGGACACAGCAAAATATTGCTAGGTTTCCAATCATCAGGAGGAAGTAATTCACTTATTTAAAGCATTTTTTAATTTGTCTTTGAGGTTTGGATTAGAGATCTTGTGGGTAAAATGAACATGCACAAATCCAAGGCCCTGATGGGATATACCCATGAGTGCTAAGAGAGCTAGCTGCTGTTGTTGCTGTGATTCATCCTTTTTGAAAGATGGAAAAAAAGCTAATATCACTCCAGTCTTCATAAAGAGTAAAAAGGAAGACTCAACTAATTCCAGAGTGGTCAGCCTCAGCTCCATCACGGGAAAAGTGATGGACTAGCTCATAGCCTGAAGCTGCACCAGGAAATGTTTATGTTGGGTATTAGGAAAGGGTGATCAGACACTGGAAAGGACTGTCCAGGGAAGTGGTGGAGTCACCGTCCCTGGCGTTCACAGATTCACAGAATGGTTCAGGTTGGAAGGGACCTTAAAGATCATCTAGTTCCAACCCCCCTGCCATGAGCAGGGACAACCCCCACTAGACCAGGTTGCTCAAGGCCCCATCCAGACTGGCCTTGAACCCTTCCAGGGAGGGGGCATCCACAACCTCCCTAGGCAACCTGTTCCAGTGTCTCACCATCTTCATCATGAAGGTGTTTAAGGAAAGATTGAATGTGGCACCTAGCACCATGGTCTAGCCAATGTGGTGACACTCGGTCATAGGGTGGACTTATGATCTTAGAGGTCTTTTCCAGACTAAATAATTCTGTGGTTCTGTGATCAACGACTTGGATGAGGAGATAGAGTCTACCTTCCGCAAGTTTTCTGGTGATACAAAACTGGGAGGATTGGGTGATTTCCCAGAAAGCAGTGCTGCTATTCAGTGAGACCTGGACAGACAGGAGAGCTGGGCAAAGGGGAACCTAATGCTGTTCAGCAGGAATAAATGTAGAGTCAAGCACCTGAGGAGGAAAAATACCATACACCCGTATTGATTAGGCATTGCCCTGCTGGAAGGCAGCCCCTTGGAAAAAGACCTTGGAGTCCTGGTGGACAGCAAGTTATCCATGGGACAGCAATATGCCCTTGTGGCCAAGAAGTCCAATGGTATCCTTGCATGCATGAAGAAAAGTGTGCCCAGTGGGTCAAGGGATGTCTTACTTCCCCACTGTTCTGTCTGGTGCGGCCACACCTGCAGTGCTGTGTCCAGTTCTGGACTCCCCTGTTTAAAAGAGATGGGGAACTGCTGGAGAGCCTTTAATAGAGGGCTAGAAGGATGACTTAATCACCTGGACACATTTCTGTGTGATCTGTTCTGGGTGATCCTACTCTAGCAAAAGGTTGAACTAGACGGTCTGCAGAGGTTCCTTCCAACTCCTACCACTCTCTGATAGGAAAGCCCTGTGCTTTCCTATTCCTTTGTTAATAATAAGAATAAGCTGTATTGTTTGAGATCATTAATGTAAGACTTTATCTAGCACTTTGAATCACACTTCCCTTAATATGGAAAATCTGGGGAAAAAATAAAAGAATAAAAATGATTTGTTTAAATGAACTCTCTATCTGGATGATTTCAAATACTTTATCATCTATCTATTTTGGGTTGGAAAAGGAATCAAGCATAATTAAATGAGAATGGTGACATCTGCCACCAATCAATGGATCTGCAATAAAATTAAAGAGGCATCTTTTTCTCCTAAAATCCATTTTTATTTTCATCTATGCTGTTCATTAAGATCAGATGCATTTCACTCTAGCTGTCAGTTCTTGGAATTACATAAGTAATAAAGTCCTGAAGGCCAATGGCATGGGAATAATGGAATGTGTAACAATATAATCAGCAGCAAAATCCATATTTAATGTGTGGCATTCTAATGCTAAAAACAATGCTGATTTTTAAACGTTGTTTGTTCTCGCCAGGTTCTACAGCTGCTAGCAGGTTTTAATCTTGTGCCATTTTATCTTAGCTGACGCCTATTCATTTTCTTGTTTCTGACTTTGGAAATTATTATATAAGACACACGAAGGAGACAAGTGAGGGAATATAAATGGATAAAACAGTCTATACTGTTCTTAGCAAGTGTTATGCAGAGCCAACAACTTGACAGTCTTTTAATCTTTTGCAGTGAACACAGAAAGAGGGCTTTTTTTACCATGGCATTCAATAACAATCGTTTTATTGCTAGGATTAGTTGAACTCGATGAATATTTAATGAAAATATTACTTTGCAAGAAGGGAAAATTTCTAGTTCGGTCCAACAAATTTCAGCTTTACTCACCTTAGTAAGTGATAAATATAGCTTTTTAGCCGGTTCCTTTTTAAAATAATAATTGTAGTGTTTTATAGTATTAATCATATGCTAAATCATAATGTCTATGCTAAATCATTATCACAGAGATGGTGCAAAGGATATGACAAGAAAGCCTGGAAGTTTATAAATAAAGAGGATCCCTCTATCAAAAGATAGGGACAGAGGGCCAAATAAGGCAAAACCCTTCAGAAATCAATCCAGAACCCTAGAAGCCACAAGCCATTTGGTCTCTGGGAGAAAATGTCTTAGAGTAGGGTTCTTCTCACGTATCTTTGGTCACTTTTAGCACTGAACTTTTTATGTTGGGTCCACCAACACAGAGGGACTTGCAGCTCTGGATTCATATACTCTTTTCCCAGAAGACATTGATTCCTTAAGTTAAACTAACTGCCCATCATGTAAGCAGATAAAGTAGGTGAGATGTGTCTGTCCCAAACATCAAGTGGCATTTTCTCTAGCACACCTACAGCAGCTGGTGTCTGACGTTGAAGCAGTCTCTGAAGGAAGTGCTTGCGGCCCCAGCCATGTGCCTGAGACTTCCAGTGCTGACTGCAGAAGGGGTCCACTCTTATTTTCCTATGGTATTTTCATATTTTGAGAAGTCTTTAGATTTCTGCCAGAGGTGGAATATTATGCCTTAACCTTGAAATAATTTCTGCTTTTTTAGTGGGTAGGTGTTGGTAACTTAAACATTTGCAGGTGTGAGGGACTTTGGATAATTCAGAGTGCCTCAGGGCACTCAAGGAAGAAAGTTTGTGATTTCACAGAATATATGTGAGATCGAGAAGTTGAGACAATGGAGATTTGAAGAAACAGCCAGTGGTCATGTGAGATAGCCATGCTCTCATAAAAGAGAGCCATGCTCCCTGTATTTGTCTCCTTGGTACATGCTATGTAATAAAATGGCTTGTGATAACATAAGGCCCTGCTGGCAGCCTTCTAGCAGGTCCTACACATTTAGCAAACCATATTCTTCTGTCCTCTTGGCTTTCCTCCTAGTCTTTTTGTCCTCTGGGTTAATAAAGTTTTAACATCTCCAGAGATCTTTCTAAAGGCATCAGGAAGCAAAGGGCTAGCAGCAGCTTGCACTGCCTGTGCCCATCCCTTTCCAAAGAGCTGGCCATGTCTCTATGGAAAGAGACGGAAACTTTGACAGAGGTTTTAAGGAGTACAAATGAGGGCTGTGAGTCAAACACTGGCCTGGTCCCAGAAAAGGACTTTGCTGGTGGTGTTCATAGCCCCTGGGATCACTTCTGCAGACTGACAAGCTGCTCCTAAATTCTGTATTGGCACAAACTTCAAAATAAGGATTAAAAAGATAGGGAGCCAACAGAAAATGGCACATCAGGCACTAAGTAGGACCCACAGCTTTAGGCAGGATCCAGTAAGGGTGCAGGATTTTTTCCTAGTGAAGGGGTCTTAGAATAGCGCACAATCCCAATATGGAAGGAGTCCCCTCTGAGCCATGTACTGTTCTACCACTTGGGCTTTTCCATGGGTTGACAGATCATTTGGCTTCAAAAACATCTTTGCTCTTTCAGGCTTTTCTGTCTTAACTTGTAGCCTGGTAGTTTTCCTGTTCTTCCACTGCTTTCATTCCATCCACCTTTGCAGATGCAAAAAAAGACAAGCAGTTGCCTCGCATACAGAAAAGCTACAAGACCATCAAATTGCATTACCCTCCACTGAGTAGTTATTTCATCAAAGCAAAAGCCAATACTGAAGACTGTCCCAACATTACCAGATGAACAATATTAACAGACACCAATAAAACTGATTTTTCATCAGCTGCCCTGTAAACCTAACATAGTTTTTGGCCAAGAAGAAAACTGCTATGAGGGCATCTCAGCTATCATTCTTGAAGTGACTATTTTTTAGACTGGAAAACATACATTACTGCCCAGTTTTGTGGTTGCTTTTCAACATTCTCCAGATGCATTTTTTGGCCTTCCTTTGGTCGCAATGCATCATCTAGCTACATATGAAAGGAAAGAACGTTTCTTCAGGCAACTGATAGAAGGACTGGGTAATGCAATACATTTTGGAGAATAAAAGGAAGTTCAGACTCTGAATTCCTCTCTGGAATTGAAACAAACATTGGAATTTTCAGGTGCATGTATTTATTTATAAAGAAATGTAAGAAAAACATAAGGAAGTAGTCTACCTTTAATCTATCTGCAGGGCATTCAATATATATATAAAAAGGCCACTTTCACAGCTTAGATCTTATGTAATTGTTTGCCACCACAAAATGGTATTTATAGAATAAGATGGTGCATACTGAGAAACCTGACTGCTGTGAACTGTTTTCAGTATCACTCAAATGGATATCTTTTTCTTCTCTCTTGCTTGAGTGAGTCTAAGGGTAAAATGATGGAGCTGGAGACCTTGAAATCTATCTGTATTAGAAATCTGGATTTACAGGAGCTTGTAATTTCACAGAATCACATACTGTTATGGTTTGGAAGGGATCTTGAAAGATCATCTAAGTCCCCAAAGATTGTAGATCAGCTGCTAATTCCTATATCTATTTAATCCTCAGCACTATGATGTTCTGTGGTACCCTTGAAAATATCTTTTGCTATTTTCATCACTTTATACTCCTCTTTTTGCTGACTTATTTACTTAACACCTGTCAGCTGAGTTCCAGGAAGTGTGGGCTCTTCTCAGATTGGACAGTGGAGAGAGGATGAGTTGTGGAGAGCACACACTGAGTGTTCAGAATAGGACCCAGCTCTCAAAATTGTCGTCAGAAGGTGTCCTGTCTAAAGATCATTCTCTGTGACCAATCCATGCCACCATGATCCTTTAGATGTAGAATAATCATGAACAAGCCCACACCATTCAGACAGTTTTCCAATGGCTACAAACATGTGAGGTGTATTCCAACCCCAGTGGTTAAGTGTGTGAAACCCTTTTTCAGGTCTGATTGCACTGAACAGGCAGAACAGATGCTGGAAAGATGGAGGTTTTGTCTAAAGAGACAGAGGAGATGGAGGTGGTTGTTCAAACCCCGGAAGTCACTAAGAATCGTAGGACTGAAGAGCAGAAGGGTAGGAAAGAGTGTCATGTGAAGGGAGGAGATTCGTATTCAAATCATTTCATGCAGTCTACTTACCCAGTAGTCTGAGCTGACTCAATTTAAAGAGATGCCTTGTTCTAGTTTATGAGTTTGTATTCTCATAAAATCTTGCTTAGAAATTGGAAACCTTTCAGAATCTCTTGGTGCACTCACTTTCCAGACACAGTGGGGCAATTTTGCCTCCAAGTTCTGGCCAAATTGGGGCCCTGCTTCAGATAAAAGCAGAGGTTTGAGGACAGCATGGTAGAACTATTAGCAGCACCTGGAAGATTAAAAGAAATCACATCTGAAGGTTGGAGTTTTGCAGGTTAAGGACTACTCTGTAAGCTAGATCTCAAATGCTTCTTTTCCATTCTGCTATTATGTGCAGCCAGACTTTGAGATTATTGGTTTTCTGTGCATTACTAGCATCACGTAGCTCTTTCTGAATCTCAGCTCCAGTTCATGTACATACACAGAGAAATTCTTACATGAAGTTACAAGACATTAATTAGTATGGCGTGGTTTCCAGACAAAGCTGGATAGGGGTATGGTACATGCAAGTATGGGTGACACAGCACTCACATACTATTTGCAAAGATTCCAAAAAGTGCTAGAATCTTGGCACACACTCTGCAATACAGATTTGCATATGTACAGCCTGTTGGACTTGTCCAGAGGTCTTGAACTTGCTGGTTACCTGCAGACTGTAAGGGCACTATACGTGTCTGTAATTTTTAGGAGGAACACCTGGGCAGAAGTATGGGAGCATTAAACAACAGTTCAAGGCAGAAGGGTTTTGGAAGTTTCTGTGAATTTTTTAATTTAAATATGTGAACAAATCTAAAATCAAACTTTGCACTTAGAAAACAGAAACAAAAATTTTATCACTGGGGCATGTGCTCAAGCAGCAGGCTACTCCGGTTGCTGTTGAGTGATGTGCTGGGAACCATGGCAAATAGACAGGTGTGCATGTGAGACCACAGATTCTGCAGACTTGGAGGTGTAGAGAGCACATTTCAGTTTGCACCTCAAGTAAAACTCACTCTTCCTGGCATAAGCAGGTGAACAGTTCCACTGTATGCATGTGCAAAGCAGATTAAAAGATCAGATTAATAATTTTTATGAGAAGTAGCCACTACATATGGCAAAGTAATTTTCATGTCCAGTGTCTCAAGCATTTGCTTTTTATTATCCCAAAGGGGATTAGAGCAATTGGACTAATTGCTTAACAAACTGCCTTTGTAAACCAGACACATTTTTAAATGGTTTGCAACCAGAAAGGGTTCTTTGGGGTTTTTTTTTTTGTTCTTCTACATCTAAAGATGTCCAAACCAGTATTTTGTTAAACTTTGGCATTATAAGCAAGTCTCAGGCAGAGATTTTATTTACCAAATCTTAACTAAAAGCCAATTCTGATGTCCAAGTTAAAAAAAAGAAATCCCTGAAAACAGCAACTTCTAATGGAAAATTTGAAGTTGCTCAAGATGCCCAAGACTTGATGAGGTATATGTGTCACTATAACACAAAGTATCCGTACTCTGAGCTTCACTGCAATCTTTTTGAAGGATTTATATTACTAGAGTAGAATTCCCCAGTGGAATGTGTATTCTTTATAGAATTGATTAATTAACCCCCCTGTTTCATTCAGATGGGGAATTTTTATTCTCTTTTACACATTGCAGTGTTCTATACAACCCTTTGCTTCAAATTCTGATCACTTTTCTGTTTTATTTCCAGTAGAAGTTGCTAGTATTTATGTTAAATTTTAACTAAACGTTTTAGTATGTCTTTCAGAAAAGCTTCCCTGCATAGCAGAGTACACACTTTCCTTAATCTTGGCATTTTGCTCCTCGGCTGCCGTCATTCCATCTGAAGCATTTACTTTGAAATGCCTGCCAAATATTTTTGCCCCGGTACCACAAAAACAGCACAGCAATGTGGGAGCGATTCAACCTCGTGCGTTTGCAATGAGAGCAGGCGGCAGAGCAACAGGCTCAGAAAAGAGTTCTCCCAGTGCAAGGTTCTCCCAGTGAGATCCAAATCCCAAGCAAAGCTGCTAAACCTCATTAAAAGTCAGGATTTACCATGCTCTGGCAGTGGGGATTTGACTTAGATGATCTTTCAAGGTCTCTTCCAACCCATAAGTCTGTGAATTTGTGTATTTCATTCTTTTAAGCTATTGTTTCTTCTAATAAATGAGACAGCTTGCATGCAAGTTGCTTGGGTTTGGTTGTCTACTTTCAGAAATTAAATTCAAAGTTAGTAAATTCTAGAAAGAGTTGCATTAGGCAATGTCTTCAGTACTGCTACCTTGCATAGTCCTACTGAGATGAGCTCTGATTCACACCAGCTGTCTCCTTGCTCCTCTTCTGTGGGTGATTAGCATAACTGCCGAGGTTGGTTGGGAAGCACACCTCGTGTGCACCTGGTTCCCCCCAAGAGAATGCAGAGCAAATCTCAGGCACTGTTGTTAAATGGTGACGTATAGGGAGTATTTTGCAATAGTCAGGGTCTTCAAGCTTCAGATCCTGGCCTCATTCAGATCCTGGCCACCCCTCCTGTCCACCATCGAATAAATATTTTAAGGTACACAGAGGCAAAATATGATGCATCAAGAGCACCCTGAACAACAGGAAGATACCTAAATAGCTGAAAAATGATATCTTGAAACAACTTACCTAAAGAAATGTGAGACACTAAACTCCACTTCAACCTTTATGGAAATTAAGACCTGTAACACCAATACTCCCATCTGCACATGACAGCTGGATGTTGCCCCACTTCAGTGGAGATAAGAGGGGTTGAAGTTGGATGTTCAGTTGGAAGAGACCACCCAAGACACAGTTTGTTTCACTTTTGCTGACCTCCTCTGATATGGTCATCAAAGCAGCAAAACTTGTCCTTCAATCTTCTTTTCATCTAGCTCTTTAAATGCTTCACATCTCAGTAAGCAGGTGAAAATTCTGCAAACAGCAGTGAGTAAATGTAAAGGCAGACTTTTCCCCCGTCTGTTTTGGAGCAGGACAATCTGTTTACCTTTCCAAAGGAGCTGTCAGCACAGTGGTCATCATGAAATATGAATCCACAAATGGTGCACTCTGAGGAAAACAAGAACATGAAGAAACTTGTTCCTTCTATTTTCAACATGTTGTTGTTCTTTTCTCTGCTATTTGAGTTTGGTAGCAGGCTTTCTTTTTTAGTTCCAGAGCAGCCCTTTAATAGACATTTAGTCACCTGCTGTAACTAGATGGGCCTGAACCCACAATCATTTTACTCACCTGCTTAGTTCCAGACATACATCACAGAGGTCAGGAAAGTCAGGCAATGAATGAGTTGGAGACCACGATGTATTCAGTTTATCTGTGCTGCTACATGTAATAACAATAAGAATCCTGCCTTTAAACAGCCTCCCGTGATATGCTTCTACACACTCTATGCTACTGGTGCCTTTTCATTGTCAGCCAAGTGCAATGGATAGGTTTCCATACGTGAGATAAAGTCTTTATCTGAAGAAAGAAAGGAGGTTTTTCAGTGGAGCTAAAGAGTAAAGGAGCATTGGCAGGTAAATTGCATTGCAGTTAGAATACAGGGACATACACTACCAAGGAAGTTGCTTCACTTTGAGTGTTGTGGAGAGCCCAGCCAAGAGCCAGGACCCCAAGCATCAGTAGGGTGGAGGCTGCACAACAGGTGCAGAACCTTTTTCTCAGGAGCATGTGCTGTCCATAAGTTCTTTTCTTGGGCTCCAGTATAGCAACACACACACATATCAGACACTGCTTGTGAGGTTGTGATATACAGTGCAATTCCTTACATGGGTTTTCTGAAGCTTGGGTCTGTATATATCTGCTCTCTCCTGTAGCTGTGGGTCTCGCAAACTCGTAAAACACATACGCCCATACAAAGAATTACAACAGAAAACTCTTGCTTCTGCAGTGTTTTGGGCTTTGCACACCCACACAGGGGCTTTATTTAGTTTAGTCTGTAATCTTTGGATATGGGTTCATCAAGGTTCTCCCCCTCTACTCTGCCCTGGTGAAGCCTCATAAGCCATACTGCATCCAACTGCATCCAATGCTGGGCTTCCCAGTTCAAGTACAAGGAGGTACTGGTGAGATTTCAGAGCAGAATCACTAAGAAAATCAGGAGATCTACCTTATGAAGGAAAGACTGCAGGAACAGGGTCTGGTTAGTTTAGAAAGGGGAACACTAAGGGGTGATCTGATCAATGCTTACAAATACCTAAACCTCAAGTGTCAAGAGGAAGGGACCGGACTCTTGGCAGTGCTCAGTGATAGGACAAGGGGCAATGGACACAAATTGGAATATAGGAGATTCAACATAAACATAGGGAAAAACTGTATCATGATTAGGGTAACCACACTGAAACAAGGTACCCAGAGAGGCTGTGGAGGAAATTCAACAAAGATATTCAAAACTCACCTGGATGTGTTCCTGTGTGATTCACTCTAGGTCATTCTGCTCTAGCATAGAGTTTGGACTAGAAGATCTTCAAAGGTCCATTCCAACCCCTACTGTTCTATGATTCTGTGTACTCTGACCTGTGTTGTGAACACATCACACTCACAGAAGAAGGAGCTACTCTCTGCTATTTCTGAGGATAAGACTACAGGGTGATGTGTGAGTATTTCAGGGAGTCCATATCACTGAACTGGATTTATTAAACCACCAAGGATTTTATCACTTACTAATCGGTTAACTTGTCATATAATCTGTGGTCTCCACTACAGTCAGTGAAAATATACACCTCATGGTGTCATTCATCTTAAGACAGGTGTCTAGGGTGCATCTGTCTTTGTAGATGTCCATCATTTTCCATTAACTGATGGAAAAAAACTGTACAAATGGAGTGTAAATTATTGCTCTCTGGACAGATTAGGTTATGTGAGGACACATTTTTAACTAGATACAGCCTCCCCCCCTACCAACACCTCTGAGGCACCTTTCAGCTGAGCAGCAACATTTAAAACAGGATTGTCCCCAGTAAATTCCAACTCACATCCACTATAGAGTTAAAGATACTCTTGTTTTTCTGTTTGGAAATTTCTATAACTTCTCTCTTTTTTATTTATTTTTTTTTGTTTGGTATCTTCTGAGAAGCTTTAAAGGCTTTAGTAAGTTAGCAAAGTCAGTTACCTGTTTTATCTCTCTTATTTCTCTCCAAGTAAAAAAGAAGTGGAAAAAAAAATGTTTCAAAGGCACTCAGGTGAAAATTGGGGACAGATCAGAGCAAATGGGAGAAGGAATGATCTGTGCAGATGGTTGCTGAGGGAAGCTGAGCTCCTGTACTCCACCATTGTTTTTCCAGGTGAGATATTTGCTTTCTAAAGCTGACTGGATGGGTTTGAAAGACACACATCTGCCTTTGAATTCTATTGTTATTACCATGGAATCACTTTACATAATTGACACCTTAAAAAAAAAAGTGGCTTGGAAGTTACTTTGTTTATACTGTAGCTAAACTCTGCCTGGGTTGTCTAGTCCCACTGAACCATACTGTATATTCATCAATGCATAGTTCTCTTGCATTTCAGTATTTGTTATGAAAACCAAAATTCTTACTCTGAGCTATTTATGCTGGCAGCACTTCAAAGTGAACAACTGCTTTACTTCATGCCAACCTTTGTAGCAGTGGGGAAGAATACCTCTCCTGAGATCATTTATATCTTTTTAACCTTTTGATGCAGATTTGTCTGAACACATTTTTTTCCTTTATTACATACCTGCAGTGACAGGAACTAGTTTGATAAAATACTGACATAAGAAGCTAAGTGTTCCTTTTAGTGAAAATAAATTGACCTGTGAATCAAAACATCTTTTAGTTTCTTTCTTTACTTCTTGGCAAAATAAATTCCAAGCTGCAGAAACATAACATTCTACTTCTTGCATGGAAGAGCAACCATCCTGTGGTGTTGCTGCCAGAGGTGAGAATAATGGACTGATCCTCCAGCCAGTGGTGGAGCACTAGCAAAACAGGACAGTTCATTTCAGTCAGGGTAGTGCCAAATCTGCTAGGAGATCCTCCAGTTTCCATGAAACTTTGCCATACACATATACAGGTCTTCCATGCTAGGCTATGCCTTAACTTGTAGTATAATAAAGACATTCATGAGACCAGCTAAATTATTACCATCAGCTCCCATATATCTGCTCCTTTAATTCCTTCCAGAAAAGGTTCAAGTGTTACTGTTTGTTTTGCAGAAGGAGAGCATCAGACCTGCCTTTGTGGGAGCCAGGATGCTGGAACTGCATCAGTGCTGTGGTGCAGAGATGAGTGTGCTTGGCCAAGGCAGCGTTGGGAGACTTCTCCAGGCAGCATGGGATGCTGCATCGCTTGCCCAGCACACCAGTGGTGCACTTATCCTCCATCAAAGGAAACTGAAGCATGGCAGGATATGGCTGGCAGTGATTTAGCATGTAAACCGTCCCCATGCCCATGCCCATGCAAGATAAAAGCCTGCATTGCCCCACGATCTGCCTATTTCCATGAATTTAGATGTGAAGGTGCCTAAAGCACCTTTAAACATTCCATGCTGTGATGCCTTTCGATTACAAATGCACTGACAGGCATGGGTGAGAGCTACCTTCACTCCTCCTACCTGCTTGCAAACTCTGTCAGGTGTTTCCCTTTGCTGAAGTTGTTCAGAAAGAATAGATGCTGATATAATCTCTATATTGTATGGTGACCCTAGGTCTTCTGGCATTGCAACAGACTAGGTCTGAACACGTGTATATTTTCAGGTGACTGAAAATGGAAGATGGTAGACGATAAAATGAAGTTGCATTAAATACCCTCATAAGTGAAAAATAAGATTGAGAGGTAGTGCTCAGGAAGGTTTCAGATTGCAATGGTTGTGTCTTGCAACACACATATCTTTGTTCAGGTAAGATTGAGCCACAGTCACCTGTCCAGGATGTCTGTGTTTATCCACAGTGTTTATGTATAAGGACAGAGATTATGTCTCATTTACCTGAAGCTAAACAGAAATACAGTGGGGACTAATTTTTTTCCATTTTTCAGTGTTGAAAGTCTGTGTTTATGTCAGCAACAGTGCAGGGCAATGGGACCATCTCCATAGAGCTAAACAGTTGGTGTTGAGGCCACAACATATATCTTTTAAGGTGATTTATTCTGGACTAACGCTAATCTGAATCCATAGATCAAAAATCCAAGAGCAGCTGGACTGCATCAGGCAGGCCAAGATGCAGTAAATACGGATGAATGGAGATTTGCTTTGAAGCCACACTTCTGATCTGAATTACAGCTCAAATGCCCTGTACCATTAGTGCAGGTGTACCTTGAGTGTCCTATGCTACCTTCTTGCACACCCCTTGCCTCTGACTGGAGTACACCACAGTTCTTGAAAAGAACAAATACTCGTCCAACAGTGACTGTAATACATTCTATTTCATAGAATCATAGAAAGGTTAGTATTGGAAGGGACCTTAAAGACCACCGAGTTCCAACCCCTTTACATGCACAGGGACACCTCCCACTAGATCAGTTTGCTCAGAGCCCCATCCAACCTGGCCTTGAACGCTTCCATGGATGCAGCATCCACACCTTTTCTGGGCAACTTGTTCCAGTGTGTCGTTATGCTCACATTAAAGAACTGCTTCCTAATCTCCAACTTCTATCTCTCCTCTTTCAGTTTAAAACATTGGTCCTTGTGCTTTCATCCCCTGCCCTTGTAAAAAGTCCCTTCCCATCTTCCCTGTAGGCTCCCTTCAGATACTGGAAGGCTACTATGAGTTCCCTCCAGAGCCTTCTCTTCCTCAGCCTGTCTCAACATCTCAGCCTGTCTTCATGGGAGAGGTGCTCCAGCCCTCTGATATTTTTTGTGGTCCTCCTCTGGACATGCTCCAGCTAATCCACATCCCTCTTGTGTTGGGGGCTCTGGAGCTGGACACAATATTCCAGGTGAAGTCTCACCAGGGCAGAGTAGAGGGGCAAAATTACCTCTCTCAGTCTGCTGGCCACACTTGTTTTGATGCAGCCCAGGATGCAGTTGGCCTTTTGGGCTTTGTTGCTATTCGTCCCCATGTGTATATTCAAGAGAGTCTTCTTATGTATTTGTGGGTCATTGCATGGGCCTTTCAGGGACCAGTATAGGTTGGGGACTGACCTGTTGGAAAGCAGTGTAGGAGAAAGGGACCTGGGGGTCCTAGTGGACAGCAGGATGACTATGAGCCAGCAATATGCCTTTGTGGCTAAGAGAGCCAACAGCGTCCGGGGGTAGGGGGGAAGGAGGGTAGTTAGCAAATTNAAAGGCTGAGGGAGCTGGATCTTTTGAGCTTGGAGAAGAGGAGGCTGAGGGGTGACCTCATTAATGTCTATAAATATGTGAGGGATGGGTGCAAGGAGGATGGAGCCAGGCTCTTCTCAAGGTCATCTGGTGATAGGACAAGGGGCAATGGGCACAAGCTGGACCATAGGATGTTCCATATAACTATCAGAAGGAACTTCTTCACAGGGAGGGTAATGGAGCACTGGAAGAGGCTGCTCAGGGTGGTTGTGGAGATTCCTCTGGAGATGTTCAAGATCCACCTGGATGCGTCTTGTGCAACTTGGTCTAGGTGATCCTGCTGTAGCAGGGGTATTGGACTAGATGATCTCTTGAGGTCCCTTCCAATCCCTGATGATTCTATTATTAATTGAAAGTGTCAGAAATACTACTGCATATTATTAACTTCTGCAGGAATAGGAATTTACTAAGAAGGGAAAAAACCAAATGTCTGAAGCGTGAACACAGATTATTCAAATCTTCTGTTTCTGTCATTTGTTCTTTATTGAACACAAATGTATGTAATTAGTGCAAACCTTGTACAATGGCCAGTGAAGACTTAGAATTTATGTCTGTGATGTGTAAATAATTTTTTATCACTTGCATAATATATAGTTGATTATATGCACAATATAATATATATATACATTTATACATAATGGATTATATACATAATGCATTGTAATTAAACATTCATACATTATACACATGATAGTGTGGTTTTAGTAATTTTTCAGTTCATGTATTTTCTCTTGTAATGCTCTTAAGTATCCCAAACTTATTTTTCTACACCAGCTTCATCTTTCTTTTGGTTGGCAAAGATTGTTATGCTTTTCAATTTATGTTTGGGAGCATTCAATTTATTTATTTATTTTTGTATAAACAGTGTAAGTGCTGCCAGAACAACTTCTTGGAAAACTACTGGGCTTAGCCTCACTTTGTTAGCTGTACAGTAGCCAAGCAGGGCTCGTTGTCAGTACTCTGAACAATGGGTATTATTGTTGTATTAACTTGGTTTCATTTCTTGGGGGAGAGAAGAAAGATTGCTGGATTTAGTCGGAGATAAACTAAATAACAGGCACATACCCAATTGGGATTTACTGAGAGTAACAGTAACTCCAGTTAACATCACTGTGAATGGGGTTAAGCTTTTAGGATTACATCTGTTTCGCCAGCTGTAATCATCCATATGTTAGATTCTAACCTCAACTACAATCTATCCATGTTAGTGGAGAGAACTTGCAAGCCCATGAAACACAGTTTGTCTATTCTAAGGTGCTCAAGAAGTGTGTGATGAATTTGCCTCCTTTTGCTGATGGAACTGTTCAGCTTTGCAAATAGTTAATGTTGCAACTCTTTTTACTGGAGCATCTTTAACTACAAATATTCTGCAATAGGGTTTTGAACATGGAGAATTCCTGCTGGACCTTGGGCCATTTTCAAGGTCTGCAGCTGAGCAACACCAACCTCACTCATACAAACAAGCCTCAGGAAGAAATATCTGAGCACTGTGTGGATGATCTAACTTTAGAGCAGAAGCTGGCTTTAGTACACATTGTGTCTGACTTAATTAGCCCTGAAATAGTCCTTATCACCATTTCCCTTAGGATCAGTATTGCTCAAGGACTGTTGTTCCCAGGCAACTTTTCCTCCATGGTTAAGGGCTTCATGCATAGGTCTCCCACTTCATTTTCCATCCTTAATGACTGCAAAATGAACTTCATATGGTAGCACCATTCACTGACACATTCCTTTTCATTTGCAAGATTTGATAAATGATGCTCACCATAGGTTGAGTTCTGAGGTGAATGGATGCTATTATAGGAAGGGAAGAGCTTCCCTTGAGCTATGACAAGGATACATTTTTTTTTGTTGAGTTTGTCTGCTAACTAGAAGGAATTCTGATGTAACAGAAATTATTGCTATATGCCTTCTGTTTCCTATGGCTGTAAAAACTAGTCAATGCTCCATCACAGAATTACATGTATTCAATGTTTTTAAGGAAGTCTGAGACTATTTGCCATCTATGCATTTCTGGAAAGATCAAACCTCAGAATAGCTGCACTGAAAGTCAGGACTTGCTCTGTCTGAACAGGAGCTGAGTTTTTGGACTTGAGCAGAGGTTGAATGGATCTTGATGCCCTCAACCTCACACAAACTGCAGAATTTTGTGCTGATGCCCTTAGCAGATGTATCTGTGGGACATACTCTGAGACACTTAGAGTAATGTGTGGATCAAAGCCAGATTT
The DNA here is from genome assembly GCA_013397515.1 of Upupa epops. NCBI lineage: Eukaryota > Metazoa > Chordata > Aves > Bucerotiformes > Upupidae > Upupa > Upupa epops. The sequence goes on along the minus strand of VZRI01010572.1, from coordinate 135,968 downwards.
TCATGGACTGGAATGCAAGGACCACAGTGGATATGTAGCATTCAGAGCTGAATCCCGAGCAATTATTTCCACTTACTATAAAATGTCTTTACACAACACTGACAGATGTTACACTTAGCCTACCTGAGTAGAGCCATTGAGTTTCATGCACCCAGTGTGAGGCTCAGGTGCTGCTTCCTGCCACTCCTGCTGCAACCGTGATCCAAACACGTAAAGCACAGCCAGAAGTCACAAATCCCAGTAGCTACCTAGCTCAACAACATGTCCTTAGCCATGAGCCCACCTCCCGTGCACATACGCAATTTTGGGCATCACTCAGAATAATTCTGCTTCATGCAACAGAAGAGAGGTAACTCTTGGGAAGTCTCAAAGGTCCCTTTCCACTTCCAAGCTACACCAGTTCAGATACAGTCCAGGTTATTTTAAGCTTTGAAGAAGTCAAGCTAAGAGTACTTTAAAATAGATTTAATTTTCAAGTGAAATCAGAGAAAAAATAATGAGTGAGGAAGCTGAGGTTTGCAGGAGTGTATGACTGTGATAGAAACAACTTTTGGCCAGAGACAAGGGGGCAGCTGATATCTACAGCAGGAAAAAGATCTCTAGGGTTAACAAGAAAAAATATCTGAAAACATTCCAAAACATTTCACCAAAGAAAATCCAAGTGTTAGTGACAGATGTTAATGATGTTGCTTAATGCTTGACTGGCAGGTAATCAGATACTTGTGAGCTGAGTATGGCTTAAGAGCTTACTTGAAAGCAAATAGAAGTTTGAAATGAGGCAACACTGGTTCCCAGTTCTGGGAGGAACATGGGAACTGCTGTGAACTGTGAACACACATCTGTTTAGCCTGATATCCTGCCTTCAGCAGTGGCCAGCGGCAGATGCTTTGGAAAAGAAAAGAAATATGGCATGTATGGAGCATTCCTTCCCCTCCTATAATCCCCTAGATCCTGGCAGTCAACAGTTTAGGGACTGCCTGATGCCAGACATTGCATCTGGACTGTTGTTTTTAACAGCCACCAATGGACCTATCTACTATAAATTTGACTAATCCTTTTTTGAACTTATTTATACTTTTGGCCTCTGCAGTATCCTATGGCAATGAATCCTTGGGTTGAACTGTGCTCAGTGTTAGAAAGGACTCCCTTGTGTCTGTTTTGAACCTGGTTCTTGGTAATTTCACTGGGTGTCCCAATTCCTGCACAGTTAAAAACAGTGAATGATTGCCCCTTGCTCAAACTCCTAAGACTGGTTCATTTTAGAGATCCAGTTCCCCTTAAACTAGCAGAAAATGCTCACTCTCTGAAAACTGTTCTACTGCCCTCTCTGTTACTCACTGCTTCAAACAGGGTCACCCTGGAGGCTTTAAAATAAAGAATATAGCATGTTCTGCTTCCCATATCTTGTGCCTATTTGTCACCTCAATACACTTCAAATGAAAACAAATCCTTTCTATTAAAAAAGCCAGTAAAATTGTCTCTTCTGTTTGTTGTTCTTACAAGAGCTGGTATGGTGAGTTCCTGGGGCAGTGGATGGTGATAGAGGAAGGAGTGAAATAATTCTTGTTTCATGCAATCTCCACCAGCTGTCCCCAGCATCTATGCAGAGTTGCAGAAGCCACCTCCAGCTGGGCTTTCCCTCTCCCTGCTACAGTCTTGGCCATTGTGATGGAGAAGCAGAAGAACACAGTTGTCTCTTGAAAGCTGACTGGACAGCATTCATCCTCCTGTGATGAGCCATCAGAGCAGAGAAGTTTTCTGCTAGGATGAGCTCTTTGCCTTCTTGGTTTTTTCTCTCCATGAAGAGACTTTTTGCTGCCCAGTGCAGGAAGGGTGAGGAAGAAGTCCTGGCTTTGGAGACTGGTAAATGAGAAAAATGCTGCTTCCCATTGCCTCCTTTCTAAAGTATCACTACAGCTGCTAACATGTGCTTTTCCCCAGTGACAAGTTCCTTGTTCCCATCCTCCCCACAGCACTTTCCACCCTGCAGTGGGAGACTCCATTGAAGAGCCGCTGGACTGCCATGAGCATCTCTGCTACGCAAAGACAAAATCAGACAATTTCCAAGCAGCTCTTGATTTATGAGCACTTACCCAGCAAAGGTGATTAGCCCAAAACGTTGACCTAAAGCCACCAGTGGGAGGCAGCTCCATTGCTGTTGTAATTAGGATTACCTCATACCCTCAGATCAGTATCTGATTTATCACCACAGCGGTTCTGCCCTGAAGTACAGAGCCTAAATATTCTCTTGCTTCCCTAGTGGAGAAATCACAGGGAGATAGGTTTAGAGCCAAATCTACAGAGGCAGCTTCCAAATGTTTTCATCTCTTTCAGCCCTTGAGATTTTGGGTACATTACGATTGAAAGAGGTGAAAGCTTCAAAATCAGGAAGGCTGCTTCATTAAGCACAGAAAATCTAGGTGCCTCCTGATGTACCAGATTCCTTTCCAGTTAATGTTTCACTTTGCAGCCACTGGACACCACCCATGAGCCAGCCCCAAGTATTCACAGAAAACAGCTGTATCATTATGTGAAGAATAGAAAAGCACAGTAATGGCCATGGTCATGGTCACTGGGAATGGCTAGTCTAACTCTGGTGCATTAAAACCCTGTTAAAGCCACATGCACGTACATGTTTTGCTGAATTGATGGCATACTGCATAAAAATGATATTTCTGACTCTTACTCAGAACTTTGAATGTACTTTGGCCCCACAAAAGGAGCATTCAAAGAGTTAGAGGCACAAATCTACAGGGTACATTGAAGCCCTTGTGAAATACGGCCCTGAAGTTTAGGCTGTTAAATTTTACTTCATATCTAGAGTGTGAAGAAAATTGTCTTCAGGTTTCTCTAGTCAATGCATCCAGGCAGTCTCAGTTGAAGCAGCAAGTCTATTACCACTTGCATTCAAAAATTGCATTTTTAATTTTTTATGTAATTTACTGCTAAGTGTTAAATAAACTGTGTTAATATGTACTATGGCAGAATTTGCTCTTGAAATTACAATAGTTACAGTATTTAATCCTTGCATCTCTTTGAACAAATATGTACATACTTCCTCTGCTCTAATAGAGACTATCCTTCACAGTTAGCAGCGGCTAATCTGAAACAAAAGACACTGTGTGTGGCACTTGAAAACTGCGATTGGATAACTGTGAAGGGTCTTTCTGGCAGTGACTGTGCTGAAAGGTCACTGCTAAACTGCAAAGCAATTATAGTCCTCGGAATAACTGCTTTAGTTTTGTTCTATACTGTAGTAACTAATGAGGTAAAATTGAACCAGTGCCATGACATTTAAGGAATTGTGTTTTGAAGCCTCCTTCACACCAAAGTGATTTGCTGTGACATATTACACATCTCAGAAATGTATTCAGAGATAAATCATCAGAACGGACAGTAGTCACTGCACTATAGCTGTACATGGCAATGTCATGCCAAAAGTCACTGTATCTCCCACCTGCTATGGATGACACAGAAGGTGAATGGTCAACAGTGGACTCATTTCAGAGATCTCAGTTTGGTTGCATGCCTGTGTTTGAAGATGCTGCATTCCTACTTTCCATTCCCACAAAACCATTGGAGTGGTTTCTCACACGTAATGACCAGTCACAACTGGGAAGTGGTGCCACACTCACATTTTGCAGCGGCGGTTTTTCACTATAGCTGGAAAGAAATGTGGAACACCATTCACTCACACACTTGGTTCCAAATGTCCTGTTTGTTTCAAAACTGTTTACATGGTGTATTTCCTACAAAACGGACAGCAAATAATGACTGGAAGAATTAGGCTGCCTACCCTCCAAACTTTCAGTGGTCCATCACTGTGCTCTTATATTATTACTTTCCATCTGCATTTATGCAGCCAAATTTTTGCAGCAAGGTTCATAGAATCATCAGGGATGAAAAGGGACCTTGGAAGATCATTTAATCCAATCCCTGTGTCACAGCAGGACATCCCAACCAGGTCCACATGGGTTTAAAACTTCTCCAGAAAAGGAGACTCCACAAAAGAACCAGGCAGCCCCATCCAGCATCCCCTCTCCCTCCTTGGAAAGAAGTTATAGAATCACAGAATCAGTCAGGGTTGGGAGGGACCACAGGATCATCCAGTTCCAATCCCCTGCCATGGGCAGGGACACCCCACCCTAGAGCAGGCTGGCCAGAGCCTCATTCAGCCCGGCCTTAAACACCTCCAGGGACGGAGGCCCAACCACCACCCTGGGCAACCCGTTCCAGGCTCTCACCACTCTCATGGTGAAGAACTTCCTCCTCACATCAAGTCTAAATCTCCCCATCTCCAGCTTTGCTCCATTCCCCCTAGTCCTGTTGCTACCTGAGATCATAAAAAGCCCCTCCCCAGCTTTTTTGTAGACCCCTTCAGATGCTGGAAAGCTACAATAAGGGC
>VZRI01010572.1:49368-131557 GCA_013397515.1 Upupa epops | reverse complement strand
GTTTGCCTTCTGGGGCACAAATGCACACTGCTGGCTCATGCTGAGCTTTTTGTCCCCAAGCACCCCCAAGTCCCTCTCCTCAGGGCTACTCTCCAGCCAGTCACTGCCCAACCTCTATCTGTGCTTAGTATTGCCTCACCCCAGATGCAGGGCCTTACACTTGGTCTTGTTAAACCCCACGAGGTTGGCTTGTGCCCACCTCTCCCACCTGTCCAGGTCCCTCTGGATGCCATCCCTACCCTCCGGCATGTCTGTTGCACCACACAGCTTGGTGTTGTCAGCAAACTTGCTGAGGGTGCACTCAGTGCCTCTGTCCACGTCACTGACAATGATTTTGAACAAGACTGGTCCCAGGACTGATCCCCAATGGACTCCGCTTGTCACTGGTCTCCACTTGGACATGCAACCATTGACAGCCACTCTTTGGGTGCAGCCGTCAAGGCAGTTCTTAACCCATCTAGTGGTCCACCCGTCAAAGCCATGTTCCACCAAGGTTGCTCTCAGGTAGATGTTTGGCAAAAGAGTGCTGCTGCTGTCATTTTTCTACCCCCTTCACAACTTTCATTCACAGTCTGGTTTCTGCTGTGCAGCACTTCTTGCTGCAGAAAATCTGTGTGGCACTGGTTCACAGCCAGGCTGGGACCCAAAATGAGAAGCTGTTTGCAAAACAAGAAACATTTGGAAAGTTAGTGGCACCACAAAAGAGTCTAGGTTTAGGCAAATTACAAGTACCAAGTCCGATTGAGAATTAGTTGCTGGTAGAAATCTTTTGGAGAAAAAGAGAATCCCGTTTTCTTCTTTCTGTTTTCTTCTCGTAAGATGAATCACTTGAGTTTATTCTGTGTCTTTCAGATTCAAAGCTATGAACACTTCAAAAAGCAAATAGAGTTTTGTTGGTTCTTGTTTGTTTCTCTGCTGGCAATCAAGGAAGAAGAAGGCCCGTAGGAAAGGCTCCCGTACTACAAGTTATTCCACTAAAGCTTATGTTTGCACATTAAATCAGTGTCTGACTTCCAGGGCTGCCTGCTGACCATCAGCTACAGAGTCAGCATACTGAGCAATGAAAACACAAATGCACAGATTACAAATACAACAACCATGATCTTAGAAACCATTTATTTTCCTTATCTGCTGACAAATAAATTCTCAGAGACAGAAATGAGTCTTTAAATAAAATTCCATAATCTTAGGCTTTTCAAAGACTCATTTTCACAGAATGGCCATCACCTTTCTGGGAATTCAGAATTGCATTTCTTGGAAACTTGATTTTCAATTTCTACCCACTAAGGCCTTGATGTTGTAAGCTTAATCCTACTCTACAGTTCACCCTAATGCTAAGGGTCTCTCAAAGCAAACAGCGGTAGATAGATTTATGTAGACAATACTACTGAAATTGTAAGAGCTTTTTTCTCAAGCTTGTGTTTCTTTCTAAAGAAAACTCCCCCTTGCCTCTTTAGGATAGCATTTTTAGGAACTGCTTTAAATGCATTTTACACACTAACTCATATCATTTCCTTTCAAAATCCAAATGTTATTAAATTACAAACAAGCCCCCTTTTCCCCATCATGTGAATACACCTTTTCAGTCCATTCCTAAATGGAGGAGGAGGGGGAATTCTGCTTATATTCATGGCCAGGTTGCAGGTGCATTTGCTTGCATTAAGAGGAATGTCTAATAGAATCCTCCTTTGTGACACACTATAGCAACTTTTCAGCTTGCTTTCATTAGCTGATGGTACTTCCTCCTCAATAAGGTACTATTGTGCTGACTCTAACCTGGGATCTGGGATACACTGTGGAGCTGTCAACTCATCAGCCTTAGAAAATGGATAGTTAATCTTCTCAGCTGACTTGTTTCATTTCCTGTAGCTTGTGGAAAATCCAGACCTGTTGCTGCTATAAACAGTGTGTTCTTTGCTTGGATTTCACTGATAAAGCAAAGAAGATTGTTACTTCTGATAATTTCCTCACTTTTTTGTTTCCTTTTCTTCTGTTCAAAAATTATTGCCTCTAGATGAACAGACTCATGTCTAATGTCACAGCAGGGCACTTTATAAGATGGTGTATAATTACATTTTCTGAGTTTTCTTTGCATGAGTTTTAAAACTTCATCTTCAGCTTCTCCTTTCTCTGGTACTCTCAGATTTCCAGTTCTCAACCACTGGATATGATACACAAAGTGCACTGAGCTACTGTCTTTCACAGACCTAATAATGGGGATGGAGGATGATTTGTGCAGGAGCAGATTTCCATAACTTCAGACTTTGGGCTGTTTTTTCAAGGTCAGTCAGAGTCCCACCGTCAGGAAGGCTCCATTGTTGCACCTGATTTACTTATTCTCTTGACCCGCTTTAAGATTGCATTTTGTGTGTTAGTATCGCCTGCCTGACAATCCTATACTAGATGAAAAGGAGATTGTGATGGATAAGAAGCCAATGAGGTACTTCCTTCTCAGTAGAAATAAAGCACAAATCACCTATGATAAAACAGGTGACCCTCACAGCCAACTTTTCTGAACTCCGTCTCTGAAAGTAATCCAGACTCTGCCTTTTAATTTGGAATTTTGATAGGCTTCTTCACAGGTTGTTTCTTCCCGCCTTTGCACAATAGTGGAGACCCACTGAAACCTATAGCCTTGGAAGACAAGTACAGAGGGGACACAGCAAGTCAGGGATCATGAAAAGTGAAAAGCTGGTAAGATCCATGGCAGTATGTAGAGACGAGTTCTGAAGAAACGGCCTTTTCATGGCTTGAGTATTTAAACAGCAAAAACCAGATTCCTAAGAGGAAAGCAAGATCCTATATTGCAGAGAAACACTTATGTCTGCTGTTTTACCTGGTGCTGCAGGGACAGATTGTCCCTCAGAGCTGTTGGAAAACAGAGTCAAATTATGTGGTTGCTTTTGAAAAGGGCTGCACTATTCTTTGCTTAAAAAAACAGAAGGAAAGGAAAGGAAAGGAAAGGAAAGGAAAGGAAAGGAAAGGAAAGGAAAGGAAAGGAAAGGAAAGGAAAGGAAAGGGAAAGGGAAAGGGAAAGGGAAAGGGAAAGGGAAAGGGAAAGGGAAAAGAAAAGAAAAGAAAAGAAAAGAAAAGAAAAGAAAAGAAAAGAAAAGAAAAGAAAAGAAAAGAGAAAAGAAAAGAAAAGAAAAGAAAAGAAAAGAAAAGAAAAGAAAAGAAAAGAAAAGAAAAGAAAAGAAAAGAAAAGAAAAGAAAAGAAAAGAAAAGAAAAGAAAAGAAAAGAAAAGAAAAGAGATTCTTGGAATATGTAGTATGAAATCAGCTCACAGAATCTTATGTGCTGCCAGTGTCAAGGGAGGTTTCTCTTCAAACTGGAAAGTACAAGAAGGTAGTTTTCTTGGAAAGCTGCACTAGAGCAAAAATTCCTGAAATTTTTCAGTGGAGGTAGCTGCAGTGCGTTCACTTCACATCCCAGCACACATCTCTGATTTCTAGGCTACTCTTCTGAAAAGTGATTTATTATTCAGGAATCTAGTGTGCAAAGTAGGACAATAGGTGAGGGAAAAGAAGCAGAAGAGAAAAGGAATTTAGGAAGAAAGCAGGAGAAAACATGGGATGTGATTTAAAGGGGAAAATATGGGGTAATAACACATATTTACTCCTGGCCAAGAAAGTTTTTTCCCCTCCTCAGATTGAGTATTGGCCTAGAACTTAACCTGCATGTTATCACACAGTACTCCACACACCCTAAGTTTGGGCTGTAAATTAGTCTGATCAGACTGGTAAGCGTGGGCTTGGTTCCTTCTGAGCTCACTCCGACAGCCCTCCCGCGCTATAATATATGAGTATAGTCATGATAGCCTGGAGATATAACTGTGACGGTACAAACCTTGATGCACCCCCAGTGAGCTCTTAATCCTTCTGTTTCACAGTGTTCTCTCTGCTCAAAAGCTTTGCAGTTTTCAGGGGAAAACCCCCCAGCACATGAATTTTACAATGCTGAATACCAAAGGAAGCACGATAGATAACATTTACATTTTGCACCAAATAAATTTCTAGTAACAAATATTATTACAACAAATACCAAAGGAACTTAGAATTGCTAAGTTAGTTTGGAATTGCTTTTTCATTGACTTCTGGAGCACCCCGTAATCCTTCCCCATATATCAGTTCAGAAGCACTGAAGCCTCCTTTATCACAACCAGCTGACCCAAACTCAGCTGTTCTTTGAAAATAAAACCACATGTTTTCTTAGTTACTTCATGTGGGGATCCATTTAGTCCCTCTCCTCTGATCATTTTTGTTGCCAAAACTTACAGTTTTATGAAACAGCAGTAGCTGCTTCATACTTGGACTTGAACCTGGCTTCCAGGCAGGATCCCCTGTTTTACCGCTATGCCTCAAGGATTTGCCCCACATAAGCCCTACCTTCTGAAGTTTTGTCTGCCTCACCTTACACTGTGGCAGAATTTTCCCCTCTGGACATTGGATCAATCAGAACTGAACGCATGATGTGTCAAAACATTCCACCCTTCACTTCTGGAACACTTTCCGAACTTTTTTTGGCTTGTCATACCTTCAAAATGACTTTGCCCACAAGTGCTGATTGTGTTTTGTTTTGTTAGCCTCACTAAGAAGAAGCTGTGTTTGGGCAGGTTGTATTTAATGTAAATATTCATAAAAATAAACTGACCTTTTGCTGACTCCACGCTTTGGTGCAGCAATCGCTTAGCTGAGTAAGAGATAGAAGAACATGGTTTTGCAGGTAGGAGATAGAAATGCAACAGACTACTGACATGGGAAAGGCATGGAGTCTGTGGGAGGATGGTGGAGGAAAGAGAGAGGAAATGGTGTGGAGAAAAAGCAGGAAGGTTGCCTGGACAAAGGCAAGGAGGAAGCTCAGCAAAAAATATTGCTGTTTTAGTACAGTTACCTGAGTGCATACAAGTGCAGCACAAACAGTACAAACAGCATACAGGGAACACCACCGCTTCCACCTCTCATATTCTGATCAATATCTGAGAATGTAGTGAGTTGAGCTGGTCAGATAATGGGTGCTGAAACAGTGAGCTGAAGATCCAGCAGGCACTCCTTTCCTTCACTCTGCTACTACTAAGATGACACAAAAGTTGCCAGCAAGTACTGGGGAAATCAGCTAATAACAAATGGACTACAGCTACCTGAGATTTGAAGTAGCCGACAAAGGAAGCTGAAGAGAAAAGAAAACCACACAGCAGGCCTGCTGAAAGCACATTTCCCTTTCCATCTATAAAACTGGGGTAATTTGGGTTTGCTCTCAGGTGTTAAGATCTTTCAGTGCAGCACTAATACTGCTCAAATCTCTGCTTTGCTGGGAAACCTCATCTCAGTTTGCTGCATTCTGAGATTTCAGTTACTTCTTTCTTCTCTGGGCTATAACAACAGTCAAGAAGATACTGATGCTTAGACAAGTCCAGACACACTTCCTCTGGGTAATCCTGGCTGGCACCAGAGTGTCAGGTCAGCCTTCCTGCTTCTCACAGAGTTTCAAATCAGAGCTCATCAGTCTCATAACTGTTATTGGTGAATTTCATGACCTCAGCAATGTTTCACAGTAACTGCAATGGATGAATTGCAGCAACCAGACTAACATAGTGGCCTCATGCTGATCGTGCAGTGATGCACTCAACCACAAAGCTAAAGCAGAGTAGAGCAGGAGAATTTAAGGAGATAGTTTGGTTCAACATTCAAACTTCAAAGACCCATCAAGTCTTTCATGGCTTCCTGATTCATGTCTCTGGCTCCTCTGGATGCAGTGGAGCACTTTTGCACTGCAGAGGGAGTTGCTGTATGGTTTTAGGAGAAAGGGAGAGGGAAGGAGGCAAAGAGGAGAGATCATGAGAGACTACCTGGAAGCGATGCAGTCTGGAAAGGGTTTTGCAGGTATAGTATTCTGGCACAAATCTCACAATGCAGGGTTTGAAGTCTAGTCATACAATTGTTTGACAGTTCACCTGATTCATGGGGATGTTGAAGGCGCAACAGAAGATGGTGTCAATGACCTTGTCTGACCTCTTTGCACATATCCACAGCCCCTGCATCTGTGATGCAAAGCCATAATGTTTTTTAAAACAAGCTATTTGCAGATGCAAGCAAGTCTAAGTCACGGCTAGTTGCTCGTTTTTTCTGCCTTTATCTTAGAACCACACTAAAGCCTACATATTTCTTGGTTGTCCCAAGAGATCTCTTGTGCTGCAGAGATGACAAAGTGATTATAAAAAGATTTGCAAGATGAAGGATAAGAGAAAATAAATTGTCCTTATATGGCACCTTGGGACCAAAGGATGCTGACAGCTGTGCACCTTGAACTGTTCTTCTGGCAGTGGTGCAGTGATATGACAAATTCAGTTTAAGGATGACTGGGAATTCTGAAGCTAGGCATTCTTTATCAAAACTAAACCAATGCATGGGAAATGTCAGCAACATTTCACAGAAGAAGAAAATTTATGTTGTTTTAAAAAAATCTAAATGCTTCATATTAACATTTTAAAGTAAAAAATGCCATTTTTTTTCTAAAATATTACCTGTGTATGATATGCAAGCTGCTTGTTGAATGGTCTCAACAGAAAAGGTGAACTATTGTGAAATTACTGAAGAAGTGATCAAACCAGGAAATTTTGTATAAAGTTTTGCAAAGCTCCAGTTTATGAAGGTTTTTGAGACCATGACTGTTCTTCCCACAGTGAAAGGAACTGTGAATGAAAAACTCAAAGACATCCATATGTGAAGAGACCATTTCCCACTGTCTCTGAGAATGTCTGGGAAACATAAGGAAACCACTGACAATTAGCGGCCATGTAAAATAGTTTGCTCTTCCGTTTTGCAGTCATAAAATGCATTCATCTGGCAGCACTGGTTTTGAAGGAACCGGTTTAATGGATCCAAGTTTGGCAGATGCTACATTTGCTGCAGCAATGTTAAATTCATTCTGGTAATTCTCAGCACCTTCCCAGACAATGTATGTGAGCGTGCAAACCCTTTCCCCGTTAAACAAAAGAAACACAACTGAAAAAATAACCAAAGAAAAGAAGCAACAACTTTCTTGCTGCAATGCAACACCAAAGCTGCCTTCCACTGGTCTGTAGTTCCCACACAGTATTTTTCAGTTCCCAGGATCAAAACCAAGTATAGTGATAGTTGTGAACTAGTCACAAATCAATACATTATTCTCCAATTTAGGTTTTCAGAGACATAAAATGCTGGGCAGACTAAGACACATTTTCAGTAAAAACTTGAGCTTTAGATTTTCTCTTTGCTTTAGTTGGCAATGAATTGTGGTATAACACAATTATCTCAGCACTTTTTGTACTTCTAAGCTTTTCATATCAAACTTTCAAAGTCAACTAAAATGCCGCATGCCGTTGAAACAGCATGGGCAGTTTCAACCTCTCTTTGTATCTTATTTGCCTAATTCATTTTTGGTCAATTTTGGAGTCTGAAAACCAGCACCTTTGGTACTGTGCTCTATGCCCATACAATACAATTCTTTCATCTCTTCTTGCCTTACTAAGTTCCACCACAGTGGTGACACTTTTGACTGTAAATGTGCATCCTTTCTGGCTGCTTAGTTTAGCTTTTACTGCACTTATCACATGATGCCCTGGAAGATCTCCTACATTGACAAGGTGTTGTTTTACCTTTCTCAGAGGTACTTTGACCCTGTTGGGCTCTGGGGTGGGGATCAGACTCACACTGACTCAGAATCTGAAGTTTGTATTTTCCTATAGTGGGAAAAATCAAAGTGACTTGAACCCAAGATTTCAGAAGCTGTGGATGTGGGGAATGCAGATATTACCAGAAAATTCAGCACCACTTCTTTTCATACTGGTCATATGAAGAAGGAAAAGTGCTGATCCCTTGAATAAAAATGAGTGCCACAGAGTTTAGTCTGTCTGACAGATCAGAGGATGGAGAAATAGAGGAAGATGATGAAAATTCAGACCATGTCTTCTGTGCCTGATTGTGCTACAGGGAAGGTGTTGTGAAGATGGAGAAGAGCTTAGGGACTGATTCAGTTCTGCTACGCTGACAGAGAACCTCCTTGTCTGATACTGTATGACTATAACTAACAAAGCCTCTTACTTTGATCTTGAGGCAGTGGAAATCCGGCTAATGCTATCATTTTGAAAGCTTGTGGGTTCCTTTCATTATTTCATTACCTATGCTGAGTAAAAGAAACAATGTGGTTTGTTTTAAATTAATGGCTGTCCATTTATTACTGCGTTGACTCCAAATATTTTCCTCTGCTGGCACTTTATAAGGTCAGCCCCTGACTATTGTTCAAGTGTGGTGGGTTTCACTCATCTTCTGAGACTCAGAGGTAAAAGGAATGTCTTCCTGTAACCACACCATAAATTAAATTCCATGGTGGTGGTCAGTCTGAAGTGAATCACTGGTCTCGGGAATGAGGTCTTAGTAAGAAATGTGCCCTTAAATCAGCCTCTGAATCATGTTGACACTGACCTCAGCAGCAAAGCCCCAGACCCAAGGAGCAGAGGAACCAAGAGAAGGGACTCTTAACTGTGATCTCCCTGGGACCCTGTAACAAATAGCACTGGGGACACAGGGAGAATAAATCTCTTATGACTTTACTCCCACATCATCTATACCATCCCATACTACTGCTGCCACTAAACGTTTTACACCCTCCAACCCTTTCATCAGCTATTTCAGCTACTCCTCTTTCCTCTGTCCTAAATTACTTAAACTTTAGAGCCAGGGTGTTTTTTTGCACCTTTGTATCTTGTTCCTCATTCAGCCTTGATATTGCTGTTGCAAAGCTTTTTGTTTAAAAGCAGGAATGCAACTGAGATGGGTGTCTTTCATGAATGATGAATCATGAAAAAGAAAACTTATTGAGGGGATATCCTTAGCTGACAGCGTTATGTTTTCTCAAGTACTAATATATTCTAAGTTGTTACAAGATACCACATCAGCTGAACTAATTCATATGTTGTGCAGAGTAAAAAAAGGCTCCTGAGTCATGGGAAATGTCATTTTAAAAATATTTGGTACAAACTAAAACAAAAGCCACTTTTTTTCCCAACTTCTCTCTTTCTCTCTCTCTCTTGCATTCTTTCATGGCTCTCCTGAGCCAGAGCTCTCTGGGCCATAACTCCAGCAAAAGGGTCCCCACTGATTTCTGATTCCTTCTGTAGAGGCAGGAAATGAGACTGGTGACCTGAGTGCAGGTTCTTAAGTCCACAAAATGAGTCCTGAATTTCTGGAGTCCCAAAGCCTCCCGGATGGATCTGAGTGAGGGACCCCTGCCCCAGTTGTCATGTTATTGCATGATATTGCATCTTCCCATGCTGCACCATGAGCAGTGTGGGACGGGGAGAGGAGCCAGGAGTTGCACAGCCCCATGGTTTTGGTTGTAGTACCAGGGAGACATGAGGATGTTAAAGGTGCTAAACTGAGTGTGCACAGCTTCAGAGACCACCAGGTGCCCATGTATCTTTGGTTGAGCCAGGCTACTTGGAATTGTGTCCATGAGAAGTGTTCTCACAACCACCTGACAGTGCTGCCTGGGGAAAAAAGTCACCAGCATCTCTGGGGCACCCAAATTACCTTTGCTAAAGATCATTGAAACCTCCAAGTAGTTGTGTAATCGGAGTATAGTACACAGCAAACAATGCAGATTTGGTTAATGGGGAGAAAGGCAAACACTGCTTTGTTCTTCCCAGAATATCTTCCAGCCTCTGTCCTGAGTGAGGAATCACTGGGTTAGAAATTGAGTCATCTGAAAGCAAAAAAATAATCCTGTGTATTAAATAAAGGAGGGTAACCCAGGGTCTGCATCATCAGAAACAGTTTCTGAGACATAAAATAGTAACGCAGTACAGCTCTAGTGGTCAATACAAAGAAGGGAAACGAGGTTGGCACAGTAGAGTAATAACCTTTTTCTTATACACACTTGCTGGTCCAGACAGGATTTCAGGCATGCAAGTCCTTCTGGAAATGCAAAAGATGCTGAAATACAACTTCTGGGTTCTTTTCCCAGCATTTACTTCTTGCCTTTGTGGCTCAGGTTTCTCCCCTTCATGCTAATTCCTTACCTAGCATTTATACTTTGGGTTTTCCTCTTTTCTGGGAACACCAAAGACTACAGATCAGCAGAGCTGGTGGGTATATAATAGTTCGGGTCATCTGAAGCTTTCAGAAATGGGTTAAGGATATCTGCTTTTTCTCATCTCCCATACACTTATGGACATATTTACATGAGATGTTTGTCTTCTCTTCTGTATGAACAGCAAGGTCATTCTGTACTAGCAGGCAGGAGTCTGGAAGTTAAGGAGAAGTCCTGGATGGTGCACTGGGACGCCGCACAGAGCACATAGCCAGAACATCTGTGGGGGCTGAAGGGCTTCTGTTGTAGAATTGTCTCCCTTGGTGGGAAGAAAGTGGACCATCTGAAGTTTGGGACTGAAAAGAAAAGTGTCATAAAGTGTTACCATCGCGAAGGCAGGCTCAGCCAGGGTTTTGAAAACTTCCCCTATCTTTTCTGCCTTTGACAGCTTCTCAGATAACTCACATGGGGAGGCAGACGTGTTGCTGCAGCAAGCACCAGGTGGAAAAAATCAAAGTAACAGCCTGTTGCAAAGCTCTTGTTAGCATGGCAAGTTTCATATCGACACCTGGTGTGCAGACACTCTGGCCTCCACATGCGTGCACCCAGCCGGGGCTTTGCGGAGCTACTCTGCTATTGGCTGCTGCCCCTGTGCTCCAGAAATCTCTCCTGTCTGTAATAATCTCGTTTCATTCAACACCAAAAACACAGGGAGCAAAAGAGGGTTTGTTAAATGCCAGGGTCAGTGGCTAATTTTTCTGTCTAAAATACTTAGTGAGAAACAGTGCATTAAAGGTTTGCTTGTGACGCTCTCACTCAGGCTGATAAGCAGTTATTCCCATGAGGAGCACAGCTGGAGCCAAAGGCATGGAGTGTAGGATTGACTGCTTACTAGGGTGTGCTTGTGGCTCACAGTATGGCAAAATGAGCCCCCCATACATCCTCCCGAGGTCCTTGGAGGGAAGGGTGATGCCCTGAAAGCTGGATCCAAGGCTAGGGTCCTGTCTGATTCAAAAAGCCATTGGTGATGCAACTCCCTGCAGCACATTAACAGTTTTCCCCTTCTGAACAGCCACTTTTGTCACAATAACAAACTTGTGTTCTGTCGTATCAAAAATAAGGCTTTGAAGCTGTGTGTCTTCTTGCCACATATTTAGCAGTACTCTAAATAAATGGCATGGTTCAGAGGTTCACGGTGTATGAATCAACACTCATATTTTAGTGGAAAAATTTCCCAGGATTTCATTTCTGCCAGAATTCCTGAGATGCTAAGGGAAGGTGTCTCACTTTTAGGTATTTTACAAACTGATTTGGTTAAAAAAGCTTCAGCCATTGTCCCAAACAGCTGACAGGTTCCCACCAGCCCTCCCTGTGCCAGCTGGCTCATGTATTCACAGAGTCTCTTGGCAAGTGGTCAAATACAACACACATTTTAAGCAGCTGGATTAACCTAGAGATTCTTAGCAGAACCTTTTCATATGTTCTTCGGAGACAGACCACTACCATTTGATTATGCTTTAATTGAATGAAATAACAAGTCAATAACTAATTAATTGGGGTTACAGAAGAGTGGCAATGAAGAGCACTGGATGCTGAAACATTGAATTCAGTGGACAACCTTGCTTATTTTAGCTACGTTTTTCCTCTCCTTCCCTTCCCTTCCCTTCCCTTCCCTTCCCTTCCCTTCCCTTCCCACCCCACCTGGGAAACAGAAAACAAAGCAGTTCCATGCTTTGATCAGTTCTGTTAGACAACAAGAGTTGCTGCTTTACCTGCTGTAGAGGTGCCTGTTACTAGCTGCTGCTGTTCTTGCAGGTTTATGTCATTTAGAGTGTTGTTCACTTCTAGTTTTTTATCTCAGAGTCCAATCAAAACAGGAGTACTCTTACTTAATATTACATTCTACATCATGACAGTGTTTGCAGTGTTTAAAGTAACGACCACATGTTCCTTCCTAAACCTATTTAACAGTGCTATCCAGATGTTGGAACAAATTATGGAGGACAGCTCTACTTATATATCCTAATAGCTCAGTATATAACACTTATTAAAGACAGTGCCACCAATCCAAACCTTAGCTTCCATCAAAAAGCCTCACAGGGAGGCAAAAGCTTTTTGTAAGGCTTAAGTGTCACATTTTCCACCCGTGTTACTACCATCCTTATTACAGGAGGCACACGATGTCCTGTAGAACACAACATCCTGTGTAACTCTCAAGACATAGAAATATAATGAATTTTTGAAGAGAAAGGGCTTCATTTCTCTGCCTTGCTGTGTTTATACAGACCAGATGAACAATGTAATAATTCCCTATGTTGCATCAGAGCAAATCATCCTGTTTTGTTGTGATTTGTATCCAACCTCACAGCTGAAGGTACTCTTGATTCTCATTGGCAGCTGGGTCATATCTGTTGACATGATTCAAATGCCAGGAGGTTAATGATGAATTCTTTAATCTTTTCACAGTGTTGCTGTCTGAACAATGTGAAATAGGCAGAACCAAATAGGCAAAAAATGTCTCTTAAAATGGATGAGAAAGTTAACTCATCCAAATTAAGTCTCTGCATAATTCAAAGTATCAATATATATTACACATGTATTTAATGCAATGCTGAATGGTACCCTGCTTTGCTCATAAAGCCTTCACATTTTTCCACTGAGGTTGCATCCACATTGGATCGTCCTCTGACATTGCCAGTTTCTGTGGCTGGAAATACCTACCCACCACATGTTTTGGGATGAAATCTTTCATTTATATACTCCTAAGTCTGAAAACAAAATTAAGAAAATGAGTCAATAAAGACAAACACAGAGTAACAGAAAGTTTTAATGGAGAAAGTTTTGTATAGGTACACAATTGCAGTTTATCTCCTGTCTTTGCACCCACTCTCATGATAGTAAAAGGGAGCCTTCCCGTGTAAGTAGACATTGAGGTAACAGATAAGATTTTGGATCAGTTTCTCCAAAATCTCTTTGAAATTCAGATTGAATCCTATGCCTTTTGGGTTGATGCTTGATTATATTTTCCCGATGATCATAACTGCATCTCAGAAGCAGGAACGAGGCAAGGAGTTTTGAAGGTCAGGCTACAAAGCATGGAGGTGGGCATTTGAGCATTTGAATCTGAGCAGATGAAGGAGAAAGAGATGAGTGGGCTCTCCTGAGTAGGGGAGTAGAGGTGGCATGGCTCCCCAGGGAGGGGGACAGCTTGGCAGAGGAAGGTGGTTTTAGTAAATCTCATGAAGGTGGTGGGAGAGCTGGCTGTCAGGTTAACTGGAGAGCTTCCAGCTCTTCTCTTGTGGTACAGCCATCTCTGGTTTAATGTAATAGACAGTCAAAGCAGAGACTAGCTTATAAGAAAGTATTTGGCTTGTTTTACTTCAACTGCTGGTGAAAATGATGTAAAGGAAATATCAACCATATAAACACATTTTAAAGATTTTTAAGTGGTATCAAACCAAGTGCATTCCTCTTTGACAGTGAGCCTCACCTTTCATATCTACAGTTATAACATCCGAGGAAAGCTTCAGAGTGTGCTAGTATTTCTGTATGATCTTCAGTGAGAAGTGCAACAAGTTCGTTTGTTTGAATGAGAGGGTAGGTTCGATGCTGATGATGGGACACAAGGCACTTGGAAAAACTCAGAACAGGAATATTTTGATGTAGCTTAGTCTAAATAAAGCAGGCACAAGCTTTCCGAAAGGGCATTGCTGGCACTTCTCGACGGTAACATGAGGGTGACCAGACCACCCTCTAGTGGGATGTGACTGCATTTCAGCTTGTAACGAGCTACTGCTTCAGCTACGAAAACGTCTTTCTGTCTCCTTTTGCCTCACAGATTTTTTCAGATGAAAGGTAGGATCTGATGCCTATCTCTGCAAGCAGTGTGGGAGGTCTCCTATCCTAAAGGCTCTTCAAATTTCCCCTGCTCAAAGGATTTCTGAGTCAGAGCAGCGGGACTTGGTGTCCCGATACCGAAAGACAGAGCTGCCTCTCCCATGTCTTCAGTTCTGAAATATGAAAATAAATGTATCTGTTTCTTCCTGTTATTTTCAGCACAACATCAGATCTCATTAACGCATGCAAAATAACAGTAAGGACTCGCTAGACTACAGGGAGAAGGAACAGGCTTCAGAGAGGAAAAATCTGTGAGACTGGGAGCTGAGCAAGCTGAAGGACTAGGAAAATGTTTTCCTGATCAGAGTTGGTCATATGGAGATGAAAAATCTACTTGTGAAAATATATTTCAACAACTAAGTGTATGGAAGAAGATACAATGATGAATGATTTATTTCACAATTATTGCTTGATGCTGCCAGAACTTCCTCATTTAAGAAAAATGCAAGGTAAAACTCTAGTTGACACACCTTGGAAAACTCTGCCCGGACATGAGATGCACCCATTGGTCCCAGCATCGGGTGCAGCCAGAGCACCAGCTCATGCAGAAGGGAGGATTAACTAAGCACCATGAAGGTGAACAGGAGAGTCTTCTAGCAGAGTTCCTGATGCCCAGTCCTCCCCAGAGACACACTGCTGCTGCATGGCATCTGTAGGTGATGTTTTAGTGATGCCAGGCTTTGGCACATGGGGTCCAGGAATGGGAGAAATCAGTGCTGTTGAGCAATAACACCTCTGCTCCAGGAGGAATGTGAAGGTCTGTGGAGAGGGTGCTTACTGCAGTTTCCAGTTCAGTTACCAAGAACCTGCTGGTCTCCTTCTACTAAATCTCTCTCTAGGCTATAAGCAATCAGGAAAAGAAGTTATGTCTTTGTCTGCATATGGAAAATATCAGCTTTGTTTTCAACACTATTGCAGCCTGAATAATTGAAGTATTATGTATAATAGTAAACTTATGTTGTTCTGCTCATGCCCAAGGTGTTCCCATGTTGAGGAGCACCCTCCTGAAAACTGACATCTGTAAACACTGTTCTGTCTTCAGACTTTCATGTCCTGAAAACCATCAGCTAGCTCATATGGCTAAGTGATGAGTGGCCCCAGGTGGTACCTGTGAAACAAAGGCATCACAGCTTTTTTGTCTTTCTCACTTTTGGTTTATTATTTGGTGTTTGACTTATCATTTCTAGTACTGCAGCCTCAAGAGATTGGAAACTAAAATCCTCACAGCTAGAGTTGGTCTGTGCTAACTCTTCTAGACATGTTCACGCACACATACACACAAGTTCTAAGCTCAGAGCAGACAGATCTGCACAGGGTAAATGGTCAGATTCATTTTAATAGGTCCTGTGTTGTAACCTTTTCTAGTCTCATTTCATACAGTCCCTTAAAAAAAACTCCCAAACTTTAGTTTTGTTTAAAGTATTGAGTCAGATAAATGGATTTGTCATAATACAAAATAAGCTGTTCTTCTAAGTTCATTGTTTTGTATTTCTTTGAGGAATGAAGATATTTGTAGAGAAATCAGACCATGTGGTGACAAAGATCTCAAAGATTACCAATATCTTCATTGAAATTCTTATCTGGCTTATAGTGATGCAGTATTGAGTCACTGAGATACAGCTTCTTTTTTATTCTATGGTTGGGAAGACTTGAGCAACCTGCAGTGAAGTTAACATTGATAACATAACAGTTTTGAGGTCTTAAAGAACTCGCTTTTCACCGCTTTTTCCACTGTGATGACCTAAAAATGTCCAGTGGATATAAGCAAGCTTATAAAGAAAAAGATGCCGTGCCTTTGTTACCTTTCAGTGACCCCTCAGAAGGAGCCCATGGACCCCAGGAGTTTGCCGACTATAAACCAAAGATGTCTGCACTAATGGGCAATGTCATTGTTTTAGCTGAGTAAGCTCGAGTGATTAAAGCTTCAGAGAAATTTGGTTAGTCCCTCAAGCATTTAGAGAATGTGAAAGGTGACTTTTAAAGCATAATTTCTTCAGGTGGTCATACAGGAGTTGATTGTATAGCTCTATGTCTTGTGAATGGTGCCAACTGCAGAAACTAAGTCACAACTTTCCACTGGCCCACTGGATAGGTCTCTTCACATGTGCTTGTAGACCTAAGAGTAGACCTAAGGTTGCTCCGTCTCCTGACAGTCACAAACAGCCACAGAAACCCACCAGAATACTGCTGTATCAGATCCAACTCTTTCCTTTGCCTGACTTACAACTGTTTCTTGTCTCCAAAAAGAAGGCACCATGCTGTGTAATTCTGGGCTTGAGACCTCTCTCACTAAAACAATAAAACACATTGCCTGCTTGTGAGTTATCAAACATTGAAATAGGCTGCCCAGGGCAGTGATGGAGTCACCATCCCTGGAAGTGTTTAAATAAAATGTGGGCTTTGTGCTTAGTGATCCAGTTTAGTGATAACCTGATGGTGCTGAGTTGAGCATTAGAACATATGAGCTTGAAGGTCTCTTCCAACCAAATAGATTCTGTGATTCTGTGAGTTACCAGTGCCACCTCCAGTCATAACCAAGCACCAGTTTGAGGTCTCATGTCCAGTGATTTACTGTGTTTGTTCTAACTTGACTCAAAAAGGTTTCATCAGCTCCCAGTCAGAGGAGGTATGTCTGAAGCAAGTCTACATAGTTGGTTGGTCAGTTATCCTCTTTCTGAAATTTGGAGTAAATCATGCTGTAAATGAAATAGGTCTCTTCTAAATTGCCAGGACAGTTGCAATTGCAAGATGGGTAAAAATCTCTCCTGTGCCTCATGTACCTAACACAGGCATGCTCAGCAGTGGACCGGATTATTGTGAGCATGAGCATACCCACACAGGAAATGCTGGGTGTGGATGTAGCCTTGTTCGCTCTGCTACAGCACAGATCAGTCCCACACTAAGGAGATCAACGCTGGCTGGTTCCTCAGAGAGTTTAAATCACTCCTGAAGAACTGGCTTTCAATGTATAACAGTTCTCAGTAACAGGAGAGGAAAGACTGATATATACCCACACAGAGCATCAGAAATCATTCTTGCCTGGAGCCCCATGAGGACTTTCCAGTAAGGATCAAATTCTTCTGAGACACATCTGACGCTCTGCCAGGGCTATTGATGCTACAGGCAGGGTGCAGATGGCAGGTAGAAAGGGCAGGTAGCATGCAGATAGCTTGTCATCTGTGGGCTTTCCAAGCAGAATAAATTTTGTGATAAATAAACACTCGGTTGCTTTCCAAGTCTCAGGGTGTGTCATGGGTTTCTTCCAAGTTTATTTTCCCCTTCTGCTGCTGTAAATTCCTGAAGTTTTTAAGGAATTCTTTCAAAACTTCTTATCCTATACATCCAACTAATTTTTTTCTCTACTTTTCTTATCCTTTCTTTCATTGCAGGTTCTATGAATTGGGGTTTTTCAAGCTGTTCTCCCCATTTCCCTGTTTTCTATAACCCTTTGTCCCAGTCACCTTCCTTTTTACTTCCTTCTCCTGTGCAATGGAGTTCTTTTCATTCCTATTTTGTATAGCTTTGTTCTATCACTTCCCTTAGTCTCCTTCATTCTTTTTCTCTTTTCTTTCACCAATCTGTCAAAATTGAAGCAGAGATTTGGCAAAACTAAGACGACAGGAGGAGAACAGGGAGGGGAATGTAGATAACTGCTAAGAGGCTGGGAGCATGGCTCTTAAAGTCTTCTTTTTTTCTGACTGAAAAGTCATACTCAATCATTCATGTCTAGAAGCTATTCCACATATTTTTTCTAAACCAAATCCCTCAATGTATTTAAAACCAAATCAAAACACCCCAGCCCTTCCAAGAGTGTTTTTCAGCTTGATTTCCAAAGGAAACAAGGTTTAGAGGGAATTGTATGCCTTTTCTGTCTGTCAGTTGCCCAACTGAAGGCCTGTCTTAAAGCGCTTGAACTTATAGACTGATTTCAGCCATGCTTGACCAACACGGAGAAGTCTCTAACACTCCATATTCTTATGAAGTTGTCACCTGTCTGACTCAGAGTGATGGTCTTTGTGGGAAAGGAGGGCAGAATTTTGCAGTATCTAGCCTGCAGTGCAGTGAGCATCCTCACAGTCATCAGCCACACATCTATATCATTTTGTCAGGACAATATGCGTTTGGATCTTTAAGCCTGTCACTGTGCAAGCTGCATCTTGCTTGGGGCCAAAGGAGAGAGCCAGAGGCAAAGGAGATAGCTCTCAGAAACCAGTTGGTTTCTTGTTCCCTTGGAGTCAGACTCAGATGTTCATCCTGCGGCTATCTACATGGCAAGGTGAAGTTCTGTGTGAGATGCTGTGTGGAACATGTTCAGAAAACAGCAGAGGAAGCAGTATGACTGCATCAGTATGTCTTTCCAGCAGGGTAAATAAGCCTTTGACTGTTAGAAAGTTCGGTGTGCCTACCTGTAACACAGAATTGATCTATATCCTTCAGGGGCTCTCCAATGGCAACTTTTTCTTAACCTGGTGAATATTAAAACAATTGTTTACAGATTGCAGTGTTTTATAATTTCAGCTCCTCATGAGAAATATCTGATCCCAGTTAATGCCACGGGGGCTTCAATGGAAGCTCCCTGGACGGGAACTATGTAATTCAGCCTGAAAAGACTTGCAGAATCAGGCCTGTTCTGGGAGAACACTAGTGACAGCTGGAAAAAATGATCTGGCTTGGTGTCAGCCTTACCCCAGACACAACACACATGCACACTGTATTTACTGAAATCCCAGTCTTTTTTACAGAGCCTCTAGGTTAAATACAGCTTTGAAATGGCTCTCCTTAACCTGGAGTCATAAAATGTATGAAATGAAACAGTTGCTGTACTGCATTGAAATAGCTGAACTGGTCCTGCTAAATTGACTTGCAGTTGCGTGTCACAGATGGAAGGGTGGAAAGGGGGGAAGAAAAGTCATGTTTCCTCATAGGGCCAAGCTAGTCAAGGAGCTGTGTGACCAGCTTGGTACCATTACAGTCAATTATTTTCCAAAGTAATTCTCATATTTCTCTGAGGCTTTAAAATTGTTTAAGATGGTATTGAGAAAAACACGGAAAGCCCTGATAGATGTGTCCTGTAATGTGTGCCTGCCTTGCACTGAACTTATTCTGCAGCCTACAAGGCCATGATGTGAAGTTCACTCCAGTATTTTCCTGCCATGTCTCAGCTAAGTGCAAGGAAAACTGTACCACTACAGGCAGTTTGGGAGGTAATTTAGATCCCAATGATTCTTTAAAACTAAAGAAATTTTAACTCTAGTGAATCAGGCTAGTTGAGCTCCACAGCCACCATTCTGCACTTTGGTTTTGTTCTGCCAGTGTGTTAGCCTTGTTGGCTCTATCTGTCTCTATATCTTTTTAAAATATCTTTATATTTAGCAAACTGTTTGGTACAGCAGGAAAGAATCTGTAGAGCAAACTAATTGGGCTGAAGACCCAGGATTTACACTCTTTGTGTTTAATGGAGGTATTTTTGACTAGCTTTAATCTGGTCCGACTGATTGAATGTCCATTAGTACCTGGGTTTTCTTCAAGTGCTCTCCTGGAGTACATCCTTCACTTTACTCTGACAGTCAATTGCACTCCTGTGCTCCCAGACAATTTTTCACCAAGGTGCCTTAAATAGGCCAACAGGGAGGTTCAGTTATTTGCAATGTAATGCTCATGGAGGTACACTTTAATGTTCAGGATGAGTGCTGGATCAGGGTGTACAGTGCATCTATCCCTTCCTACACCTGTAATCAATGAGTCCTCTCATGGGGCACTGAGTTTGGGCAATAGTGTTTGGCATTTTCAAATTGCAGCTATTCCAAACACTGTTTCAATGAACCAGAGGACTTCAACACTGGGCTGGATCATAATCCTCAGTAGTACTTTGTTTGGTTTCTTAGAACCATTCTCCAACATCTTATACCCAGAGGAAAATGGCCAGAGCAGAGAATCAGATGAGACAAGTATATTCCAAAAATTCATGGTTACACATACAGAGTTAGATAGAGATAGAGATGTACATATGAGTGTGTAAAATCACAGTGGACCTGAGGTTCACTTATCTCTGTCCTTGATAGCCAAAGCCTTAAACAGTTTGTTCTTTCAAAAACAAACCAAAAAAAGCTATTGGAGTGAGTGCAGAGGAGACCACAAGAGTGATCAGCAGTCTGGAGCACATTTCCTATGAAGACAGGCTGAGGAAATTTGTGCTGTTCAGCCTGGAGAAGAGAAGGCTCCAGGGGAACCTTATAGCAGCTTTCCAGTACCTGAAGGGGGACTATAGGAAAGCTGAAAAGGGACTTTTTATGAGGGCATTTAGTGAAAGGACAAGGGACAATTGTTTCAAAGTGAAGGATGCTGTATTTAAACTAGGTTTTAGGAAGAAATTCCTCACTATGAGGGTGGTGAGGCATGGGAACAGGTTGCCCAGAGAAGCTGTGGACTCCCCCTCCCTGCAAGTGTTCAAAGCCAGTTTGGATGGAACTCTGGACAGCCTGGTCTGGCAAGAGGTGTCTGTGACGATGGCAGAGGGATTGGAAATAGATGATTTCTAAGGGTCCTTCCAACCTAACCCATTCATTCTATGATTATATACTCTTGTGCAATTCACTAGGAAGGAGCAACCAAAATGGAGATTTCAGATGCTACTTCTCACACACATCTGAAACCTGTTCAGAGAACACAGAAAATTAAGATCTTCTAATGTAGATCATACTTCCAAAATTTATGTCTCCATTTGGAGTAAAGCAAGATATCCCATTATGGACCATCATAGCTCATGGGTTTCTCTTAAAAAGTCAACCTGGAGAGGAAAGCAGAGGAGTGGAATAGCCCAAATCAAAGCTCTGATAAATATCTCAAGTAATTTTGCTGAGCCAAAATAGATTTTCCATTTCTTTCACTAAACAAGAAGAACGCTTGAGAATGCCTCCCAGGTTCCAAAGTTTTTGACCATACATTTTCAGAACTTCTCATCCCCAAATTATTTTGTGGTGGTCCTCCCTGACAAAAAAAAAATATGGTCTTTATTATTACTTACTTTGCTTCAGTGCCATGATTCCTGCTCCAAATGGAGACTAGAAGTTGAAAACAAGTTGTCAAATATGACTGTAGTTTATATTTTCCCCTCAAGAATGCAAACTATTCTTTTCTGCACTGTCCATTCACCTAGCCCTTTAGGTTTTTCCTTATTAGGTTTGTTACAGCAGTCCCTGGTGCTAATGAATCTACTTAGCATAATCCCATCAGCAGATTTCTTGAGTTATTATTTTCCAGATTCATATTTAAATATATATATATATATATATATGTATGTATATATGACAGAGATCTTTGAGGTATCTTCTCTTAAGTTTTTAACATTCACTTCTTATCTTGCTTTTTCCTGTTTCCTAGACAGGTTTTGGTCCATAATAATGATGGTTCTTCATCACCTGAACCACTCTTCAGTAGCAGACCTGAGAGAAATTTTTCATGATGGAAAGGGCTCACTTGCAGAGCCATCATGCTGGCCATTCAACTAGCGTGCTGTTCAGAAGTCTTCTTAGCTCCCCAGGTTTGTGGCTCCTCACCTTTGTACTGGTTCAATTTCCTGACAGGGATTCTTTTTTTAAAAAAATCAGTTCTCTCATGCTTTCAAAAATGGTTTCAAGAAATGCTCATTCCATGGCAAATTTTCTCCTTTCATTATCTTTAAACCCAGAATAAAAGAGAGTCTAGAAATACTAAATGTTCTGAGGCATGAGAAGTGTTTAATTTCCTTCAGAAGTCTCTTGCTAATTACCTGGCTTAAGATTTTTCAATAGGTTCTACTTTATCAGATTTTGTTCCATTCAGATCACTTCAAAAGCTTGGCAAATTTCCTTTGTAGAGATCACACAGGTACAGTCTGCAGATTATTAGTGTTCTTATTAATGATCACTTCAATTTCTGTCTCACAAAGACAAAAGTATCTAATCTTCTCCCCAAACTGGCCACATCAATATGGTTTTTAAAGTAAAAATCACATACTTATATCTGTTATTTTAATGCAGTGTAACTGGCTGAAATACTAGAAATTTATGACAATTACATTTCCACTATAGGAAAAGATATTAGCTTATGACCTTAGTCATTAGATTCATAAAAGATGTTAAGATAACCACTGTTAGCCATTGCTATTGTTTATTTCAAATTCTTGAAACAAATGCTGCATAAAGCAAACACTGAATACTAAATAAAGGACTAGCAAATTTTACTCCTGTTCACAACTGCCTTTTGCAGGTGTCTTCTCTTTCACTATACAGATGATTTTCTGACTCTCACTGAAATTCAGGGGAGAGAAATACTCTCCTTAGTGATAATATTAAGCATGCATTATTCTTCAGCAATAAAGAATGTTGTTGTTTTAAAACAACAAAAGAAGAAAAGAAAAATAGAGGTAAAGCCATGCATTTTACTAGGCAAATCTTTATTATCTTTGATATAAGAATAATTTAGGAGTACAGGACCACCCTGTTTATTCAGATTCCCTGACCCTTATGCCAAAAAATCGTTAAACAAAAGGGCAGTCAGCCTTTCATCCAGGTTTGGAAAAGTTAAGAATAAGAATGTATATTAACAGATGCACTTTTTCAGAATAAGGCTCCATCTAGCTAGCCCACAGTCTCCAGCAAAGGCCATCAGCAGCTACCCAGGGAAGAGTAAAAGCCAAGCAATTGTGCATAGTACATCCACAAACTGCTCTCTAGCCTCTGACTCTCTCCAGGTTAGGAATTTCCTGAATTTGATGTGGTTTTTCCATTTAGTAACCCTCAACAGACTTCTGTTGTTAGTACTTGTCCAATCTCCCTCTGTCTTTCTGCATCTGTAACCTCCATTAGCAAGGAGCATCACAGATCCACTTTCTTAAAGACTCCTTCAGATTCTCAGAAGAGTTGGCTCTGAGACTGGCAGACTTTGAGATAGATCTAACCTTTAGAATGATTGGAAATAATCAGCTCCCTTGCCCTCTTTTGCTCTTCAAGTAGGTGATATAGCGATACACAGATAACACAGCGTCTGGAATGAGTCTATGAAAAAAATCTTTCATACTTCTTACAACCTATTTAACAGTCACCTCATGCTGGTCATCACTGCAAAGTCCTCTGTGTTACTTGCTATTACAGTGTCTGGGCATCTAAGTTGCACTGTGCTCTGGATCATGGAATCAAAAATAAGGGTAGGACCCTTGTTATTACAGTGTCTGGGCATCTGAGTTGCATTGTGCTCTGGATCAGGGAATCAAAAATAAGGGTAGGACCCTGACTGCATCACTCAACAGTCCACACATCTCCCTGCAAAGGGAGTCCTGTCCCCTGCTGCAAACAAGAGCGTACTTACAGTTTCAAATGTCTCAAGTAATTGTGCTTCAACATTTCCCTCACAAGAATATTCAACACTCCAAAGTATCTCAAGCTTTTCCTGGCATTCTGTCTAAATATTCCCTTCGTACTCTCATCTCATTACCTTCTAAGTAATTGTATTCTGTCCTTGGAGTCTATTCACTTTGCACATTTACAGACTGCTACCCGGTTCCCCTGAGTGTAAGCCTCACTCTGAGGCAATTGACATATTTTTTATATTTGGAATCTTTCCTTCTGATTATTCACACTTATTCTTGCATTCTCCCATGCTAAGGTAGTCTCTACAGATAGATCAGAAGGTAACAGTCTGACCTCAGAGGCTTGCAAGCTACCCTGTCTTCTTCCCCACTTCTTTGAGTTCCTGTCAACGCACAGGTATTCATGTGAATACTCTTTTGAATTCAAATACTCTTTAAATGCCTTGAGTTTGCGAGGCTAGGATCAATACACATAGTAGAAAAAAAAGGAAATGGAAAGGAAAATACAGTGAGGGAAAAAATCTCCAAAATTCAAAAGACCTGTAGTCTGCTGTTAAGGGAGATGTTTCAACCATTTCAGAATGTGTGGCTGGTTTCCATTGTTCAGATGTAGCAACTTTAAAGTATTCTTCCTTTTTTTCAATTCCACTTTATGGAATAAAATCTAATAATTCTTTTCATTTATTGCCTTTTTTTACATCCTATTCTGAAAAGAGCTCTTCTCCCTGTCTCCTCACATAGATTGTCTGTGACATGCTTATATGATTGTAAGTGATTCTTCTGGTCTTATCTTCTCATCCCTAACAGTCATCACTAACATGCTGTGTTCTCACCCTGCTGAGCTGTTGCTACTTGTCTAGAGATCATATAATCATAGAATCATTAGAGATTGGAAAGGACCTTGAAAGGTCATCTAGTTCGATCCCCCTGCCACAGCAGGACCACCT
Source organism: Upupa epops (assembly GCA_013397515.1). Taxonomy (NCBI): domain Eukaryota; kingdom Metazoa; phylum Chordata; class Aves; order Bucerotiformes; family Upupidae; genus Upupa; species Upupa epops. Next base: position 107,301 of record VZRI01010572.1, on the reverse strand, counting down.
AGAACAAGTCTCACAGGAACACATCCAGGCAGGTCTTGAACATCTCCAGAGAAGGAGACTACACAACCCCCCCGGGAAGCCTGTTCCAACGCTCCATTACCATCAATGACTGTTTCAAAACTAACTTGTTTATGACCATGAATTGCAGGGGTGGTTGAGATGGATCAAAATATTTGGAACACTAGAGGTATTTTAATACGGAGGATAGGATGTGGAGCACATCGTTCTATAGCTATCTAATTTTACACTTGTAAAGTGCTTGAATACTTGGATTGTTTATAGCAACTCCACTTTCCTAGCTTTATCAGGCAGAGAAAAAAAGAATAAGAGAAGATTATATACATTCTTAAAGAGTATAACTTCTCTTATGCCAGACTTCTATTGCTTTCCAGGTAAATAAATGCAGCTCTTTCTTTTTTGTTGCTTTGTATACTGCACCCATTCAAGAAATGCTAAAGGGAAAATGCAGCTGAGTAGTCTACTTAAACCAGTGCAATACAGCCAGTACATGCATAATTGCACAAGCTTTCTGGGGAAAACACTCAACCAACTAGACCTCAATGCACAAGAGAAAAGCTCTTCAGTTTCCTTTGGGTCACAGTTGCTGTGGACTTAGAGCTGCTTTACACTGCCATAACAGACACAAGGTGAGGCTCGTGCTGAAGTCACTGGTAAATTTAACTCCAGTGTTGTTCCCATCTGGGGAGGGGGGGAGGCGGGGGGAATATGTTGGTTGTTAGTAGTAGTGTGAGATACTTTTAGTTTTAGAAGGAAGCTGCTGCCATAATTAACTTCACTGTGCTCGTCTTCAGCGCTATATGCAGCTCAGCTTGGCAGCTGCAGACTGCAGTTTCAGTTGTGGGGTTCGCCCAAGGCTGTGGGAGCAAAGCATTGAGCTGCTATTAGCACAGGCCCATTGCGTGAGGACCCTGCCTTGAGCTAGCCTAGGAAGAGGAGGTGTCAAGGGGAGGTCTCAGGAGGACTTGGGGTTTCTGGAGGTGATGGAAGCAGAAATGCTACTGGCACGGGGCAAACGACTCCCACAGACTTAGTGGGGCTGCACTATTTTACATCAGTTGAGAATTTAATCTCATGCTTGAAGTACATTCTTAAACTGCATGAGAACAGCACTGCTAAATGCCTTCCTGTTTAAATGATGAAGTCAGTGGCTGAAAGAATATTAAATATTTATGATATGTAGGAAGAAAATGTCGTTGCTAAAATGAAGCGCAGTTGAAATAAGGATACAGAGGGAATCTGAGTCCAGCCCTCTTGTCATAGCTTACTTGCCCAGAAGTTATGATGGGGTAAGTCAATTGCTTCTCACTATTTTATACCAGCACAGTTGTAATGAAAATTAAATGTTTATCTTTACCAGCTTATCCTCTTTTAAAAAGAAATGCTGCCTAACCTAAATAATTTCATGGCTGTTTGACCACTAATGACTGTCTCAGGCCCTGGCAAACCCCCAGCCACATCCATGGTTTCATACCAGGCCCCATCACGGGGTAAGCAGAGGCAGGTACTCTGCCCATTGGAAAAGCTCTGTGCTCCCTATCCTGTGTCCTAGTATCAGACTTGTCATCAAATGCTGTAATAAATGATATGAATGTTCCTTGGCATGTGCTTTTGGGAAAAGAAATTGCTCCCCAAATTACTTTAAAATAGTCTACAAAATAAATAAATAAAGAAATAAATATATGCAATAGAGGTCTAATTTGCTATCTACACTGCCACGTTGAGTGGCTTGTACAAGTGTGTATGTGTGCAACCACAGCTTCCCTGCTTTGGCTGTACAAAGTTGGTTACACATTTGTTTGCTGACGTTTATTGGTATTCAGTATTGCTTTTTGTCTGTTGTCTTGCATGTATTGATCCCAAAGGTATAATTCACTTGTTGCCACATGGATCATGTGTCATTCATAAATAGATAAAGGATGTTGGTTCTGATTTGGCATAAAGTGTGTGACCTGAAGAGTGCAGGTGTACACACTGTGTGATTCAGGGCAAAACCTGCCATGGGGTCAGTTTTCTACTTAGAGTTGTAATTTATATAAGACACTACTAACGTAGTATCCAAGAACTTTCACAAATGTAGAGCAAAGCATGTTTTATATGTATTTTCACTAATCTAGTAATCACTACTGTTTAGGAAATGAAGCAAAGTGGATACACACTTTCCTTGAGGTTCATTTTTTTCAGTTTCTGTGTTTGAAATTCTATTATAGCTGCTGCCAGTGCACTCCAGCTATCATTCCTGCTGCCTAGACATACCAGTATTTGACTGTTTAAGATGGTGCATATGTAGACTAACACAGCTGGTTTTGTTGCCATCCAGATCCTCTGCTCAGAGCAGAGTTCAGACTTCCTCATGCCCCACTTATTCTTGCTCATTGCACAAACACAAAAATATACCTAGGTGCCACATTAATGAGAAGCTGTGTCATGCGGATTTTTGGGGTCTTGCAGAGCTAGAAACAGATAGTTTGTGAGGTATCATTTAGATTTCATTTTCCTTATCCCTGTCTACCACATAGTAATCTGATTACCTGCTCTATTTAAAATACGCTCTTTCAAGCAGATCAGTCTGCTAACATAGTTTCTTTTTGACTCTCAAGTGTCTAGTTTGAATTCAGTAGGAAGGAGGATGTGTATAGGTAACACGTCACATACTTTCCCCCTTTTAATGTAACTTTTAAAGTGCAAGCAAATGCAATTTCCCTGCCCCTCTGAGTCTACAGTCAATTGAATGCTAATGGATGGGTGGGTCTATCACCTTAAAAAACCTAGGAAGATTTTGAACCCGTGTCAGCGTTTTCTGTGGTTGCGGTTTTCTATTTTGCCTTCCCATAAGCAAAGCCACTAGCAAAGGAGATTACCCTAAAAAGGTCATCTGGCTCTCTCAGGACAAAGAAAGTTATGAGGGCCACTCAAGGCAGAGAGGATGGCTGGGCAGAGATACTCTGAGATTGATACTTCAAGGGAAGCATGGACCATTATTTTTGATTTCTGTACTTGGCAAGTTGGTAGAAATAATACTGAAGAAGGCACACAACTCAGTTTAAAAACATTGGGATAGAGGGAATGCAAGATTTGTTAAGGGGAGTCATACTTGACAAACTACTTTCAGGTTTTTTTATTAAGCACGAGGAAATTGGTCACTTGATGAACCAAACTGAGATTTAACCCCAAACTTTGCAATGATCCTCTACCAAGGAATGTTACAAAAATTGACAAAAAGTCTTGGGAGAGGAAGAAAACATCCGTTTTTGAGCAACACCTGGCAAAAGTATGTGAATAATGAGATAGCAAAACATCCTGATAAAATTATTCCATATAATCAAATCGAAAGCTATTGCAAAAGTTGCAAACTAAGGCAAGTATGCCAGAGCACCTTTAATAAGAAAGGTGCAGGGTAGAAATTATTGCCGCTAAGGAGAAAATGCTTGAAGTGCCTGTGGCGGTTTCCTGAAACACTATCTCAGTGATCTGGCAGTAGGGGACAAAAGTAGCACAGAGTGTTAGGAATGATGAAGAAAGGAATGGATAAATAATGAAAACCCTCCACATTATGCCATCATGTCATTCTGTGGTGGCCTCTTATCCTGATCACAAGCCAAAAGGATACAAGGCAACTCGGAAAGATAAAGGAAATGTCATAGATGTGATAAAATCTATGGTGTCACTTCCAGACAACGAAAAAATGAATACATGATCTTTTCCACTGGGAAAAGGAAAGAACAAGAGGGGTGCAGGAAAGAAATACTAAATCTTGAGTGATATGGAGGACATGGTAAGAAAAAGAAAGTATTCATGTTTTCTCACATGAGCTTTAAGGGCACTCTGAAATTTGAAGGTAAGGATTTTAAATAAAAATGTTTATTTACATAGCTTAAAATACAAAGCTGTCACATGGTTTCAAGGAAAAATGTGCACACAGATTCAAAAGGAATTCTGAAAATGAATCATAAATAAGTTTTTGAATGTTATTCAGTGTAAGGGTATGAATATGGCATTAAGGCAGAAAGACCCACAATCATACAAATCTGCAAAGTGTCATCCTGTACTCAGCTGGTGTATTTCCTTGTTCATTCTTTGAACGCAGGGAAAGACTAGAGACAGAAAGTTGTGTGTATATTTAAGGACATATTGCATTGAATCATGTTCCTACATTTATTTTACTTCCCTGGCAGAAAAGTCAGAGCTGAAAGGTTGGAACATTCCTTTCAAGACGCAGGTGTTTGAAGGGCTCCTTTGGGCCAAGGTTGACCTCAGGGATTCCTTCAGTCTTATCACCATCCATATGCCAGGAGGATGAGGGTGTCTCCCCCACCTCCACCGCAGCACCCCCCACCCCTGAGACTTCTGGTGCTGCAGATCACCTCTAAGTCAGTATTATCACTGAAATTTCAGAGCCATTATTGACTTAAAAGCACAAAAGCATTGACAATTAAGTGTGAATTAGTGATTTACCTCTGGCTTGTCATGCTTAGAGAAGAGCCAGAGATGCTCAGCTATCTGTCGAAACAAGTCTGCCATGGACACAACTGAAATCTGTAAACAACTGCTTTTCTCCAAAAAAATCTCATATTTGTTTCTTTAGTCAGTTGCCACTGAAAGCAGTTAATCCCCACCCAGCAGTCACCATGTGCATGGGTTTCACTTGCCCATGGCTTTATTGCATATCCCAAATAAAATTGATAGCAGTTTCTGTTTTGTAGACAAAACATTTATGATTATCTCATTTGTCCTAGCAACAAAAATAACAATGCATATCCAGCCTGTCATACAAAATGGTCTGAAAACACTTCACAGACACTAAAAAAAAAAATCCAGAAGGGCTGTATGAAAAGACAAAAGAAAACAAATAAGTCTTCCTTGGTTTTTCAGCTGGAATTTCAAAGCATACCAGTTTCTTTCCAAACCACATTTTATTCTTTTCAAAGTATTTGGAAGACCCCAAATGACATGTTTCTTCTGGATGCGATAGTGCTTTTATAGGGATTGAGTTGATACCATTTTTTCTGTTGTCTGATCTTTTAAGGTTTAGAAATTCACCCTGCTCATCCTCCACCAAACTCTAATGAAAGCCTAATAAGGTAAAACTGTTTAAGAGCCTGTAATACCAACTCACATTTCTAGAATTTTATAATGCAAATTATTTTCTGATATTGAACTTTAAAAAAGTACTGGTGCTCAGAAGGTAGCAATATATAGACTGCCTCTGTGAAATTAACCACATCCATTTATTTATCAATACACTAGCTGATTTCAGGTGCAGAAATACAGAATATAAATCTGGAAATATGTGTGTATTTCTTACATAACTTTTGACTGCTGTAATACCTTTCTTTTGTATCCCTTGAGAAGCTCACAGGACTATTAAGGCAACCTGTGTTTCAAACATTTTCACCTTACTTTGATTTTCTTATGGCTCAGCTGTCCATTTATGCATATCCTATGATGACTTGTGGAGCTGTAGTGTCTCAGGTATCTGCTGTTAGCATGAAGCAGAGCTAAATACGTGCCTGTCTCTATTCTGCATCACTTTTTATCCCTCATATAGAAGATGTATCATGTGGAAAGATGTCCTGATAAAGATTATTAGTGTGAGAATGCAGAGAATTGGGCAAGAAGCTCTCCAGACTCTGCTCACAAACACAGACTGAGACTTGGAGCCATTTCCTTGAGCTGGAGACTGTTTTCTTCCTTGTTCAAACTTATTTCTTCTCTCTTGTCTCTTGCAGTCTCATTTCACATTCCCATTTACCTTCATTGAATTCATCTCCGTTCTCACAAATTCATTCAGAACTACTTGTTTAATTTGCTCAAAATTTGCACATACTTTTCTTCCTGTCTAGAAGCTAGTAATTGCTTTGTTTACTGTGGAAAACTCTGCTAATCTCAGTCTTCACACTGATTACACATGACATGACAGGTGGCTTTTTAAAACGGAAATGCACTTCATTTTCCTAAACTACTAGTAGAAATGGAATAGTTAAAATCTAATCTCCACTCACATTGGCCTGTAAAATCTCCCAGTGTCTTCAGACAGCTTTGAATACAAGTCTTGCATACTACATTCACTTTGTTGTGAGTCTTCTTACTCCCAGAAAGAGTAACAAAGGTCAAATTTATTCCAATACCATACAGATTATGTGTTGTGTGTGTACATCATATTTTCAGTGGGTTTGATTGGAGCATTCCTTAATCAAGTCAATATTCTTGATTTTTGATCCATTTTCTACTAAAAATAAATTGTTCAAGAATGGTTAAAAGAGATGTGGTTTGATCCTTTCAATTGACATTAAACATGTGCAATGGTAAATTCTCTGTTCTCCCTTTCACAGAGTCACAATCAGATACATTGATTCAGAACCAACCCGGCTAACAGGAGATCAAACATTTGTCTTGCGACTGTCGAATGTGGTGAGGGCAGGTCATGAGGGTAGTTCAGACAAGGCAAGTTTCTCGTAAAATGCACCTATGGAGACAGAAGGAAGGAATTTAGATGGCTGTTCAGAAAACTGAGCAGCAAACCTGTAAATATTTTCAACTTTGATTGGAAGCCAAATTTTTTTTTATGCAAAAGCATCCATGTAATGTGGAAACTGCAGATCAAACAGCTCATCTCTTTAACATTTTTGCAGTCTGGTTTCACCAGCTAGAATCCATCTTCCCATGATCTGAAATGATTTTGTTTTTGTGTTCCCTGTCAGCAAGGCTTATGACATGAATATTTTCCAATTCTAATTTTAAGTAATCAGATAACAGAGAAGGTATCAATATTTTGCCTGTGAAATCATGTTATATTTAAGAACATAGAATTACTCATTTTATTGGTTAGATGTTGGGGTTCTGTTAAACACAATCTAAAATCTATTAATGATAAAAAGTCTTTTTAATTGTCTTTTTTTTTGGATCACATATTGGCAATGTTATATCATTGCTTCTAGCTGTTTGGCTTTCTATGGTGTTTGTCATTATATTAAGGTATGATTTCTTGTTCAATTCTCTGCCCATATCAGATAGAAGACAGCCATGAAGTCTGGAAAGCATGGGAATTCAAATCATGTGGGAATCTGTCCATCTAGAGATGAGCTAGTCTGCATGAGACAGAAACTCCAGAGAACACAAAAATCAAGGGTTATAGATAAGACGTGCACTTTTAGTGGTGAAACTGGGCATTGAAAGAGCTTACTCTCGAAGGGGTTCTGTCTTTCTTGGCAGTCTTTATTTCAAAGAGATGTGTGAGCCTGGTACAGGTGAGGCTCTATGGTGCGTTATGGGAGGGTATGACTGGATGAGAACTGAGAAAAGAGAGCTGTGAGGAAGGGGAAGAATGTAATGGGGCCTGCTATGGACCTGCATGCACTCAATTTCCCCAAAAGGTCTAATACTAATGTACATTCATTACCAGTGAGGCTCCCTCCCAAATAATGCAGAACATTTTTGTGGGTGGAAAAAGTATGACAAGGAAGAAGAGCTCAGCCCAGGGTGTCATGAGCACCGGAAAGTTTGGGAACAGTCCAGATTTCAAAGAGATACTTAACTGCATTCTTCAAATATCTCTGTGAAAACCAGTTACACATCACACAGAAATGGTACACTCATTGTGCTGGGATCATTTCTAACTGGAATTTTTCCAGACCTTTTTAAGTAGAAAAGAGGGTACGGGAACAATCCTGTCATTAAATGTCCTTGTCATTTTATCTTCATTCCTCTGATTCGTTGCAGATGTTGCCTTGGAAAGCGCTTTAGTGCCTTTCTCACTTCAATTACCATCAGTTCACACTCAGTTCATAATGGCAGAATAATTGAACAGGGGACTAGTTCAACATCCTTTTGGATCTTTCTGACATCTACTTGTGGTTCTTCTATTTCTTTATCTTGAAGCAGAGTTTTCCTTAGAAAATTGAATTTGAAAGTGTTTGAAGGCTTGAAAAAAAGGCACAGATTGATTACTTTGGTAACTTCATTTCAACATTAGATTAACTTTTTATGGATTACAATGACAAGCCCTAAGCAAAACAGATTGCAGTAACTGAGGTGTATGACTTAATATGAAGTCAGCATAGAATGTATCTCACAATTTTTTTCTTTCTAGCAAGTCAAGTTAATAAAACATCATAACAGTATCAATTTGTAAGTAAATTCCATTAGACACATTGCAGGGTTTACGCTGAATAACAAAATCAACCAGCCACTCATTGGTTGTGTATTTTCTTACCCACCATTAATCTATGCTTTATTATCAATTTATTAATCAGTAAAAGAGATTTAGCTTTTATAAGTCTTGTAATTTTAATTAAAGAATATCCTTTTTGATAATTTGCACACATAGGGTTGATATCCAACTAGTGTAATGCTACTGTGTAGGGCAATTCACTGGCCATGATTAAGTGTTGTATTAGCTATACCAATACAGGTTTGTCAGAAGCATTGGAAATTTAGCAGGAGAAAAGGTGTTACTAACAGGTTTTCAGCAGCATTGTACTGGCTTTTCTACAGTAACATTTCTAAATAGCAACCACAAAGTTGTTTTCTGTGGAGAAACTGAAACAGAGTTAACTGCACAGTGTGGTGACCAATCAGTTTATCTGGAAATAAATCCAGAGATAAATAGTTACACAAGTCTTTCAGAGCTATTGTTTCAAAAACAGCTCATTTCTGGATCTCACAGACATTCTTTTGCCAGCCTGAGGAAACACAATTTTTTGTTTGTTTATAGTTTTAAATGAGATAGAGCATTGGATTTGTTATAACAGGTATCGTAGTGTGTTACAGGTGGGAAGGGACCTCAAAGATCATCGAAGTCCACCCCCCACTATGTTCATGTGTTTACAAAAACAAATATTATTCCACCTATAGTAAGCAAGAAGAATCACCACAACATTCCACACCAATGAAAACAAATGCTCAAATGCAATTTGAGTTTCTGGAGGTCCAGATGACATTTCCCTAAGCTTCACAGCATGAATTTATAAAGAGATGCCTGGACATACCAGAGTATAATAAAATGATATGTCCTAACAGGTGCTTCATTCTCGCAATGTCAAGAAATTAACTCACCATTTCTCCTGCTCTTCTTTCCATTGTCCTTTGGCAAAACATGAAGGGCATTTAGAAAAAGAGGAATTTTCTTTTGCTTTATTGGGTTGTGTAATCCTCTTAGCACTGAACAGGCTGTTCTTACAACATTTGCATTGGCGGTAGACAGAGAAAGAGCTTTTCTGAGCTAGCAGTGGTCTGAATGTGAACTATTCATAGTGTTTTCTTTGTATTCAGTTTCACAGACAAGACAACTAGCCTTGCCTGAATTCTCCCATCCTTCACTAGGTAGCACATGGGCTCTGTGTTCTGTTCCTCTTGAACTTCTCTCTGGTCATAGAATCATAGAATCACTCAGGTTGGAAGGGACCTTCAAAGGTCCAAACTCAGGTGATTCTATGCTTCTATAGCAGTGGTATCTGGCTAAGATGCTGCTGCTCACAAACCTTCAAGGGTTTTCTCAATCGTATGTATTCCTGTCAGTGTCCTCAGTCAACCACAAAGAGAAAGTAACCTGAAGCGCTTCTGTTACCAGGCTGTGACACAACAGCTCAGACAAACCCACAGTTCTGTGGGACAAGGGGGCCTTTTGCTTACCTTGCTAAGGTAAGACCAGACAAGTTTAAGGTTGTTAAGTGTTGTGGCACTGAAAGGCCATCCTGGCACCACCAGTAAACAACTAAATTCACTACCTGTGTCTGGCTTTCTTACGCTTGTGAATGAGGGAGTCATATCCAGCTAAATATTGAGGAAGTGCCTTAAAGATTCAGGCTCTCGTTCTACTTTCTCTGTATCAATTCTGCTTTCTTTCACCACACCTCTTCTTGCACAGACACTTGTCCCCTAAACTTTCATATTCAGTGCCAGGAATCCTTGCCATACTCCCTCCATCAGCTCAGCCTCTGCAGGATTTAGCACTGATGTCAGATAGGTCAGGGGTTCCCTGGCAAATGAAACTTCTCTCCTGAGTTTTTCTTTATTTGCTTTTACTACTGAGGAATTTGGGGACCCTGAATCATCTCCTTTAGGTACAAGAAATAGAAATGTTCTTCCCTGGCAGGAGACAGGAATTCAGCTGATTTCACATAAACCCATTGCTTAATATTTCCAGTGGTTTTTTAGATAGCTTGTATCTTGGATTCTAAAGCTGCTCATACCTGTGGAGAGTTTTTTGCACGAAGCAAACAGAGTTCAAACTGAGTTCCCTGTCTGCAGCGTTCCCTGCATCATCAGGCTCCTCTTTGTCTGGATTGTTAGTTGGATGAGACTGGCTTTCTTTCCTTTCTTTTATTTGCTTTTTTTATTCATATCCCAGCTTCTTACTTATGCCCAACAATTCTCCAGGGGCAGAAAGTGTCTACAAGACTAGCCTTGGATAGGACAAACTTTTCTTAACCTTATGTTTAAAGGCAAAATTCAGGGTTAGCTACAGAAGTGTTGAGAAAAATGCAATCCCTTTCTCTTTGCATTGCTCCTAAAACATCAAGGTGGATTCATCATAAGAAAAGGCCTTTTTTTACCCTGCTTAAAACTGTGTTTCTGTGGTAATCCTATTACTCTCAAAAATTATTCTTACAGAGAGTCTGATAAGGTATTTTAACATCATGTTTACCTCAGCTTAATGTTTGCCCATATACTGTAGTTCTAATCATGAGAGTTTACTTGTGCTTTTAACTATTGTTCATAGATGGTATTGTTCTGTATGCCTTTTACACAAATAAAATGTCTAGTATTACAGCAGAAGCCAAGCTGGGTTTTTCCTTTCAGCTGTATAATATATATGCATATATTATGTTTCTGAATATAAAATTATAATTAAACATTAAGCTTTGAAGGCACCAGAATTCTTCTGAAAGCTTTCTGTCTTATGGAATTGCCCATAGGATTAAAAAATAAAAGCTGGTACATACATTATGCTCAGATTTGCAGAAAGAGGAATTCCATTGACTTACAGAGAATTTACTGACTGATTCTCCTCACACGGTGACAGAAAACTCTTTCCCTATAGCTTTTTTAATCTATTATCAGCTTCCACTTGAGAGTATTTTTTTAACAAGTATTTCTTGTTAAGGGTGGGGGAATAGTGGGATGGAGATTACATTTGCTATTTACATTATTATTATTACTGCACATGTGATTGTGTCAAGCTGTAAATTCCTCACAATTTTTTTATATGCCTGTGATGTCTGACGAGGAGTTGGATATATATAAATGTTAATTTTTATGGCTTTTTTCCATGTTATCATAGTCTGCAGTTCTATTATAAACCACCATCTGTAACATAATCAAAGGAAAATTGGTTGGAAACCTTATTGTAGTCCAAGACACATTCCTTTTTACATTAATTTACTGACTTTAATAGAATTTAGACTGTCTGGCTCAATCTGGAGCTTTCAGAAAACCTAGGAAAGACTGAGTAAGAAAAGGTCTGTGTCATTTATATGATGTCCCCAAAACTTACTTTCATATACAGTGGTGTATAATGTCACAAAAAGTGCTTCCCCAATGAGTCAGAGCCTTTCAATCATTACAAATATGTCTATATCACTTCTAACGCAGTGTCTGTCCCTTCCTCATTGTTGACTGACATCACCATCAATTTGTAGCTTAAGCAATTAATAGCAAATTAAGGATTGTATGGCCTTCTTGGCTCCATTCTCTCTCTTTCCTTTCTATTACTCCTTGGCTGTCAGACACAACTTGCATTTGTACTGACAACAGCACCAGGGTTTTGTTTGTCCTGGACCAGGCAGGACATGCACTAGGAAGATACGGTTCAAATACAGAGTAAAGTTGCAGTCTTTTCCCCAGACAGCTTATTTGTTTGCTGGAAAGGAGTTTTTTACCCAGTAGCAGTGCCTTGCTCTGACATGACTGGCCTCTTCTTTGGCTAGACAGTGTGGTACAGCAGAAACTGCTTATCCCAGGAAGCCTGAGACTTGCACTTCTGCTGACTGCCCAAGCCATCAGCTGGACCATGGACCTCAGAACTGAAGAAGATGCCAGTTCCTGTAGATAGAAATACATAGCCTGTACATAGATATCCATGCAATAAACAGGAAAAGAAAATGTGAGGCAAGCTGAGGTATGAACTCAAGAAAAGACACGACCAGGGCGTCCAAGACCTGGTGCCTTGAATATACATTACTTATCAAAAATCCTTATGGGCAAAACCAAAGAAACTGAAGAGCAGAGGGCAAGTTGTGTTCTGTCTTGCCCATCTAAAGGTCCAGTTTCAAAATGCAAGATTGGAAAGATATCCTAGCGAGTCCCTGTTCAGGGGTGTTGGGGAGGTGGGTGCAAGCATGGGGCAATGCTCTAATTACTTGATTGTCACATCAAAAGTGAGTACTGTTTCCATCTACATATTTCACATCTGATAGGTTGTGAGATTGGTAAAATGTGATAAATTACAGAATTACAGAACGGAGCTTATAAAATCACTTAATCCAACATCATTGCTCAAACAGGGTCAGACAGAGAGCAGGTTTTCCACAACTATGTACAGATGGCTTTGGAATATCACCAGAACCAATTTGGCTCCTGTATCCTATTGTTTGATCACCCATATAGGAAAAAAAAATATTTCTGATGTTCTGGTAGAACCTCCAGTGTTTCTATTGATGTCCATTTCCTCTTGTTTGGTTCCTGGTCTCTACTGATGGGGGTCAGGCTTCCTTACTTTCATTTCTTCCTTCAGGTATTTATATATATTTTGATAACATCCCCCTGAAACGTCTCTTCTCTAGGCTGGTAAGTCCAAGCTCTCACATCTTTTAATCATATGGAAGAGGCTTTGGTCCCTTGATTATCTCTGTGGTCCTTCAATGGATTTTCTTCAGTAAATCCCATTCTTAGCAGGTTCCTAGGCTTTCAGTCAAAGACATGAAGTTAGATTCATGGATTCATCACTTTCTGAGTGGATCTGCTTTTCTCATAGGGTCATTGAAAAGAAATCTAGATAGTTGAAATCTCAGTGGGCTTCCAAAGGTGTTAGAAGTATCTCTCCCATTAAGGAAATGTCTTCATGAAATCATTCCACTCTTCTTTCTGTCCATCCAGTGTCAGGTACCTTTATTTCTGTGACACTGCTGACATGCCTAACTAGAGAATTGGATGTGGCAGGCTGTCTTTCATCCAAAGCGTAAAACAGAAGATAACAGACACCAGTTTACAGAGGAGAGAATGAGAAGGCAAAGAGATAATATTGGTCTGCCAGTCTGGTCTGCCAACATCTGATCTCTTTCATGTCTGGATCACTCCCTAAAATTCAGACAAGTTCAGCAGTAGCTGGAGAACTTTATTAACAGGTGTTATATTTGTTACTTTCAGGGGATCAGCAAAGTCCTGACCCTTAAAATGCTTCTCTATAAACTGAGCTCAGCACTTAACCATTGCTGTAGTATTATATGGGGCTGGGGCCTTTAACATATCACTCTGTGCTTTAACAAATGAATCTCTTTATCAAAAAAGAGATAAATCTATACACCTATAAATCTGGTGAACAGGAATGTTTAAGATGGCAGCACTTTTAAAAGCTGAGTTACAGTAAGAATACTATCAATATCACTCAATGGGAATGAAACTCAATCCCATTTATATGTGTTAATATACTTTTACCCCATCCATCCAACATTCTTAAGTATTCTTCTATTACCTTTTCCTATGTGATTTATTCATTTTTTTCTTTCCTTTTGAATTATTATACTTACATTTTTCTTTTAAATATATGCCCTCTGTTTTCCTATTATTCACTTATTTCATTCCTTCCTTATTATTTTTGTTCTACAGCAGCTTGAATTTACAATAGTTTCTGTAGGATATGATGTATCTAAATTAATTTCCTTCCCATTAGTCCTGATGTTACCACATTGTAGCTAAGGACAAAATTAAGTTCCCATTTAAGCTTACTTTTCAGTCCCTCCCTTTACTCTCAGCTAAGCCCCTTGAAATACGATTTGCTGCAGAGGAACTGGTGGAGTAGGTCTGAGTTTCTAATCTCAGTTTCTCCTATTTTTTTTCCTCACTGTCTGGAAAGCCAGTGGAACCTGCCAGCCGGGGTTTGCTCTCCAGATTGCTTCTTGAGCAATGATGTAGATTGAAAAGAGCTGTGTGAAAGAAGGCAGAATTGGACCGATGGTGCTGTGGTTTTCAACAAAACTGAGCTCTTGCTTCTGCCATGCATGTATACTATGCCAGCTGAATGGCTTTAGGAGGCCATTTAGGTAAGTAAACAGTGTGCCAAGGAAAGAGAAGGAGGGCTCATTTACTGCTTATAGCCCTACTGTCTTGATGTTGGAAATAATCTTTTGAGCAGGACTCATTTTACCCATCTGTAGCTGTTCTTACAGTAGAGGAGTTGCACCTCAGCTGGTCAGAGAAATGGAGGTTTAGTGTCAAGACAAAGTAAAATAAAGATAACTGAGATGGAGACTCAAGGACAGCCTCCCCAGCTGCTCAGAGCTGAGCAAAGAGACTTGGTGTCTCCTGTAGGCCCTGTGTCATATCTATCTGTCTCATACAGATGCCCTAAATACCTTTGGGCATTTAAGGTGGAATACATAAATCCCTTCAGACTCCTTTATAGTATCATTTTGAGATAGATTCTAGAATATCTTGAAAAAGCTATCTCTGGCAAATGCTGATTTTCTGTCATGGAAGTCTCAACATGAAACTTAGGTGTGTGAATGTTGATGGTGTTCACTTCCTTTTCTGGGGACATTCAAAATCTGCTTGGACATGTTTCTGGTGTGATCTTCTGTACGTGATTCTGTTCTAGCAGGAGGATTGGACTAGATGGTCTTCTGATGTCCCTTCCCATGCTAGCATTCTGTGATTCTTCAAGCTGCCATCTTCTGCACCCAAGGGTATGCATTGTTGTCCCCACTGCAGACCTCTTAGGCCTCCTTTGAGCTGGTACATACAGACCCAGGACCTGTGGGAGACTCATGCTTTCTGCAACTGCAGCCAGAGACCAGACAAAACTCCTGAGAGCACCTGGGATAGCAATAGATGTCTATGATAAGGCAACTGAATTCTGCTCCCAGCTGCTGGTGTGCCTCCATGCTGCTCTGACAGGATGTTCACTACCTGTAACAGGAGCTCAGGTATTTAGTTCATGTGTAAACACCTAAATGTATTTTAAACTATAGCAGAATCTCTAAAATTATGGAAGATTAACTGCCTGCATTGACGCCTCCTCAGAATTCAGAGGTAGCTTCTAGCAATCATCTAGTTCAGAAGAGACTTCCTCTCTTGGGGCTTTCTATTTTCTTTGACAAAGCCACAATAGCCACAACAGCATTAGGAAGCTCCTGGTGATGCTTCTCATGCTGATGTGCATCAGAGGAAGTGAGAAGGATTACTGAGCTTCCAAAGCAGAGGCAGTACCCTATGCCATGTGTACGTAAAGTAGATATTTAAAAAAAAAGTCACAATGCTGGATGGAGAAACAATGACATCCACTACATTTCATGACTTGCAGTGCCACAGGCTTTACCAGAGGTCATACAGGGTTTGTTAAAGTACTGGCTCCGTAACCACACAAAGTGGATCTGCAATACTTGTCTCATAAACCTTTTGCAACAGTATCAGAGAGAACAATGTCCCACTTCAGTTCCATGTTCCTTTTTCATCATCTCTACCATATCGATAAGAAAACATGATGTAGCACTGCCAGCAACATCTGCAGGGGAAAAAAATTGCAACTCACACTTCATGAAATGTTATAGTGGAAAGGAACATGTGTTCTAACCCACCTTGAGGTTCTGGGGTTAATTCATTATTAAGCATGAGAGAGACAGGCATTGCAGACTTCTGCATTGTTTCATCATGAAAAGCTCTAGACTTTGCAGTGTCTCAGCATGGAAAGCCACACGATGGCACATCAATGTGTATATTTTCCTTAAGCATTTATTAACTGTTCATCACTTTTTTAAAACCAAGAAAGCTAAAAAGAAAGCTAAAAAGAAAAAAGTGCAGGGCACTAATTTTACAGCAAACATTTACCCAAAGACATGCTGTCTTCTAAGGTTCACTCTGTGGATGGTTTAGCATGGGTAAGTTTTACTACTCATATGGATCAAACTAGGAAAGTACTAGTTCAGGTACTAGTGTAGCTGTTACTTTTTTTGCAACTAGTTGTACATGAGAGGAGCAAGGCTTTAAATTTACAAAACTAAGACAAGGGTGCATTAAACATTTTTTTTTAAAAGGGACTGAAATGACTCAATCCCAGACTACTGAGAAAAAAAGAACTAGAAGAAAAGAATGGAGCACTTCAGTTTAGGCTAGTTTTACCAGACTGTATGTTTTTTTCTCACAGGAGAACAGAACCATCTTTAAATGTTGCCTTACAGTAGCAAGAACTTGAAAAATGCACATTGCTTCGACAATAAACGCCAGGGGAAAAAATCAGAGGCACTATGCAGTTATAGGAACCTGTGTGCAGACAGCAGCATACCCACATATGCAGTGCATGAGTCTGTGGCTGTGCAGTCTGGATGGGGTAGGTACTTCTGGAGACACAGGCCCTGGACAGTATAGATGTAAGCAGATACATAAAAGTGGCTCAGAGGGCCACAATCTGGTTTGTACCGCAGGTTGAGATGAGAGCTCTAGTATGACCTGAGTTTCTACAGCTTGAACCTATACTGTGTGAATAACATTTTGCTGACCTTTGCTCTGTACAGATTGCTAAACCTCCACTATTTTTCCATACCATGTTATACTCTAGTTCACTTTTAGTTCTGGTCCAAACTTCCACGCTTGTCAGTAGGCGATTACTTGCCAACAAGCCACATCTCTGTTTCCTGTAATCTCTAATTTATAATATTGCCTCTTCCCTTCTCTGGCATGTAGTTCAGGCACACTCTAGATAATGGAGCATTACTGGCACCCAGACACCGGTGATTCAAATCTTTTCAGATTTTTATCACTTAGTGTTATAACTGCAGCAAGTGTTTTTGAACAGTTCCTCTTATTAAAAACATTTAACACGGTGAATAATATCCTCTAAAGAGACTGGGGCATCATGGCAATTATTTGACAAGGTAGGAGCTGTAGCAACATTCAAAACACATGTTACGGCTTGCTGTTCAGTTCAGATGCCAAGTGGCAGTTCAAAATTTAACCTGAGTTCAGTGTGTATTCTGGGGATTGACTGAGAAAATATGGTTTGGAAATGTCCAGACATAAGAGGAATATAAGGAAATTCAAAAAACCAAGAAGCAGATGGTGTCCAGAGAGTTCTGGATTTTTCTATGACAATAAAATGTGGACAATTCTCTTGACCACAAAGTAGATATTGGCTATGAAAATTCAGGATTTTTGTAATTGAATTACTGGCACTCAAAGACCTGTGAATTTAAGACAAGCCATCCAAACCTTTCATTCTCTCCTCTCCTGTAAATAGTCGTTCCTGTGAGAAACAGCATGTCTGCAATCCACTGGGTTCTATAAAACCTCTGTTCTTTCAAACATAATAGGAATGAACCTTTTACATTATTCCTGGAGCCCTGCTCAAATATGCTTATAATAAATTCACAGAAAACTTCAGCTAGTTTCGTACAAAGTGGCTACCAAAAAGTAACTACATGCTTTCAAAGAAAGATCTGAACAAATGGGATTCTACAGGAGGGAAAACTCCTGTAGATTTCACTAGGACTGAAATATCACTCTGCTGTTTCTACAGTATGTGTCCTTTAAAAATATTTGCTAAAAAGCAAAAAATACCTTTTTGGTTCCAGGTTTATTTTCTGAGAAAAATACATATAAATTGTTGAAATAAACTTCTTAAGTAATCCAGAATCTCATTCCTACATGGTCATGCCCATTGAAACGAATGGAAATTCTTGTCTGAGTAATGCTGGCTGATCTCAGAAAATGAACTATTTCTGGACTACTAGCACACATGTAAAGATTTAGCTCAAAAAGGCCTTTCTGCCAAGTTATAAATTCTCAGACATTGTTGTTTATGGTTGAAAAGTGGACATTCTCTTCAGATTCATATTTCAAACACAAAGCTATAATTTCTATAGGTTTAGGGAATAATCTTTATTGACGACCATAGTAATTAATCATGCCTCTTCAGTACTGCAACTGTAGTTGTCACTCATGTCAATAACCAAGGGGACATTCACTGCTTCAGCTGTTGAACAATAGGAACCTGAAAATGACTGTACTTATTGTCTGTGACACAATGAAAATCTGCGGTAGGTACATTTTATAGCCATGCCATAAAACATATCAGAGTAAGAACACGTGCTTTCTGATCATTAGGGTTTTTCCAATTGGGTAAGCCAAACTGTACAATACTGTAGAATTTACTTTGATTTCTGTAATGAATCACTAAAGCAATCCCACAAGGCTATCCCGTGTAATAAAAGATTAACTATTTCCTGGTACAAAGAGTCGTGTATATAGAGATGCGCCAGCAAGTTCTCTAATTCAGAGTACAGAAATGTTCCTCTGACTATACAGTAGATATTTACTGTAATTGAAGCTGATCACTTAACGACACAAACTCGTGTGTGGTTGTGACTTCTACTGGGTCTCCCTACATTACTGTGTCTTGACAAAACTAGAAACAATTAGTCAACCGAAAACTGAACTAGAAAGAGAAGATAGGTAAGTATGGTGGCCCTCAGGGTAGGAGTATGGTTTCTTTTTTATCTTTTGCTTGTTGTGTTTAAGTACCTTAGTTGATTTGTCATTCAGTCCAGTTTCTCTATGTATGCATGCATCCAGATTAATTTTCACCTCAGTAAAAACTTAAATCTTTCTCCTAAAATTTGAGTACCAGGTTTGTACTTGGCCTTAGATATTTCTTAAGCTGCTATGAAATGTGCATGTTAGTTTTGAGTGAATGCTTCCTGGGTATTTTCGTGAATTCCAGGATCTGAATAAATGGGAAATTCTTTGAGATTAGTCTAAATTTACCAAACAGGTGTTAGTCTAACTCATATAAATCCTCTATAAAAGCTGGGATTGATGCTGGGAAATCTTTTCATGATATAAAATAAAAGAAAATTCGATGTGAGCATCTCCATAACTGAAAAGAAGAAAAACCCCTTTACGTTCATTCTACTTTGAAAATGGCATGATAATCAAATCCTTATATTAACCTTATATTTTTCTGTCATTAAAAGAAAAATTGTCGAGGATCAAATACTGTGAGAAACCCAAAAAAACAGAGGAAGGTTTTTGCTACTTTGCCTGTGGGATCATAGTTTAAAAAACTCATTAAGAAATGAGTATTTATCAGGTGTGATTTGGATATATGTAATTTTAATTTCATTTTTGAGAGGAATATTATCTAAGATTTAGTAGATTTGGGATTAGCCTTCTACTTTGTGTCTGAATTCCTGTGACAGCAGAAACTGTAATTTGTTTGTTGAATGTGCGTACTGCTGTACCTACAGTCTGTCCTGATGCCCCAGATCTATACTGACACCAAAGGTGTGTGGTCCCCACTGGCAAAGTGAAACAGCTTTGGGCAGGAGAATGAGTAGGACAACTCTTCTTTCCCTATGGATTTCAAGGGAAATAACTGCATGTGTTAAGTGTGCAAACAAATCATAGGAAGGCGGGATGAGCTACCGTGGGGAAGTGTTGCTCAAGGCAGCTCTCCATGCCAGAGTTGTGTGGAGAGGTAAAGGTTCTTCCTTCAAATGAAAGAGTTTAAAAATTGTTTTGAAAAGGTCCAAAATTCAAACCAAATAAAAACCTGAACTCAAGATAGCCCTACTCTTTGCAAATAGAGCTTATCACTGACATGAATTTGGCATCTTAATAAAGTGAAAGTAATGGAATACACTTGAAAATTATGTGACCGTCCCTCTCATGGGCTCAATTTTCATAAAATGTGAGCTGGCAGGAGTAAGTGAAGCTAGTGCTGAGGTGTGCTGAACAATGTCTTGGCACAGTCATTCGTATTGGAGATGGTGGCCAAAAAAACAGAGCAGAAAACAAATCTATTGTGCTGACTTTACTGGGAAACCTATTAGATTGACTAAGTGTTTTCAGAATCCTAACCCTGATTGCTACTGTATTTGTTGTTGCAGCTCAAAAATTGTTTTTACATGTTAATAATTAATTTTTTTCACAATAGTATTACTTACTGCATGGTAAGTACCTAACTGATTCATTAAATTCTGTATTTCCCCACAGTGTGACCTCTATTGACATGTCTGAATTTGTGGCTAGTTATTTTAAAAGAGCAGGAACATATCACACCCAGCAGCCTTACACCAGTATAAATATTTTCTACTACTTAGAGCTCACTTTCTGGCAGCTTACCAAGAATTTTGCATAGGAATGCACTGAGCTGCAGACCCCTATCTAATAAATTTTATCTGACACACTCAAACATTCACTTTTATTACCATGTCTGATTTTCCCATGCTCATACAATTTAAAGCTACAGCTTCTCCTTTTCTCTTCTTTGAAGAAAGTAGTATTTTCAAACAGAATGTCATAAGGACTTATTACCATGAGCACTTTCATCTGTAGAAGCTTAATAAAAAAGAAGGTATACTATATATTGAAAAAAACACATTCTACCACTGATCCTTCCCCAAATGCTCCCAAACAAGACAGAGAGGGACAGCATATTCCTGTGACATTTGTATTGCATATAGATTGCAATTATTTTATGCTGCAGAATAACAGAGTCCTAGTTCTGGTGTTCTTGAACCTAGACATTCAATGCAGTGAATTCTGAAATATTTTGAAGGACTTTCCCTACCAGTATGCTTTCTCCAGAGTCTAATCACTGAGGATATATACCTAAAGTAAAAAACACTATGCAAGATGCCTGTTATGTTGCTATGATGAACTAGGGACATCAATGACTGCACCATCTATGCTGTTCTTCAGCTGATGATGTATGTCCATATGCACTGCTCATCATCTGCAGCTCTCACAGTTGTCCTGTTGCACATCTTCAAGGGGGCTGTAAGGGGGTCACTATATTTTGACACGAGAATGATATGAATCTTTTGCTATTGGCTTAGATGGAAATGAAAAGCTGTTCTGTATGAGATTATTAATGTAGTGATTAAACTGCCCTCTATGCCTGCACTTGTCAGCAACTTTCAGATTTGCCTAATATTTAAAATGGTGCTTGGTTTAAAGCTATAACTAAACAAAGAAATAAAATTAATGTGGGAAAGGTATCACATCAGTAAAAAAGGTGTCCACAGTCAATAACATTTTTCCACCTGGACCAAATAGAAAGTCTTCTGAAGTCAAGGGCACTCTGCCCTGACTCCGATGAATTTTACTTCTCTCTCCATGACATAACTTTTCAACAAAGCTGAAAAGGTTGTCCTGGACTTTAGAAAATGTAATTTCATCAAATACAACAACTTAAGATTTTTTTTTCACCCAGAAAATAAAACCTGACTCTTTAGCATTGGATGAAAGGTCAGAAACTCAGAGAAAATGGGTCTTGTTCTTCCTAAATTTTCCACAGTGACAAATACCAGAAAAGTCAAATAGTGAGTGTAAAAGTTTCATTTTCTCATTTTTTCACTGAGATTTTCCTCAAAATACACAATTTTCAACTGAAATACACTGACAAAAATATCCCCAAAGCCACCTATTATCCTAATAAAAATACACATGGAAGTAAGCGTTAAAGACGAAAAGAATGCTTTAGCTACATTCACATACAAACATCCAGAGTTGCTTGATTTCAAATAACCCTTTGACATGCTCCCAAATTTGGTGCAAAACAGATGTATTATTTAAAACTCCCTTTATTTGTCACTGGTTCAAAATACAATCTCAGTACAATACATGGGAAGAATTTATGCAGATTATAACATCCGTGCAAGTCAAGCCTGAAATACAAAGTGAACAAACTCAAAAGTGGGTATCCAGAAAGCACTTTATCCATTTCATTTATTAAATTTCACTGGCAACTTCTCTATAAAGCAGCAAATCTGAACTGACTACAGAGTCAGCTGATTTGCCCAGTAACACAGAGAAAAATAACCTGAACTGTGATCCTGGAAGGACATACAGATGTGTTCTGCTATACGGTCTGACTAGTTCCACCAAAGTCAGCAGAGCTACTCATGCACGTGCTGAAGCAGTGAACAGAATCACTGACAGAACTGAAGCCATCTGTGCAAAATCAGGAGTTTGCAGCAGCAAAGGAGCAATTCTGTGACTGAGGTCCCACCTTACGTAACATCTTGCATTCAGTGCCTGGGAAAGGTGAGGCCTCTAACACTGGCCCCTCTTCTACCTACAATCTCTCCTTCAGAACAGCTGGCTACCGTCTTAGGTTGTCTTATCTGCTGTGACTTGTCAAGCCAAAATATTTGTTTAAAAAAGGATCAAATATTAATAGCTCATTTATGCATTCTTTTAAAAGGAGAAATGAGTCTTGTCATGGTAGATAAATGCCCAAGTGTGTGTGAGGAGAGGAAAGGAAAGGGAAAGGAAAGGGAAGGAAAGGAAAGGAAAAAGGAAAGGAAAAAGGAAAGGAAAAAGGAAAGGAAAAAGGAAAGGAAAAAGGAAAGGAAAAAGGAAAGGAAAAAGGAAAGGAAAAAGGAAAGGAAAGGGATTGAAGAGTATTTTTTAATGTACAATATTTGTACTTTTGTGCTCCTACTATCTCTCTTCCTTTACTCAGTGAGGAAGTTTGAGGAGGTTCAGTGTTGTTGTAGTAGTTGTTAGCAGCAACACTGCTAATCCAGTCTTGCTACTGGACATGTTTAGTTTGTATTTTGTTAACTTTTAGTATTGATTCTGAGACATTATTTCCTTCCAGGAAGCCCCTAAACTAACACCGAATAAGTCTTGTCAGTCAACGCTTCCATATAAAAGCCAATGTGGAGTACGAAATTAGGATTTCACTAAGTAGGGCTTCGTTGACAGACTAGTTATTTTCCATACAGGAATTGCTGCAAGACAGATTTCCATTGGTTCTGGGTAAATAGAGAGAGATTATCATTTTCCTCCTTCATTTCTGTAATAACACCCCAAATATCTGACTTTTCTCAATGAAAAAAAGAAATCTTACAGTTGCTTTCAGCTCACCCCATCATCTTCATATGTCTTTGATCTCCACAGTCTTTAGCTTACAGAAAAAAACCCAACCTAACAGTTAGGGTCATTAGGAAAATTTTACATGCTCTTATTCAAAATAGTTTCCCAAGAAAGAAAGCACTTAAGCCAGTATGACTTTGTTTTGCTACTGTAATGAACACAAAAAAAAAAAGATCCTTAGAAGTATGTGAAAAACTGAGCACACAAAAAATGAATTGTGATCTAGCCATTGCACATGTTAATTTTTGAAAGCAAAATACTGTATTTTCTCCCTAGCAGACCCTTTTAATCATATTTTAGACAAACAAGTTAATGGGAAAAATGTTCCTGAAGTTCTCTTGCATGTCTCTCTTTTCTTTTCAGAAGAGATCAAATCCAGTATGAAATCATAAAGGCCTGAAACAATGCATCTGGTGAAACAGTAATCCATGTCATGATCAGCGTACATTTTGTCTCTCAAAATATGGGCATTATTAGAGCTGAGATAGCAGAAGCTGTCAAGACTGTGAATGTTCCCTCAGAGATCTTAAGCAACACCAAAAAAAAAAATCACATGAGAAATCTAGTTTTACAAAAATTGAACAAAAAATCACAATGGCAGTTTAATGTTCCAGATGTTAGACACATTGAACCACATAACAGATGCAGATGACAAGTTTTTCTGTCTCTACTGCTTAATTTTGCAGTACAAGCTTCACTTACTTAAAACTTTGCCATTGATATCTGTTCATCCTGAAAGAAGCAAGGATGCAGGAACAAGGAGTGAGCAGGTAGCTCCAGAAAAAAAACAATCCAAATATGTTGAAAACACATTTGAGTTTTCCTCCCATATTTAAAAAGGTGAGGAGCAACACAACCAAGAAATCTCTGAGGCTGATCCCCAGTTGAACTGTTTTGTCAGACTCAGTTTTCTTAAAGCAACAGCTCACTTCTGATATTGAATTCCAAGCATGCTCCCTCTTAGACTACAGTCACTTGGGAAGGACCTCAGAGTGAGGTCCATCTCAATGATTTTCTCTTCAAGCTTGCTGAAAGCATCAGGATCAGGGAAGAGTAGCGAGGCTGATGTGTTTCTTGCACTGTGCAAGCCAGTAGTCCCACAGAGAAAAAATTAAATCTAGTCATTTATTGAATGAATATATTAAGACTCTTCACGGATAGAGATGAAGAAATCAAAATAGTCCAGCACTTCCCAGCTCTGGAGAATTTATCTTCAATACCTTACAATGTTTTCCTCATCAGTTGGGTAATTGTTTTTTGTACATTGCTTTCTATCTGAAATTAGACCAATAGAGATGACACCTACTTGACCTTGCATTCTGTGCAGGGCCAAAGAAAGTTAAAGGCAACAGAAGCCCAGAAAGATTAACTGACTTTCTTAGTGGCAGCATCTCTGAGAGTGGCACCTCCACCTCAGTTCATAGCCTAATTCTGGAGCTTGACCACTGCTTGTAACTTAACAAAAAGTGACACCTGCAGTATCTTTCTTTTTCAGGTGGGAGATGCTGAGATTTCAGGACATCCTAAGATATACTCACACCAGGGACCAGCTTATTAATGAAAAATATTATCCATATATTTTGACAATCAGTTCCTCCAAAGTCGTGATACTTTAGTTAGTCTCAGTTGAAATCAGCAAGACTATTGATAATTTCAAATTTAGAGGTATACTTATGTTCTCCTAATATACCTAGACTGTTCACAAGCTTAAAATAAAGCAGGAGAGCAAGTGGTAGGGGGAATACAGTTCAGAAGGAAAAAAAAAATCCAAGAGCCTTTGTTTGGGACTGAATTGCACAAGAAAAGGTAACTCCAAAGGCTTTTATTTGTGCTTTCTCAGGGACTAGGAAAAGTGTGCTCCTGAAGATACAGGATGTTTGAATGGGATATAAAAGCAAAGGTAGAAATCACAAAGTGCTTTCAAAACAAAAAGGAGCAAAGCTGGAGAACTGAAACAGCTGGAATATTTTATTCTGGAGGTTTTCTTCTAAAGGAGCATGTGCTGCTTGATTTTCAGTTGTTACTGCAAATATACATACTAAAACCACACAAGCAACTTTTCTGCTGGTGACACTACTTCAGGGCTACGGTGAGACACATGGCTCTGGTGAGAAGAAGAGGTGGGTCTGCCACCGCCACCTTGCATGCAGCTGGCATGACACTCAATTACCTTGTTTGCCCATTTTCCCTTATGCCTGCTGTACATCAGCTGTCACGCAAGGCTCTCTGCAGCCACTGTAGTGCAAGTGGAATTGTAAAAAGAATGATGATAAAGTCGCTACAGCGTAGTTTACACAATATCTGACAGAATTGCTGTGAGAATGGAAGGACTCTATGATTTCTACCCAAATCCTGAGCAAAGCCAATCGGATTGTCATTGTAACAGACTTTGTCAGTGATCTTTTTGTGATTAAAAGATCCAAGGTCCATGACATCTCTGTAAAGGGTAGACTGTGGTGGCAAAAGTCACACTTGTGTATTTAGCCTTTTCGGTGCCAAATACAGAGTCTTCTTTTCTGATATTGCAGCAATTACAGTATTGACTTTTTTTTTTCCAAAAAAATAAACCTTTTTAATAGCAAATAACTTTAGTCAGCAATCATTGTTGCCTTTATAATTTTGCATTCTAGTCTGTTGTTTTAACTATATTTTCAAATTTTATTTTAACTTACAGTATGGCAAATTGTTCATCAGACATGAAGAAATCTTGAGGACTGGAGCTATTCTTGTTGCTTTTAATCACGGTCATGAATAAAAGAAAAAAAGGAATGAGATGTTCTGTTAAACTTCAACGGAGGATCCAATCTGGCCTTGAAAAACTCCAGGGAGGATGAGGCATCCACAACCTCCCAGGGCAACCTGTTCCAGCCTCTCACAATCTTCATAGCAAGGACCTGATCTAAAGCGACCCTCTTTTAGCTTGAGACCATTCCCCTTTGTCCTATCACTAAATGCCTTTCTAAAAAGCACCTCTCCAGCTTTCCTGTAGGTTCCTTCGGGTATTGGAAGGTGCTGCAGTGTCACCACAGAGCCTTTTCTTCTCCAGCCCAAATTCCCTCAGCCTGCCTTCATAGGAGAGGTGCTCCAGTTCTCCAATTATCCTTGTGGCCTCTTCTGGACTTGCTTCTTATACTGGATATTTCAGAACTGGACATACTACTCCAGGTGAGGTCTCAACAAAAGGAGACTACAGGAGAGTCTTTGAATGTTAATCAGTCCCCAGTCACTCCAGAACTCTATCCCATTGCACTCTACTGAGGAAGTCCCTGAAGAGATCAGTCTGTACTCCTGAAGTCCAGGATACCAAAGTTTGGAGGGTGTCCTCCTCCCTGCCCTAAGGATGTTTCAAGGGTTCATCCTAAGACAAAATTAACCAATTAATTTGTTTAATAATGCTAATGAGCTGAAACAAAAACAAATTAAAATACCAAAACCAAGGAGGTTTCAAAAGCCATTCACCGTGTTCCCAGGGCAAGATGCCTGCCATGCCAAGCTTCACCAATGTACCCTAACACCAGACAAAAGTGAAGGAAACGAAGGAGGAGCCAAAACCCCAAAACTGGAATCTCCAAACCCATCATTCCAGTTTTGCAGACAACAAAAATTTCCTGACTTGCCACAGCAATTTCCCAATGCCTCAGGCCAGGAAACCTGCCCACATTTCAAACTATGACATGATTGTAAACCCCACCATCCCATAGAATCATAGATTTATAGATTCATAGGATAGTTTCAGCTGGAAGACACCTTCAAGATCACCAAGTCCAACCTTTTCCTAGCCTTATCATCACCACTAAACAAGTTCNTCCCATAGAATCATAGATTTATAGATTCATAGGATAGTTTCAGCTGGAAGACACCTTCAAGATCACCAAGTCCAACCTTTTCCTAGCCTTATCATCACCACTAAACCAGTTCCCCCAGTGCAACATCTACCATTCTCTTAAGGGCCTCCAGGGACAGTGACTCAAGTACCTCCCTGGGCAGCCTGTTCTAATGCCTGACAACCCTTTCAGTAGAGAAATTCCTCCTAACATCCAACCTGAACCTCCCATGGCACATATTAAGGCCATCTCCCCTCATCCTATCACTAGGGAGAACACACCAACCTCCACCTCCAACCCCCTTTCAGGTAGTTGTAGAGAGAAATAGTCTCCAAGCTAAACTTCCCCAGATCCCTCAGCCATTCCTCATACAACACCTGCTCCAAATCCTTTATTAAGCTAGGTGGCCCACCTCTGTACCCTCTCCAGCTCTTCAATGTCCCTCTTGAAGTGAGGACCCCAAAACTGGACACAGTAAAAAACCCCCATACTGGGCACAGTATGGCCTCACCAAACCTGAGAAGAGAGGAATGATAACCTCGCTGCTGCTGACAACACTATTCCTCATACAGGCCAGGATGCCAACAGCCTTCTTGGCCACCTGGACACACTGCTGGCTCATGTTCAACTGGCCCTTTATTAACACTTCCAGATTCCTCTTTGCCTGGCAGCTCTCCAGCCACTTTTCCCCAAAGCTGTCCTTAATTTTCACATTCCCCACCAGCCCCTTCTTGTTGGTGAGAACAATGAGTTACTAGACGGAGCACCTGTAGCAATGGAAAAGAAAATTTGCATCTTTCTGTTAAGCTGGATTCAAGGCTGTGAAACCTATCTCTTATGTGGAAGAGTTTTGAGGGTGTCTTGAGTCCCCAGGTTAGAAAGTGAGATGGTGTAGTAGTGGGAAACATATAGCAGAAAAGGCACTTACCTGTCATTGGTAATATACATGAGACAACACAGAAATTTAATCCATAAAAGAACATATTTCAGTTAGCATGAGATTTAAACAAATTTCTTTAATGTTTTATTGCCAGTCACATACTTGGGTAAATTCAGTGACACAGTGGTTTTGGCAGCTCTGCAGTGAGCTGCATCCTGCTGTGGAATGTTTATCCACAGGTTCCACACTCTCTGTCAGAGATCTTTGATGCACAATGAGGCATTTCATACTTTTGACTTCCTGAGAGTCCAGCAAGTAATTTGTTTCTTATCGAAGTTACCAAGGGCTCAGCTTCTGATGCAAGGCTAACTAAATTTATTCTTCTGCCCTCTGTACAACTGTGGTAGTGATTACCAGTGTTCTTGTAAGGTTGGGTTTTGATGTTTCATTTTCTTTTAACAAAGTAGGAGATACGAATTCTATGGTTCCTGCCGATGTCATCGGAAATATTTTACATTCAATGGAAAATGACTCCCAGAATCAAGACCACAGTCAGGCAAACATGTGCTTTCAGGTCTGAAGAGGAGTTGTGGGTTTGGTCTCACACCTGGTACTTTGAGACTGTCAAATGAGAAATTATACATAAGAGTGTGAGGTATACGTGTATCTATACTGGTTTGGTTAGAGACCAAAGTAAGGGCAGGCCAGGTCAAACAGAGTAGTGGGTAATAAGAACTGACAGCGGTCACAGCTGACAGAGAAGTGATGTTTTTTTCTGTAATTAAGCCACAAATATAATGGATATTGCATGAATATTGCATCATGCACGCAACAGAATGGCTACTTCTTTCCTCATAGATGTGTAGTTTTTCTATCATTATCTGGACGGTGTTGAACCAGGGGCTGTCTTCTCCAGAAGTATCTTACTCTTTAAATTATTTGCCTATACCAATTAGAGGTTCTTAGACCTCATGAGACAAAAGAAGATGACACCTGCCTAGTGTCCTCTGGCTTCCCTGATATGCTGAGTAGTTTTACTAAAAGTAGGAGATACACTGACTAAACAATATTAAACCATAGAATAGAAAAGTGCATAGAACAGCTGCATGCACACTCCTGGCCACTGGTTTCCCTCTGGTCAGACCCTGCTTGAGAGTGTTTTCTGTGTGGTGCTGTGAACCATTTTCTCCCTGCAGTGATGGCTACTAGATGGAGTATGCTTTGGCTCTATTGCAGCTTCCTGGGAAGTGATGCTTTTCAGACTTTTCTCACTTTCTCTCCTCATCCTGTGCTTCAAGTCTGGCATTTCCACCAGGTATGATATATTACTTAGTTTTAGCACTCTTTAGAGTCTGTCTACTGGGAGATTACACTAGCATGTTGTGTTCTCCCCTAGGAAATGTGGGGAGCTGAATTTCATGCCATTGGAAAATTATGAGAATTTGGGTTTAGTTTTCAGTCAATTGCTACTTTTTTTTCTGTAGTGCAAGTTACTTTACCAAGTTCTGTAAAGACATTTATGCTTTTCAAGCCAAGTGTCCTTTGGAACAAAAAACATGGAGCCAGCATAAACTTTTTGTTTTCCAAATGCTCAATGAATTATTTTATGAATATTATAGTTAATAATAACAATATGAAAACTACTTTTTTTTGTTTTAATTCAAAATTTTGACATTAAAATGATGACTGATTTCTTATTTAATTAAAGTCTATGTTTCATCCCTAGGAATAAACAAACTAGCTATCAGTACTGTGCATAATATCCAGTGGCAACATTAGAATCAGCTTGTGTAAAATTACATCATGGGATTATTCCAAGTTTGTGGAATAATAAATTAAACACAGCCACTAGTTCTAGTATATTTTCTGGGTAGTGTCTGCAGTGCCCATCTTCAAGCAAAACACCAACTGGGAGCCAGCACAGCACAGGTAGAGACATCAAAGAACAGGCTGGACTGCAATTGCACTGTTTTAGTTCACAGCCAAGAGGTTTTTCAGTTGGAACACTCAGGCCAAAAAGCAAACTGTCCTCTTGCATATTGCAGGCAGCTATTAGTATGAAAGCATTTTGCTTTCTGACCTTACCTTCAAAAACATTCTGACAAAATGTATTTGTACAGAAAGCTTCTCAGAAATTGTAGTTGATTGCACTTTCAGACTAGCCTATTAGAAGGACAGTCTGGAATCCGGGTCCTGACTTATGATATAATGGAACAATATGCTATTTTGTAAAGAAAATTGCTGGAATGGGATGTGGTTTTCTTATCCCTTTAGTACTTTCATACAATACTTGCTTGTTATTATATGTTGACAAAATGAAAACTAAGGAATTTATCTTCAAACACAAGCCTTATTTTCTTAGAACCTATTTCCAAACGCCTAGTAAACCTATTTGGCAAATTGCTGTAATTATTTTTTCATTCCCTACTCCGTGGCGGGAAGCACAAGTTTGTGCAGTGTAATTACAAAGGGATTTGTCCACTGCATAACTTGAGCAAAAGTCCCGTCTGTATTTTCCTCCCAGATGTAAGGTTTAAGCCAGTTAAACAGAAGGAAAATTGTGTCTATTGCAGAACACATTGATAACAGAGTTACCAAGATGGTGGGAAGTCTTGCAGGTGCAATGGTCCCAGTAAATGACCTCTTTTTTAGTAAAATGAAACTAAAGCATTTTAAAATCTTTCCTCAGGACCAGCACATTTTCTTTAGTAGAAATAACAGGGCTCTAAATGTGTCTCAAATGTGATAAGGCATTGTATAAAAGTGACCAACCGCCTGCAGAATAAAGCCCACTTGAGAGCTCTGTGACCAACAATAAGTCGATGCTTTATGTGAACAGTGATGAAAGTGCATACCATATTTTATGGTGACTTTAAGGATGATAGCTCAGTTTCCTTGAAATTCCTTCAGTTTGCCAGTGTCAGGACATTGCTCCCAATGAGGAAGTGGAGGCCTTGGTGAAACGGTTAAATAAACATATTGTTATTGCCCAGCTTTAGAAGAGGATATTAGATTACATACCAGGAGAACGGGCCATGCCTGTCTTCAGCGTTAAAGTACGTCTGAGTCTCCATTTTCCTGTAGCACTGTGTACGGTTTTGATTGCCTACAGCCCCAAGTTTAGTTTATTTATCTAAGCGTTACTCCAATATAAACTCACCCAGATCAGCTCTGCACTCAGGCCCACAAAGGCAGCTCAGTGGGAAATGTGACTCAGGCAATCAATGACAGAAGTGAATCCATTACCATTTTCTGAGGTATCCACATGTTTATTTTCACACCCAGATTTTTAAAGTCCTTTCAGATAGGATCAGATGTTTTTATAACAGGAATGCAAATAGTAATGTGGTGATCAAAACCTTAATAAGCTTGCAGGCAAACAGTGGCAGCTCTAATGATTCTTATCTGTGAGTATCTTAATGGGAAATTTTATATGAAATATATCTCTGCATATGCACATAAACCCATGGAGGTTTAACAAAGTGGTGCCGTACAAAACAAGAATAGTGCCTGTTATTTATTATATAGTTAGTAAGAGAACATGAGGTATATTTATATCAGAAAACAGGGAGAGGGAAAGCCAATTATCCTTTAAAAAAACTTATAACTCTTCCCTATAGGCTATATGCTGACCCTTGCGGTCAGGCCACGTTGCTCTATAGCTGTCTGTGAGCTTGGTAGCTCCAGTGAAATCTCTATGGGAACTGCTTCAAGGATGAGTTATAACTACCATCCTCTTATGCCTACTGTTCTTAAGGTGATAGCCCCACATGTGTCCAGCCAGGATATCTTGGCACCAGAGAAGTCAAGCTGGTTGTGGAGAAGATAGGAGAAAGAATTCAGAGAAGGCAGCAGATATAGAGAACAAAGGCCAATTCTGGGATTGGTGTGAATTTGGAATGCGGCCAAAGGGAGGACTAGGACAGGAGAGGGAAGGAGAGGCAAGAGGCTGAGTTTGTAAGCCATGTCAGTGCTGGGTGATTGATTACCGGAATAAAAATAAAAGCAGAAATGGAGTGAGAAGAAAATATGGTCTGGAAAACAGAGAAGACAGAAGAAATGATGGGTAGGAAACACAGGTGATCAAAGAGACTGTGGGAACAGAGGGGAAAGGTGAGGGACTGGGAAAGCATGAGAAAAAAGAGGTAGGATGATGGCTAGAAATAGGGAATCAAATGACCAAGAGAAATAACTTACATGACTGTGGGGGAAGGGCCTCAGATAAGCACGGCAGCAATGCCAGTGTGAGATTAAAAACAAAAAGTAACAAAAAATATTCTTCAGTATTTAATTCCATGATTTGCTTTAGCTATCAAATGACAGCAAACAGCTGCGTTTCAGAAGGCAACAACTGGGCTACAGTAGTAACCTAATCCTTGCATTTGACACTTAAAAAAAATATTTTCCCTGCACATGTGATCCAGTTGTATGACTAGTAACACACTGATGGAAGCAGTGAAGTTATAAACTAATTTATTTATACGGCCTCTCGTTCTCTTGCTTTCCTCCCTGCATCTTTTGATCAGAGAAGGGACAGGTTTTAAAAGAATGGGCATTATTTTTTAAAGTTGATTTAACCTAGTTGGTTTTTCCCTTCCATGCATTTATAAAAAGTTAAATGATTTTTTCAATAGCTTATGAGCTTGTGTATGGGAATGTAAAATATAAATACATTTTGAAAAGCATTCAGCACAATTCTTTAGATATGCTCATTCACTCCGTCTGTCCCTTGTCCAGCACACTAATACTAATATTATCTCAGTGCAATGGCAATGTTTGTTACATGTAATCCTAAAGATAAGTCCTTGCTTGAGGAAGACTTGAAATGCCCTGTTTTTTTCAGGGCATTCAATGGTGTTGTATGTTTTGAGGTCCCTTCCGATCCCTAAGGATTCTTTGGTTCTATGTTTATGCTGGTGCTATTCAACACTGTATGAAGGGGGGGCTGCTGCCCAGAGTTGTTTTGTAGGGTGCAGGACAGAATTGGACAGAGAAAATGATTCCAGAGACAACACGTCTGCTTTGCTACCCTATAAATCTCTGGAGTTCATTCTTAGAAAACACATCATGAACTAAATTACAACACTAGTAAATAAAATGTAGTTAAGTTATTGTAGTCTTATCTGAAAGTCAGACAATAAACTGAGCAGATCTCAATTTCTTATTCTTCTGGACTAGACCAGCTCTGAATCTGTAGCTTCAAGGATATTAAATTTTTCTTACTTGGTGTTAAGGCACCTTACACAGAAAATAGCACAAGGTTCTTTCCTAGATTGTCTTTTCTCTCTATTTTTATTCCTTTAAAGTGGTTACTTGGCAAAATTTGTATTGATGTGAATTAAAATGAATCAGCTAAACCACACCACACATATGCAAACAATTGAAATGGAGATTTCTCATAGAGTTCACTCAAACTATTTAAGCTGCAAAGCAAATACCATTTCCATGGTTCACTCCAGCTTTGGCTATCCAGAGCAGTTAAAATATTGCAGTATACTGTCTTCCTCGCCCTGCCTAGCAGACCAGATTCCTTCATAAATCCCTACGGTGAGGAGTCCTAACCCAAAAGCAGGGAAATCTTCAGTATGCCACTTGATAGTCACAAGAACTAAATCCATTGGAAAGCAAGGGTCATTAATTCTGGTGCTCATGGAATTACATGTTTACCTGTAAAAACTTTTCTAATCTGACATCCTTAAATTACTTCAGCTCCTACTTTGTCCCAAATGAAATGAGGTTTTATGAAAACTTCTGGAGTTGATTAATTGGTTTCAAAGCCTTCCGAATACACTCATCATTTCCACTGATATTAGTCTTCTTTTCACAGGAGAGAAATGAGGTTGCTGGAAAGCATATTACACCAGCCTACTTCTTCTGGATTAAACGTGACTGAAATAAATGTCATTCCTTTTCCCAATCTACAATTTATCATTTCAGAGTGAGAAAACTTATTATCTTCATTTTATCACAGTGTTGTGTAACATTTTCCCGTATCATTGTGCAAAAAAGCATTTGACATATTAAAACTGGAAACACTGCTCAGAGACCAAACTGTGCTACACACACTCTGCAATTATGTGCATCTTCATTAGGCATTTCAACAGCAGTATCTAAAGGGCTTGAAGCCTCATTAAATAAAAGATTTAGGTGTCTAAAGAGACATCTATTTCCTTTTGTGGGATTTGGCAAACTAGGTTCGAATCTGCAATCCAACCTGTCATACTAAGCTACTACCCATCCCTGTATTCACTAGACTCTGAAGGCATCAAAGGATTTGACCTTGCAGCTCTTTAATTGCTTAGAGCTGTTGTTCTGGGCATTACAGGAACTGACCTATTTCTGACAGGGCTGAATGACTTTGCATGTAGCTTATACATACCAAAAGTATTTAATGCCAGAAACTGAGTGACACTTGCTTCACGTAACCATGCAGAAGAAAAGCTTAGCAGGAAAACTGAGCTATCGCTGCAGCTTTTGTGGAAAATCAGGCACTTTCAGAGAGCCATCCCTCTGGTCTGTTTTAGTTGCTTGCATTAGGATGTGAGCTGTTGCATTTACAGAATCACAGAATTACAGAGTATCTTTGGTTGGAAGAGACCTTTTAGGATCATCAATCCAACCTGCAACCCAGTATTGTTTAGATCCACCCCTAAACCACATCCCTCAGCAGTATATCTATAAACCTTTATGAAATCCTCCAGGGACGGTAACTCCACTGCTGCTCTGGACAGTCTACTCCAATGTTTGATAGCACTTTTGACATATAAATTCTTCCTGACATCCAGACTAAACCCCTCCAGTGCGATTTGCAACAATCTCCTCTGGTCCTATTCCTTGTCACTAGGGGGAAGATGTTCTCCTCCTTGCTTCAACTTCCTTTCTCATAATTTTAGAGAGCGATAATGTCTTTCCTCAGTCTCATTTTATCTAGGATAAACAACTCCAGTTCCCTCAACAATCTCTTGTGCTTCAGACCCTTCAAAAGCCTCATTGCTCTCTCTGCTTCAGAACTTCAATGTCGTTGTAGAAAGGGGCCTACAGCCAAACACAATATTCAAGGTTCAGCCTCAATAAGGTTGAGTACTGGAGGACAATCACCTCCCTGCTCCTGCTGGCCACATGACTTCTAACACATACCGTTGCCGTATGGACATCTGACCATAATGCTGGCTCACATTCAGTTGACCATCAACCAAGATCCCCAGATCCTTTTCTGACATGCAGCTTTCCAATCACTCTACCCAAGCCTATAACCTACAATGGGGTTGTTATGACCCACGTGAAGGAGCTGAAACTTGTTCTTGTCGAACCTCTTACAATTAATCTTGGGCCATCAGTCCAGCCTGTCCAGATCCCTCTCTTGAGCCTCCCTGCTCTTCAGCAGATCAACACACCCACCCAGCTTGGTGTCATCTGCAAACTTACTACACTCAATTCCTTCATCCAGATCATTAATAAATATATTAAAGAGAACAGGCCCCAGTACTGAATCCTGAGAAACAGCACAGGAAGAACATGGTACAGGATATTCTGGAAGATTGTTTCAGCTTTAGATGTCTGCACTGTAATATTCAGATACATTTCCAAATAGATCTTCCCCCGTTTTACATGTCACAGTGGGATTGTAACAAACATCCCATAAAAACTAAGAAGAAGCTGACATACTGAAGTGCTGCAGGGCTGCGCAGCATAGACATGTGTGTTCAGCAGAATTTGTGTACTTGACCATGCAAATGGAATCACATTAATGCCCATCCTGGTAGTACCTGAGAGATTTATGTATTCTGCAGTGTACCATGTATATATATCTGGCATATTAATATGGTGCATTATACACTGGGTAAGTTTCTTACTAGGCCTGGCACAGAAGAAAGCACAACAAAAGATTGAATCATCTCATGCTTAACACTTCTGACAAAAGCACACATAGCCTTAGTCACTTTTCTTAATATCACAGCTCATGTGCAAGAGTGTGGGGAGTCTGAGAGCTCCAGTCACCTTTCCCTCTTCCAGAAGTTATCCATGTGGGAAGCTGATGGAGGGAACTTCCCAACCTTCCTGTGCTGCCAAGACAGTGAGAGGCCCCTTCCAGAAGAGATGCAAGCTAAAGCCTAACCCTGCAGCCTGCTGAAGCATGACTGCCAGGCCTCAGTTAAATGCAGCTGCAGCATGTGGACAGAGCTTGGTTCCCAATCCTGTGTCCTTGTGCTGGAACTAGAGATACTGACAACCACAAGGAGAAAATGGAGATTTATGGACCATAAAAGATTACCCTCCAGCAGTAGGAAAGCTAATACACTCATTTAGAGACCTTATTACCAGTCAGCAAGGAAATGTGGTATTAAGGACACAAATATATGCTGTGTTTAACATTGTTCAGTAATGATGGAACAAGAGAAACCTGTTCTCCTCAAAGATCTTCTATGTAATTTTTGATTTTGTAGCCCTGAATAGGAAAACTGGGTAGCGCCACTCTGTTGTATTCAGTTATGTGGAACTTTTTCGGGTCTCACAGATCTTGCAGGAAAAATCATTAGCAAAGGAATGTCTTGCAGATATGTCATTGAAATATACTTAAATCTTAGGGCTCTAGCTAGTAGACAATTATTTTAGTACAGTTATCACTTAATGTAATGCCAACTACAAGGGAAAACAGAACTATGACATAACTATAGCACACTTTCAGGTGAGGACTTGTTTAAAGCAACATGGCACCATACATCTTTATTAGATCATCAAAGGTGACTTGAGGAGAACTTAGAGCTAGCAGCAGAAACATTGTAGGTAGATCAACCTCCCAGAAAATCAGCTAATAACTTCTACTTAGTAGCAGTAATGATGAGGCTGGAAAAGACCTTAAAGATCATCCAGTCCAACCTAAAACCAACCAAGTAAACCTAACATCTAACATCTAGATCATGCCACTCAGCACTTCATCAGACTAACCCTGAACACCTCCAGAGATGGCAACTCAACCACCTCCATGGGCAGCCCGTTCCAAAATCAGTTCATTCTTTCAGTGAAAAAACTTCTCCTAATGTCAAGTCTAAACCTCCTCTGATGGAGCTTAAGACTGTGACCTCTTGTCCTGTCTCCAGTGTCCAGGGAGAAAAGATTGACCCCTGCCTGACTCTAACCACCTTTTAGGTAGGTATAGACAGTGATAAGGTCACCCCTGAGCCTCCTCTTTTCCAGACTAAAGAGACCCAGCTCCATCAGCCTTTCCTCGTAGGGCTGACCTTCCAGGCCCTTTACTATTCTAGTTGCTCTTCTCTGGACTCCTTCCAGCACCAGCATTCTTCCTAAATTGAGGGGCCAAGAAGTGAACACAATACAGTTCCTCTGGTTCAGTACAAATGATCTGGCCCAGTAAAACCATGCTCCATTTTATTCTGTGATGCTGCTTCATGCATTTCTTCTGCTTTTTTGCATAGAGGTGCCACAGCTATGAAGAAAGTGAAAAATGTGTTGAATTCAATATGTATTGGAAATCTGAGAGACTTTTATTTCCATGACCAGCTGTGAAGGTCGGCAGGCCTACATCTCCAGCTTCTTTCTCCTGGCATATTGCTGTTAATTGCACACAAGAAACAATTCAGCTGCAAGTTTCAGCAGGTTTAAATATTACTAAGCTTTTTCTGTTAATTTCCCCTAATATTTTCACACTGCAAAAGCACTTTCTTTTTTATTGTAGCACATTATTGCACACTGCACACTCATAATTACCTACTATTTCCCTGCTCTGTAGATTTCTAGTGATTGTTAACATGAGAAGGCTTATTAAGATCCTCTCTATCAGCTCATGGTTTGCAGATATATTTAAAGGGTTGGCAAACTCGGCATAGGATAAATGTCACTTTTAAGATACGTTACAGACAGAGTAAAGGAGGTTAAAAAAATAGAGATTATAGTGTTGAGTAAATGTCTTGACTGCCAGAATCAATTGAAAATGAGCATTCTTGCTGGCCTTAGATGGAATGAAAAGAGACTTCTCCTCCCCCAACATCGGTCCCAGAGGAGTACATTCAGGATGGTACTAATGAGCAGAAAACTCACAAGGTAGGGGTGGTGTTTCCCTCAGAAACACTATATGCATTGGTGTCCTGAGCCCCCTAAGGACCCAAAATCTGTTATTGTTCCTCCTGGGAGGTCCGTTTACACTTAACACACATCTGGCTTAATTAGGTTGACAGCTGCTGCAGGTACTATTGGACAAGGTCCAGGCATCAGAGTGCATTAGCATTTGTTTAATGGTTTAACCTTTCATAATCTGTTCTCCACTGTGTAAATGAACCAGAGAGATATCTTTTACTACTTGTTAATGTGTATTGTGTGTGTATGCACATATACTAACACAAACATGCAAGCAATTCACATCAAATGTGTGCCACTGGGCATTGAAAATTCAAATGATTTTCAGCTGTGAACTTTTGATTAAATAAATACAACTCTAAATTAAGCAAGAATTAACAAGATTAATGGAAGATAATGATAATAGCACTGTATATAAGGGCAGAAGAAAATTCAATTACTTTCACTCAAAGAAAGAAGCCACCACTTACTCACAAACAGCTTTTGCATACCTGTGATTTTTCATGGTTTAATGAAAAGAAACAAACAGGACAGATTAAAAAGGATTACAGGTTTTTGCTGCCTGCATAAATTAAGCCAACATAGAAGGTGGTCTAGTGCAGACTCATATTTGACAAATAAGCTCACTCATATTCTTCATACTTTTTAAGCAGATCCAATGAACAACTGGGGACTTGATTCTGCCCCCAATTAAAAGCAGAATATTTCATACAAAGTCATTGGAAAGAATCTGTTTTTACACTTGTGTACCTGAGGGAAGAATATGGCTCAAATGGTTAGGCATGTGCTTTGTTTTCTCAAGAGAACGCTTTCCATCTATCCATTGAAAGTGTTTTTTTCACTTTAAAATATTCTTTTATGTCTAATTGGCTTTTTTCCACAATAACTCCCTGTAAAAATAGCCTTTGGCAAGGCAGCCAACTTCAGCACAAGCCCAAACCTTATTGTATCATTGAAAGCAAAACCAAATCCAAAGGCACCTTTCCAATTCCAATCAGCTTTCTTTATTCACTGACATGCTCATTTACCTGACAAATTATTTTTCATTTTTTTAGTGACTCACAATTGCAGTCCTCCACATATTTGGAGACTTTAAACATCAAAACAAAGAAAACCTTTTTATAGTGAAGAATTTTATTTAAATATGAGTAAACCAAACCCTTCAGAACACTCTTCCAGCATACATCCTTTCCACAAACACTGTGCATCACATCTTCCCTGTGCCTTGGTCCAGATGGAGGAGAGAAGCCTTCTGCCCTTGCCATGTAATGAGGTCTTTTTTCTGTCTGAGATACTGCAGTTTTATTCTGCATTGCTGAGGAGCAGAGATTGAGCTCTGCTACAAAACTCCTCCCAGGACTGTGTTGTTATTCTAAGAGGTACGCTTGGATTATTTTGTCCTTGTGGAAGATTTTGTCATTGCCTGTCCTCTGTGGGTCTTGCTTAAGTGGTAATATGACTTGGTGAAACGGCTTAGGGTAGCAGCATCAGACAATAGTTAGTACTTGTGGAAACACAGAAACAACCTAGAGAAGAGGAGGCTCAGGGGAGATCTCATTGCTCCCTACAACCACCTGAAAGAATGTTTAGCAAGGTGGGTGTTGGCCTCTTCTCCCAAGTGACAAGAGGAAATGGGATCAGGTTGCATCAGGGGAGATTCAGACTGGATATTAGGAGAAAAATAGTCTCAGAAAGAGTGCTGAGGCATTGAAATGGGCTGCTCAGGGAGGTAGTGGAGTCACGGTTCCTGGAAGTATTCAAAAGATGGGTAGATGTGTTTCAGGAGATGTAGGGCACATGGCTGAACTTGATGATCCTGAAGGTCTTTTCCAACCTTGATGAGCCTATGATTCCATAGCATATTGAACACCTTTGACTTCCCTATATCTAGGAAGGTTTCTGTAGGTTTCTACACTCTAATTCCCTTTTAGAAGGGTATTCACCACTTTGCTGAAGTGAGTAAACTTCTTTATGAGTAGAATAAACAAAGCTTTAATGAGAATATTTTGGTTATTGACTGGATCAGTGTTTCAAGCCCATTAGGCGGCTGCTGTGCAAGCATCCTTGGTGCTTACAGGACTTGTTATTTCATGTGTAAACTCTCTTAAGCCTTTTCTAAATCATGCAGCAGAATTTGGTACACAGACTCTTTGCTAGGAGAGTAATGGCTATGCTGAAAAATCCACCCTGGGGCACACAAGCACATGAGGACTTAATGCAAGATATATCATGATGTACCCTTACTCACTTCCACCAAGTCACATATTTGCATGACCAGAGGGTGGGAGTTGAAGAGCAACTAATGTAGCATGATGGGGAAAAAAGAAAGAAACCTAGGGAACAGGGGCCTGGAATCTTTTGGGAAAAAGCCTACAAGATGAAAAAAGTATGTAGTAGTGTTGTTTTCCTGAATCCCTGAGTCTTGCTAAAGCATATATTTGGTAAAAATAGGCACAGGATTTTCCCTGGTCTCCCACACACAAAGTCATCTTCTGGAAGTGAGACAGTTCTGCTTCATAATGTAGTATCCTACGTAATTTAACATCCTTTTTCCTGGCATACCTGGACGTTTCCTGGCATACCTGGAATCCTTTTGCCTCTTCTAGACAATGCTCAGTTCCACACAACAGAGAATAATAGAATCATAGAATCATTAAGGATCAGAAGGGACCTCAAAAGACCATCTAGTCCAATCCCATGCCACAACAAGATCACCCAAACCAAGTCGCACAGGAACACAGCCAGGCGGGTCTTGAACAGCTCCAGAGAAGGAGACTCCACAACCCCCCTGGGCAGCCTGTTCCAATGCTCCCTTACACTCACTGTGAAGAAGTTCCTTCTGATATTTATATGGAACCTCCTATGTTCCAGCTTGCACTCATTGCCCCTTGTCCTATCACCAGATGACCTTGAGAAGAGCCTGGCTCCATCCTCCTGACACCCACACCTCACATATCTATAGACATGAATGAGGTCACCCCTCAACCTCCTCTTCTCCAAGCTCAAGAGACTAGCTCCCTCAGCCTTTCCTCAGAAGGAAGCTGCTCTACTTCATCATCTTCGTTGCTCTATGCTGGACACCCTCCAGCAGCTTTGTGTCCTTGTACTTAGGGACCCAGAACTGGACACAGTATTCCAGGAGGTCTCACCAGTGCAGTGTAGAGGGGGAGAAGAACCTCCCTTGATCTGCTAACCACCCCTCTTCTGATCCTCGCCCCCAGGATACCGTTGGCCCTCTTGGCCACAAGAGAACACTGCTGGCTCATAGTCATCCTGCTGTCCACTAGGACCCCCCAGATCCCTTTCTCCTACACTGCTGTCCAACGGGTCAGTCTCCAACCTATACTTGTCCCTAGGGTTGTTCTTGCCCAGATGCAAGACTCTACACTGATCCTTGTTGTACCTCATTCAGTTTCTCTCTGCCCAGCTCTCTAGCCTGTCCAAGTCTCTCTGAATGACAGCGGAGTCTGATGGGGTGTCAGCGACACCACCCATTGTCATGTCACCAGCAAACTTGCTGACAGTGCACCCTAACCCCTAAGCCCTTGTCCAAGTCATTTATGAATCGATTGAAGAGGACTGGTCCCAGTACTGATCCTTGGGGGACTCCACTAGATACAGGCCTCCAACTAGACTCTGTCCCATTAATCACTACTCTCTGGCTTGTATTCTGCAGCCAGTTCACAATCCACCTCACTACCCAATCATCCAGTCCACACTGACTCAGTTTGGCTGCGAGGATGCTATGTGAGACTGTGTCAGATGCCTTCCTGAAGTCAAGATAGACCACATCCACTGCTCTGCCATCATCTATCCACCTGGTTATGCCCTCATAAAAGGCTATCAGGTTGGTGAAGCATGACTTCCCCTTGGTGAAGCCATACTGACTGTCCCTAATGACTCTCTCATCCTTGATGTGCCTAGAGACAGCATCCAGGACAAATTGTAACATCACTTTTCTTAGGATGGAGGTGAGGCTGACTGGTCTATAGTTACCTGAGTCCTCCTTCTTACCCTTCTTGAAGATTGGAGTGACAAATATAAAGTACCTTCAGGACTAATCACAGTCTCCTGCTGAACATAGGATCACAGAATCATAAAATCATAGAATCATAGAATCATATCTGTTGGTATGTCAGCTTAAAACGAACTTCCCACAGATAGAAGTTATAAGCTATTGCTGAATGTTAATGAAAACTAAAGGAAAGGGGAATTGGATGGCACATAGTAATAAAAATTTTTTTCCAGAGCTTTGTGGATTTCTGAAGGAAATTGATTTTGGACTTCTAAAATGCTTAAAATTGGCTACATACTTAAATACTTTGCTGAACTTCAGCCTCACTCTGAAGAAAAAACAGCTCACTGTAATCTCGTTGGTGTCATATTCCCATTCCCAGCCCCCCTGAAAAATTATTGTATGGCATGAAAATGAATCCTAGCTTAAAATGTGACTACAAATGTTTTAAGTTTTGAAGAAAGATTCCTTCTAAGAGCATGAAATTCAACTATGCCATGGCATGAGACATGAGGCAGCCAGGTTGTTTACCCTGTAGAAGAGGAGACTCAAGGGGAAACTTATCACTCTCTGTAACTACCTGAAGGAAAGCTGTAGACAGGTGGGGGGTGGACTTTTCTCCCAGGCAACTAGAGATAGGATGAGAGTACATAGCCTGAAGCTGAACCAGGGGCAGGTTAGGTTGGATGCTAGAAAGCACTTCCTCACAGAAAGGGTGATCACACACTGGAACAGACTGCCCTGGGAAGTGGTAGAGTCAGTATCCCTGGAACTGTTTAAGCAAAGACTGAATGTGGCACTTGTGCCATGGTCTAACTGATGTAGTAATGTTAGGTCATAGGCTGGGCTAGATGGTCTTAGAGGTCTTTTCCAGCCTCGATAATTCTGTGATTCTATATCTCTGTCTGATTGCTTACTTTGGTTTGTATTGTGTGCTTCTGCTTATGTTTCTGGATAATACTGGGACCAGGTTTCTAGGCAGTTTCTGCACCTTTTTTCTACTAATGTGTGCTATTTTGTGTGTTTACTACCAATAATAACAGCAACAACAACACTTTTTAGATTTTTAGAAAGGGACTGTATCAATGCCTATAGTTTGCAAGTAGAGGAATGAAGGTCCAGAGAGATGAAAGTAGTGTGACTAGTAGTGTGGCTAAGAGCCATTCAGTACAGGAAGAAGGGAGACAGAGGCAGGTCTCTTGAACCGAGGTCTAGTGTTTGAAACATGCTGTCTTTCATTAGAAATCCTGGAAATCACTGTGAAGTGTCAACTTCAGTAGGTTATATATTTTACCAAGAAAATTCACTGCCTTCAGTTAAACAAGCCTATGTCTCTGCTATCACACCAACACCTAGATTTTGGATGCCTTTTTACTTTTTTCTGATCAAAGCCAGTCATTCAGAGAACACACTGTGACTGTGGACACCATGAGGGAAGGAAACATACTGGCAACTGCTCTTAGTTCACAAACCGGTGGAAAAGCAGAAAAAAACATGGAGAATACTTTCAATTTATAGTAATGACTGCAAAGCTGTTTCAAGTGTTCCAATAAATAAATTTCAACTGTGATCATAAAAGTTGAAGCAAGTGCATGGTATAACTGAACTACTTTTCAATAATGAAATTGAAATGTGCTTCTTCAAGTCATAGTTTTGCCTGTGGGTTGGTATCTTTAGGAGAAAGATAATCTAGATTACAATAGAAAAGTCTATGAAGTAAGAAGAAGATGATAAATGGACAAAAGACTAGATGTGTGGTGCAATGGAGAAGAAATAATTGAAAATTATCCCAGAGTATAAAGACCTGCAAAACAAAATGGATTATGGCATTTTGAAAAGGACCTTATGGAGAGGAAGGATGTATTTAAGGGCCACAACCTTACAGTTCTTGTAAACACTTTTCTAATATGACATTTTTCTCTGTTAATGTTGCTAGTTGGCTGCCTCAGTGACCAAGAACTAAAGTCCTGGACAGTCGGTGTAAACCAGATTAGAGACCCTCCTCATTTTTTAAATGGAAACCAGATGGCAGGTTTGAAAATCTCAGTCATGGGCTGGCTCCCTCCCCAGATATTTAAAATATTGCATGAAATATCTCTAAGGGAAAGTTAATAATGAAGATGGTGTACTATATTGAAGAAAAATGACATTAAGTATTTCCTGTTACTAAAATCGCTGTGCATAACAGAGGGATTATATTGAAAATGCAGTTCCAGTATTAGCAGGATAAGTTGTATTATGAAATCAAGTATTTTTGTATAAAAACAGCATATGACTGTAAGCTGTGATTCAGTTACAACAGCTTGACACCTGTCTGAGTACTGTGGGGTTAGCAAGTAAAATTTTGAATTCCTTCTGATGAGAGCAGTTACCAAACCTTCCCCTTCTAACCACTCTGGAGAACCGACACAACAATAAATGTTTCTGCTGTATGGTAGCTCTTTTAACGGGAGGGTGAGGAGATTCAGAAGACTGTTGACTTTGTGGGGAGAGATGAGGCAGAGGGGAAAGGATTATTATGAATCACACAGCTAATGCCCTGTGTCAGTGCAGTCCCATGGGCAATCCTCAGTTGTGTCTGTTGCCAGTCTCTGGATGAAACAAAATTACTAAAAATAGTATCTTAAACCCCATAGCATTTAGATAAAAGGGAAAAAAAGGGTGCTTTTCTCTGAAAATTAATGTTAGGCTTTGGGCTAAAATACTCCACTATTGAACCTAACTGCTTTCACTTTACAGAGATCAACCACCAAGCTTTAAGACAACTGATAAATTAGATGTGCTCATACACTGCCTCAGCCCACGACATTGACACGAGTTCTTGACTGGCTTTTCTCACAACCCACACTGCAATTTCTAAACTGTAAACTAAGGCAAAGAGTCCTCAAAAGGCTGCCTTTCCCCATCAATCTATAGGTCTGTGTAGGCAAGGCGAGGGTGTGAAAGAGAGATTTTTAACAGC
Organism: Upupa epops; assembly: GCA_013397515.1. Taxonomy (NCBI): domain Eukaryota; kingdom Metazoa; phylum Chordata; class Aves; order Bucerotiformes; family Upupidae; genus Upupa; species Upupa epops. Next base: position 62,416 of record VZRI01010572.1, on the reverse strand, counting down.
AGGCATGGTGGAAAGTTGAAAATCCTGCTACTGTTTCCCATTTTCAGTTTCGATTAAAAGGCTTCTTGGAGAGAGCTTCTTAACCACATGAAGGCAACCATGTTTTATAGCTGTCCCTAGTTAAGCCTCTTGCAAGATTAGCTAGTTTGCCGCAGCACTCCTGTGCTATTTCTGCCAGTCCCCATGGGGAAGAAAAGGGGGATTTCTGATAGGGTCTGATTTTCATGCTGGGACTATCACTACACACTTTAGATAAGAAACTTGGGGAACTTTCTTATTCCTGAGCATGCTTTCACTGTCTAAAAAAGGGTAATCACAGTCTCTGGACCTCTGGCTATTACTGTAGCTCAGATTTTTCATTATGAATTCAGTGCTTCAGAGAAAAAAATATCATCTGCAGTAAACAAAAAATAGGAGACATTGGTCTGTCCCTCATGAAACAGTCACAGTCAAATTTGAACTTGGAAATTCAATCTCCTCAAACTTAAAGGTAAATCATGGGGAAATAAAAGCTATTTGATTTTTAAATTAAAAGGAAAAAAACCCTTCAGAATTTAGGGGGTTTGTTTTGGTTTGTTTTGGTTTGGTCTCTTTTCCTCCAGTGAAGGAGAGCACAGCAAGTAGTGGAATAATCTCTTGATCTTTTCACTGTAGTGCAAAGCTATAGCTTTTCTATATTGAATGATGCTTAGAGCTTAAACCTGTGTAGTTTCTTCAGCAAAGAGGAAACTATAGATATGATAGCAATTAGAAAGCATTTGATGCACCCAGATCTGCTGTGACACTGGCCACAAGGGTACACTGAAAAAAACATGTTAACATTCTTATTTTACAATTTCCTACCTCATGTTAAAATGCATTTACATATTTATTCATGACTCTCTACACTGTTAGACAGGAATATTTAAGAGAGATATAGTGGGTTTCATCATCTTCCAAGACTTCCAGTGAAGTATAATTTGAATACAAACATCTGGGTTGCTTGGACTAATGTTTTCTGCAGACAGCAGCTCTCCAGTTGACTATACATAGCCAACAATTACATGAGACAAACACTATGCAACTTTCATTTAGGTAAAGTGATTTAAAACCAAATTCAACAGACTGAACTGTTGAATTTGGGCCACCATCTCCTTGAATATGAGTAGCCCAAATGTGGTAGATGGAACAACAGATAAAAGGTCTTGCTCTTTCCCAGAAGGTGCCTCCTTCCTCTTTTGTTTTGCCAGCACTACATATTTTCTCACCTATCATGGAGGATAAAATCTGGTTTTATGTAGTTACTTAACATGTTAGCCCTCGTGACACTGAAAATATGATGTTTGTGACTATGTGCCCAGCGTCCAAAACCTTGCTTATCACATCCTTAACACTCAGGCCTAAGGGATTCATGAGTGCAATTATGGTGTTGACTGGATTCATGCCATTCATTAAAAATACAGTAATATTTCATCAGCTCTTCTTGAGGCTTGTGGGTTATAGACTCTGCAAAACAGCCTGTGGAAGTACGGGCAAGAAGTAGAAGGCTGTTTCACTTATGCCCAAAGATAAAAGTAACATAAATTAAATGTTGAACACTCAAAAAAATCTGTAGCATGTATAAAATCAGTTGAAGTAAACTGATACACACTCACAAACAAGTGAATAAGATGGTGAAGCAAAAGGGAAATACAATAGGTAGGACCTCCAAAAATGCAGGTAATTTTGTATGTTGTGAAAAAATTAAAGTAAGCCTGTCACATTAAAGTTACCTATTGTAGCTGAGTATATGTAGAAGCAGGAACAACAAGTATGGATATATTGAAAGTTCTGTGAACAAAATGGAAGGCCCAAAATGCAGAATTAATATTCATTTTTATAGCATGCAAAAGAAAGACTAGTAATGCTGCTAAAGATATCACTGTTACCAACACCTGTCTGCTGGCAAAAGCATGTGTTTTCAAAGTGTAGATGGAAGCCACTGTGCCACAAATAAAGTCAGAGCAGAACACATTAAATCGCTTAGTTATAATCCATATATTCTTCTTATAAAAGTAAAAGCAGTAGATGTGATAGTATTTAATAGACAAATAGAATGAATTTAATACATTTTGAGATTCTTCTCTTTGTTTCTATTATGAAAGTATTTTCTCATTTAAACAAAGAATGAGTTGTCCAAAACTTGATAGGTTTGGAAAAAAATCTAAGTATTTTGGTGAAGAAGGGTTTCTCTAGGTTAAATTAGTCATAACTTGTTCTTGGAAAAACATACGAAGAAAGGAGAACTCAAATTCTTCTGTAATATTCATGTAGACAAGAACTTCACTTGAAGATTAATTATCTCATTATTTTGCTAATATGCTGTAATTAAGTGAGCTATAGCACTAAAATTACTAAACGTGGGATTACTATTCCAGATTTGAATTAGCTTGTATCTCAGAAATGTTCTTCACTACACCTCAGCTTTAGGACATAAGCCTAATTAAATTACCACTTTATTTGCTGCAGCTGCTTCATAAATTTGCACTTCAAAATAGTTCCATCATTCACCATGTCATTTCCTGTGTTTTGTAATTATTGGCTGGTAAAAAATTAAACCCAAGGAGTTTAACAATAGCATGGTAGCTTTTCCTTAAACTCAAATTAGGCCTAAGGGATTCTGAGAGCAATTATGGTGTTGACCGGATTAGTACAATTGGTTAAAAATGCAAGGAGATTTCATCATCTGTTCCTGAAGTTGGTGGATTATACCCAAGAAAATGAAGATTTAATTTCATCTAAGTTATTTCCATTATTTCTATTTTTAAATTTGCTGCAGAAAGAAGCTCAGTAGTTACACAGGAGGTACAAGACAGAACAGACTGAATACAGTGACATCAACTGGATTTTCACCATTACCTTCAAAGAAGACAGACTATCAACTTAATCTACACTTATTCTAATGTAAGAAACACAGTATAATAGCTTTTAAGGGAGTTTGTATTTACTTTGCAGATGCTTTCCATAATATTTGTGTAATTTTTTCTTACATAAAAAAAAATATACTTTTCATACTGTTTGCAGTATTTTACCATTAGTTTTGCGACTGCTAAAAAAACTATAGAACTCCCTGTTAAAGCTGGATATGAGAGAATAGACCTTACCCAGCCTACTTGAACTTTTGCCTTTTGGAGATGTTCCATCTTAAAGGGACATATTACCATGGCAGTTTGCCACAGATCACTGCTCCTGTAATACAGTCAGGTACAGGCAGCAGTGCTTGTCTGGTATTTTAATACCTGACTGCTTCAAGTCAGATGTCATTCCAGAGCTATTACCATTACTCAGAAATAGCAAGAATGATAGCTGTAGGCAGTATAACATTTTCAGGAGAGATATTGGTTTCTGAGTACTCCTGAACTGTGCAACGCCACGCTATAGTATTTCTTCTAGACATGATTTCAATTACAGGACCTAGTTGTCAGTTCCCATTGGCATTCTTTATAATCATCTGTTATGCAAAGAAGCAATATCATTAAAATGGCATTATTATTCATGAATACACTTGGAAAATCTCATTCATCATACATCCTTTACAAAAACTAAAACAACAAATATAAGCAAAGTCGTTCATCTTTTCAAGATCTTGCAAATTGGAAGCATCATGACTAACCATAGTGCTTTGCTTATGAAAACATTTATTTTCATTCTTATATTTTGTGGATTTTGGACCTATTGAATGCAGTGGACAGAATGTTGCCTCAAACTACCCAAATAAATTGTGGATCTCCTTTGCCATTCTCCTGAGGCTACAAACATCTTATCAAAATTGCAGGTGGGGAAGACCTTTCCCACAGGAAAATTATTCAGGATGTTTCTACAGAGGGATTTCTACCTTATAAACTCTATAACTTCTTGGTATCATCCAGAGGTCACTCAAATGGAGTAGAAAACGAACATTCATAAGAAGGACAGTAATGTTAAGAGACGTTTCACAACTATGAAATACGAGGAAGATGTTCCCAAACTGTAGAAAGATATTGCTGCATAAAAGGAAAACCAAATATTCTGAGTTTAAAGAAAGCTAAATTAAAACTTATGGAAATGCAGGCAATGAGAATGGACCATTCTAAAGAAATTTAACTTTTTTTTAAGAACTTGTATTAAACAAAAGAATTTTCAAATTTAAATGTTTAGTGGAGTCATCAGTGGCTATCAGTCATCATATCTACAACTATCCCAGCACACATCAGCTGTTACTGTAACCATCCTATAAAGAAAGATAATCAAGTACTCATACTGTCATGTCTCTCAGAGATAATATTCAGTATCAGATAAATTGATGCTATTGAGACATAGATGTAAGAGGTTCTCTGCAAATTTAATCGCCAGCAAAACCCAGCCATATTTTTGATGCTGGTGCGCAAAACATATGCAGCAAGCCTAACTTTTAGTCTTTTGAGGATATCACCATGTTAATATATACACCTTACTAATGCTGCATTATAGAACTCTTTGTATTTCTTGAATGGCAAAAATAATTCCCTTACAGTAACTGTGAAAACTGCATATTCTTGTCTGTGGTCAGGAAATTTGTGATATAACCACCAAATCTTTTGTGTCTAGTGTCTAGAGGTCACAAATGCTGTCATTTAATTAATTCCTGTATCTCTGTAATGGATGTTACTGTGATAATAGTGTACTTAATAAAAGAGGTGAGGTATGCCAGAAAACTGAAAAATGCAATGACAATCGTTATCAAGGGTACAGTGTAATATGGTGGATGCAATTGGCTCAATACACTTAATGTTGTCTATAAAAAATCTCATCCTGTTCTCACCAGGGAAGCAAGCTGTGCTGTATGTACTACCTATGGAGTTCAATGTGACCAGGCTAAATGACTTTCCCTGCACCTATTTAAAATATGCCCAAAAGATGTCATTTCGGGGTGGACAGCTTGCATTAAGGCAGAGAAATAAAAGGAGCATATGGACAAATATTAGACTTGTATATATAAGCACATTCCATGATGTTCAGCATGTAAAGCTTTTTAATTTTGTCTCTCATTCAAAATGGCATGAGAAGACGTCCAACTCATAATTTATTATACTTTTAATTATGGTCTATATGTGAAATGTGGTAGTGAGTGGTTAGTGAAGAAAGAGTATTTATGCCTGAAAAGTTCCTTCAGAACTGAAACAAATTTATTGGTTAGTGTACTTATCACTCCCCAAAAAAAGGGAAAATGGGAGAGGAAAAGTTAAATGGATATATTAAGCTGTTAACTGTTTTTAGATTTTTCCTGTGTGTTAAAGATTTTTGATACTTAATGTATGTCAGATCTCTAAGATGATGAACAGGCAAATCCATCTGTCTTTCATGTCTCAAAGGACATAACAGCATGCTGAATCAGCCCATTAAATCTCTATGGAGCACATGTTGCCTTTTACCCTTTTCTACCTCTGATAAACCATGTGCTGATGATAATCAAAACTTGTCAGTTTGTGAAAGAATGGTGAAAACTTGCTAGATGTTGAAAAGGCAGCAGAAAATATAACCAGAGAAGCTTAGCAGTCTGTAGTGGCTGACATCCTTGGTCAGGCCATACAGCACACAGTCATGGTTGTATCCTGCAGTTCAGGACATCTCTGCCTATCTCTTAGGAGGGGTAGGAAGACATAAAAACTCTTTCACCCTCTCCCAGGCAAATTCAGACTCACCAGGCTCATAATTGGGTCCAGTGTATGGACCTGCGCTCCTGCCAATCTCATGTTGCCATATGTCCCACTACCCTAGCTATCCCATGTTGCCATCTGTCCCCACGCCAGCCCGGACGCTCAGGACCATCTGCTTCTGCCTGACTTATCCCATGGGGCCAGCTGTCTCATCCCTCTCCAGGCTGGTGCAGCCACACACCTTTTCTAGAGGTACACAAATTCCTACCACTCATGGATAAATATGCATCATCCTAAAAAAATCAATTTGTTGTGTCTGCATTTCCTAATCCGTGTCTATTCAAGTTGTGTCATGAGAAGTTGTCATCAAAAGCTTCGGCATTGATATTTTATTGGACCTCTGTGTTCAGGTGGCAGAATTGGAACTGGGAGACAGTGGAAATTGTTTCTGCACTGTGCCTGTTACTCTGGTGCTGTGTCAGAGCTCATTTTGGAACACAAGGAGTTTTCAAATCTGTTCATGCACCTTCATAAATGTCTGGCTTAGAGTTGTCAGAGTTATTAAGCACATGTCAAATGTAGTACCATTAAGGCAAGGAAATAAACCTACCTATTGTACAGCTTTTTGAAAAGTCTGAGTCCACGTAGCTATATTTAACCAAGTGAGTGGAAAAATATAAATACTTTTGAATTCCATGAAAAAAAGCTATTACTTTGATCACTGTGGGCACTTAACTGTATCTAGCTGAGGCTGTGGGGAGAATTTTCCACCTTCTAGTTGCATATTCACATACCAGCTCCCTACTGGGACAAAACGCAGGCATGCACCAGCTGTCTCTTCTTCTTCCCTCCCACCTTCCCACAATCTGGTTTTTACAGAAAAGAAAACTGAAGGTGTGGGCTGGAGAGGAGCCATCATTTTTCCTAGCAGGTAAGTCTAGACATAGCTTATAATACCCTTCATACCAGTTCTCTTCACTCATTTCCAATCTGTAGCACATTTCTACTTAGTTATATTCAAATGAATATTTCTAAGTGTTTGAATTTGATTGATGCCATGGAGAAACCAGTGCCATTATTGCTGCAGAATATTTAGGAGGGATTGTTTCCACATTCTGGCTATTTATCCAATAAAATATTTTCCCTGAAACAGAGGAGGTTAAAATATGAGTTTTAAAATCCCACATGCACCAACATTAATATTTAAATTCTGCTGAATTCAGTAGGGCCAAAAAGCCACCCTGTGGAGAATATTCTGTTCAGTCTGTCTCTCCACATACCTACTCTATTGAGGTGCTTCTAAAATTAGCAACCATATTATTCTGGTACTAAAGACATGAGCAGCAATCCGATGTAAATTGGAATCCATTGCAAAATTAGGTGTTGTTAAATCAGAGACATAAATAAATCTTTTCCTTGACCATTTTAATGAGATTCAAGTTAGACGTACACTGATTAGGTCACAGCTGTACTCCTACTCTGGACTCCATAGTAGAGGACTTGGTGTTTGTCAGATATTCCTTTGGCTAAATTATTCCACTGCTTCACAACATTTTTGCCTCTGTTGTATCAAAGATGATCCTAACAAAATGCACTATGAATCTTAAAATTATTTCATAATGTGTAATAAGTAATGATGAGTTGCACTGACAAAGTAAAATTTGCCCTTTAAACATTAGCACCACATGTACTTAAAAAGAAATTCATTCCTTAGAAGAGTATTTTCTGACTATGCTATATTCACCTCAAAGTAGTAACTTGTGGCTTTCTTAAATGGTGGCTGATGAATATTGGCATATAGATCTGTATAAAGTTACAACCATGGTAAGAGGGAGATTTGGTTGAAAACACTGTCTGACCCCAGACTGTGTGTCATTCACTTAGAACAAAGAGAATAAGGAATTACCTAAGCAACAAGATCATATGTTACTAGTTATTCCAGTGAAAGACCTTTACATCTGAGTTACTTCAGGTGAAAGCAGAGAATGGTGAAAGAATATCTCTCTAGACCAAACACTGTTCTTAGTCTCTTGTCACAGTCTGACCTCAGCTGAAGCTGGAGCCATCCTGTTTGACAGTACAGCCAAGATCTGCCCTCATTTCTCTTGAGAGGTGGGAATCTGCAGCACTGGCTAGAGTTGCCTGCAGGCCCTGCTGCAGCAGCCACACTGAACACTTGAAAAGTGCAGGAAAGTTGGTGTGGTGGTGATCAGTTTACTGGTGCCAGCCCAGTCCATTAGCTGGCTTTGTTTCAGAAAGCCAAACCAAGCACAAATCTGTTGCTTTTAAAGTTTGTATCAATGGTTCTGGCTGGAATGCAGAGAGCATGTGCAGCCTGCCTGCTGCACTGGCAGCAGATTGCTCAGCCACTGAGAGATAGAGTTACTCACCAAAGAGTGTGTGGTAGGTTTTGATAATGTATGAACAGATGCTATTGAACCCTACCCGATACCTCTGCAGTTTCCAGGAGGAGTGTGAAAAAGGGAGGAAGAGTGGGGAGAAAATCCTGAGATGCAGTAAAGGTACATTATCAGTCGTTTTGCTGTTACGAGTAAGAACAGCAGGTAGTCCATTAAGCCCCACATTTTCACTGAACAACTGGAGGTCTGATAGCTGTTAGAAGCAGGTCATATTTAATAGCAGTTTACTCCCTCAACTCTTTTGCCTGCAGTACTTTTAAATGATACTTTGGCAAGTAAACTACATTTGTTTCTCCTGCACAGAACTGGAAGAAGGAATAAGGAAAGATGTTTATTTTTGCAGGACTGGATCCCTTGCCACCCACTCCCCTCTGAATCTCAACTACTATCTGCTTAAGTCAAAATGAACTTTAATAAATGAGCTGAACTCATTAGCTATGTGAAGCTCATGCTTACAGTCATAACGATTTTAAAATGTGTGGCTGCATCTTGAAGAAGAACAGAGCTTGACATAATTTCAGTTATCAAATACTGGTAATTGACACAGAGACAGGCTGTGCTTTACACTGGGTTATAATTAATCCACTTCAGTGACCTCAAAGGCTGCACTTCTGAGAAATCTACCACTTACGTTTTGATTCTTTGTCAACTACTTTAGCAGACATAAATTACAAATGAGGTACTAATGAAGTATTTCATCACCTGTTTACCTTCAATGATCAGTTCCCTTACTCTAATTTACGGGAGGCACAATTTTTTTGAAGCTACTGTCAGCTGGAGCTGCCTTTTACTCTGAGCAGTTATAAATTAGCACATAGCTGTGCTTACCCTCACCAGCTCTTTGTTCTGGTTTTAAAATCACATACTACGGCACAGGAGGAAATTAGTTTACATTTAGAAACTATACATAAAAGGGAAAAAAATACATTTTCTTCTGTCTATTCTTTTCATTAAAGGCTCACCAAATGGAAGGAATTTTCTCATTGATATAAATACATCAAGTCCTCTGGCAGTGAGTGTGACTGTGTATATTTACACCAGTAGGGCGTTTGGCTTATGCAGAAAGTAAATCCTGCCATATTACCATGTTTTAGTGATCTTGAAGTACATTTCATAAGATTGACACTGAAATCCCCACATTACAACTGTGTTGCTCACATGCTGATTTAAAATGGCAGGGCACAATTCCCACACGCAGGCTAAAAAGACATGTAGTAAGGTATAACTTGAGGGGCAAGTAAGCAACATCTTGACTTTCATAAACTGATAGACACAGTCATACCAACTGCCTCATCCTGACCTGCATCCTAGATGCTCCTAATTGCTGCTGCCAGTGGGTCCCTTCATTTGCAGTAATACCTTCCCATGGGGTCTGCACCATCTTCTTCCATGATGGATGCTCTTTTATCAACTAGGTACCAATACTTTTACTTTTATATTTTCCTCCCAGCACCCTGATCACTTGCCTTCAACTTCTTCCTGCTGACAACAGCAGGGTCTTCAACTCTGACTCTACTGGTTTTGTGGGCTACTGTCCACAGTAGCTTTGAACCCAAGGGAAGCTAAATATTGTTCTTGTTTTTAATGTGAGTATTCCATATTTTATCAGCTCTCCCAAGTCAGAAAAAAAACAGGAAAATCTCATGTTATTTCCAGAGAACTAAGAAGAAGAATGAAGAAACACATTATGGGGAAAGGTGCTTATAATTTTTGAGTTCTGTTTGGTACTGGGCACTTCTCATGGAAGCCACAAATTGACTCACAGTTGTCTGGGTTTTAGGACAAACTTACTTTTCAAGTCTGAACTAAACCAGTGAATGCACTATGTGACAGATCATCTGGATTTCATCGCACTTCAAGGTGGAACAGGAGGTTACCTGACAAATGAGATTAGCACATATTACTTAATTTTTTTATGAGGTACTTAATTGGTTTCTTTACAGGGTGAATTGAAGAAGAGAGGCAGAGAAACAGTTAGACTTTACTGTTCTGGAACAGGAGGCAGCGTGCAAAAGGTGAGATGAGATGAGATGAAGGATTGTGGGCAATGCAGGGAGCTCTAACCCTGCTTGTCATGAGGAAAGGAAATGTATCTAAACTTACCATTCTGTTTACATTTGAAAATTTCCTGTACTAAATAAAGTAACAAACTAGTGCTTAAACAAACCTGCAACCTTTTTCTTGGTTTACCTTCACTTAAAACATCCCTGAAAAAACAAGCTGCAAACCCATAGCATCATATAACTGGAGATGAGAAGAAAGTGTAATCATAGAATCATAGAATGAAAGTATCAGGTTGCTCCTGGGTTCAGCGTTGGCATGGTGGCTGAGGCTACCCTGCCACAGGGTCTCAGGGTCTTCAAGGGAGAGGAAGCCTGTGCCCAGGGGGCAACCCAGGCATCATGTCAACAGGTGCTGTCTTTTGGGTCAAAGAAAAGTTCAATGAACAGTGCCTAGCACGTTAGGAGCTCAAGCACACATGCTTAGATATCTCCCGAAGGTGGAAGTGTAACGACCATGTGCCTTAAGAAGTTTCCTCCTCAGCCTGTTTATGCATTCAGGTCCACTTATCATAGAAAAGCCACAGTGTAAGTTCTCACTGCACTGGTAAAGTCATATTCTGAAATAATTTGTTTCTGGATCTGTTTTGCTCTAGGGTTTACAGCCTGTAATGCTGAGGGTAGCAATGCCCTTGAGACAACTCTACCGGAAGGCTGCATGCACTGAACCCTGGACAGCCTTCTCCAGGCATCCATGATTTGGAAACCCATTGCTGAGATTCATTGCCCTACATCAGACAGGATCTGCTCCATGATAATCGCTCAGTGGAAAGCATGGGAAAATAGAAGACTCTGTTTGTCTTTTGAATGTGCTATTTCCTGGACCTTACCACATCTCCTCTGTCTCTCTCAGCAGAGCTGATCACCTCTCCAATTGCTCAGGGCTGACCATACTTAGTGCAACAAATATGCATATCTTGGGAAAAACAAAACCTGAATCCAAAACAGTCAGTAAGGCCTCACCCACTAACAATTTCCATAGGTTTTCATAACTAATTACTTCGCTATACAAGGAGGGCAATGTTATTACTATAGCAACTGTCACAATGCATAATATTGAGCATTTTTTAAACAAGCTGTACATTTTGCAGGTGCAGGCGCAGTGACATATTTTTTCTGTTACAGATTTTCAGCTGTTGTAAGCAATATATAAAGACTTTTTTCAGGATTACGCTGATGCTGTGTTTTCTGGTACTCCCTTTTATAAAAGAAAATGGTATTTAGAAGAGAAATGAATCTACCTTGTAGGTAGGAAACTAATGGAAATTAACGATACAGAGTTTTAAAGGTAATGGAAGAGGTAGATGGCAGTGAGGACTGATTGTGTCCTTTTAAGGTGAGCAGGACTACAGAGAAATGTAATAAATTCTTTGATATTATTGGTTCCTAGCAATGCTAGTGAAGTACTGCCTGCCATGCAGGATGAATCCACAGATCATCTGCACAAGAAAAAAGAAATATTCGTTCATGACACTTGTGCAAAAGCATGTCTTTTTTTCCTAGCTAGTCCCAAGCCAAGGCAGTGGTTGAGAGGCAGCTGAATCTGTCTACAGCTCCCATCTACTTCAATGCTGGCACTGTGATGCTAAAAATGGAAAGTCCAGAGTGAGAGGGTGAAAATTATTGACCTCCAAATATGAGCTTTTTTTTCATTCTATCTAGTGGTTGCAGACAGAAGCCACACTTGGATCACCTTGGTAAAATGTGCTTTTCCTGGTGAGCTGTTAGATCCTGTTTTGTGCTTAACACTGATAGATGACTAGTGTCTACAGGAACAGGGAATGGACTTGCTGTTGATGGTATGGAAGCAAAGCAGAAGTTATAATATCCTGCAGACAGAGATTTCCATCTATATTTTGGTGCTATGTAGCTTCTGGGTCCACCTTGAAGGACAGAATAGTAAAGGTCTTCCAATCTTAATGATTCCATGATTCTGTGGCTGCAGGGAGATGAAAGTCCAATTTAGAGAAGTGGTTAGGGTTTTCTGTACTTCCAGGAGCTTGGACAATGCTAAACAGCACATGGATTTCATATGCATCTGTGAAATAATATAATAATAATTCTCTCTTTCATTTATGTCTTTGGTAGGGTTGTGGCCTTGAGCAATGGTTTAGTCTCCATTTTTTCCCCAGGACGGATTGAATTTTAAAGACCATCAAGCAATTGTTATTACAATTTTAAGTAAGAAGGAACCTGAAAAATAATTTCCCATAACTCCTTTGGCCTATGTGATAAAACTGCATGCAACTAAGGCAGTTTGGGCACACACAAATTCAACTTTTCTTTGCCCAAATTCCCTGAAAAGGTCTGTGTACATTACTTGTGATTTAAACTCAGCAAACTTAAGTCCACGCTCAATTATATACGCATGCTCAACTTCTTTGCTGAACTGAGGCAAAACTTTTGCCCTCCAAGCCTTGTGATTGAGACCCATTTTCATTGCAAAACCGATTTTGTAAAAAAGGCCTATGAAAATGTATAGAAAGCAGAAGACTGCAGGTCTGTTTCTATTTTAATGATTACATATACTTAGAAATTACAGTTACATAGTCATTAAGCCCCATTCACATAAAATCCTGGCTAGCTTATGTTTATGAAGTAATTTTTACTTTCTGTAGTCGTTTTGCTCACAAAACTGGCAAACGTACATTTGTTGCAAGTCAAGAATTATCTGAAAGGTAAATTTCACATTAATGGAGCTGATGTGCTTTCCTTTAAAACATCTTTGGTTATTTCATTGCTTACCATAATTTAAGACTTGGCTGCATAATAGGCCTTGCACTTTGGCAATTGCTAAAATGGTCTGTGTGTGGTCAAGACAGCTGTGTCTGTTGTTACTGAACATAATGCTGACTTAAATAACCAGTATCCACTTCAAGTAGGATTTCAAACCTTTTTGCTTTCTTTCACTAATACTGGGTTACACAGACAGAGA
>VZRI01010572.1:20799-49359 GCA_013397515.1 Upupa epops | reverse complement strand
GGGGGGCAGTGCTGACCTGTCTTTCTTGTTGTTCTTCAAACCATCAGCAGGCAGAGAGAGCACAAACAGATTGCAATCTCTGCCTTCAATCTTTAGTGAGGAACAACAGCTGGCCAATTTCAGGATGTTGGGTTTTGGGGTTCATCTCCCCATCTAACAAAACGCTAATCCTCAAATTACTTCTATTTCCACTTCCAAAATGTTCTGAAGAAATCTTGTGCTGTCTGGTTCAACACTTTGGTCTTTATGCTGCACAGAGGTGGTCTGATCCCTATCTTACTGGGAACTGGGAAACAGTGTCACCCAAGTCAACATATAAGTAGTATATACAATATCTAAACTTGGCATGAGGTGAAAATTGCCCCATGATTACACCACTCAAGGAAGTACTTTTAAAGCTCAGAGAGATGTGGATCAAACAGATATAAAGGGCTTTAGGGCAACCATGCCAGCTGAGGAATTCATGCCTGAACAACAGCAGGTAGTGGCTGCTGGCTTCCCAGACAGCCTGCGCCTCGGTCCGTGTCCCACAACAGCTATCAGCACACGTGTCCAAAGGAAAACCCCAGATGGGTGCTGCTGCCCACGAGGCTGGTTCCAAGCTTGTCTCTGCAGGCCTGGCCCATTTTGGGGGCAGATTCACACTCCATGCCTCTCCAGGACGGGCCTGGGCCTAGGCCAGGGGCAGCTTTCAGCGCCGTGTCCCCTTTCCCCAGAACGACCTCCCTGTTGAGGGGAAGAAGCAGTCCCTACAGCATGCGTTATGTAATTTATATGTAAATGAGTTAAGGAATTGCACAAACGAACTGCAGATACATTGCTCCAGTGGATTCCATCATGTGGAATCTGTTTTCTATCAGAAGCATACACAGATGGGTTTTCTGCAGACTAAAAAAAACCAAGATGTGATTGCTTTTAAAGAATGTACCTACTGATACAATGCTGAGAGAAAACAGGAAAGCACTAAGTATGCGAGTCTTAAAATAACACTGCTTTTTCTAGTCAGGAAAATTTTTGAGCTATACCTCCTATTGCACTCACAAACATTTAGCTATTATTCAAGGAATATGACTGTTGAGATTTATTCCAACACATTCCAGAACACCCTTGTAAGATGAGATTTAGCATCAAGTGAACAACATGTTCTACATACAAACTTTTTTAAAGGTAATAGCACAAATAGATAGATAAATAAATAAACAAATAAATAAACAAATAAATTCTTGTTTAAAATTAACCTTTCAGGGTGATGTTGGGATGAAGCAGTTTAAATATATATCATGGGGTAGAGAAATGTACAGCTTACTGCAATGTGTTCTTACACACAGAGGATATATCCCTATTTGATGGTTGATTCATATGCAATAAAGATCTTTTCAAAAAATACCTTGAAAATAATATCCACAGTTTTAAAATATTTGTGTTACAACTGAGTCCTTGCAAATGTATGTGTGATGAGATTAAAAAGTGTTTTTTTCTAAACCAATAATGCAAATAAATTCTTTTTTTATAAGAGGCATAAATCAGTTTATTTCTGTTGGGTTCACTGGACCTACCGCAATTTGCAAGAGCTGAAAATCTGGCCCTCATTATTTAATCCACAGTTCTACTTTGTCATTGCAGTTTATATAAACATGAGATCAGCTAGTACTTCCAGACCCAGATGAACTCCTTGATAGTTCAAACTCAAACCTAAGTTTTAAATCTGAATTTTGCTGTCGTCATTTGTCTTACAACTAACCACAAGTAGACACAGAGCATTGCTGGGTTTTGTAGGATGGTTTTGTCTGAGGATTTTTAAATACAAGTACCCTGTTCTTCCCCACACAAAAATTTAAGTGACCCATTACAAATTAACATAGCTGTGTGTACTTGTCTTAATAAGCTTTGAAAGAGCATTCTGTAATAGCCCAAACAAATCCAGCATCCAACAGATTCTCATTGTTTGAGTCAATCCACTTTATAAACTGTGCATAATGCCTTTTTTTTTTTAATTGAACTATTTTCAAGGGCATACAGGAAAGGAAAACAAATAGGAGAATTTCTTCTCCATTTGATAATTTAAAAGGCACAGATGAGATTGGACAGGATATATGTCTTCTTTTAATGTGCAAGTGCCAGCACATAAGAAATCTGAAATAGAACAGCTATTCACAAATGTATTTTCAAACTGGGTATTTCATACACTGTGTCAGTATTATTAATTTTGTCCTGCATTTCCCCAAATAATTCAAACTACTTTGCAGTCAAAACAGTCAAAACCATACACTTGGTTCACTACTGCACAGTTACATAGGAATGAAATGCAAATGGTAGATAGCCTTGCTGAACATAGTAGAGGAAGAGATAATACTTAACCCAATTTAAACTATTGGGAGGACTTCAGTTGCCAAACTGGTGGTACTGGAATTTGACCATATGCCACCAACACCTTTCTGAAATGCTCTAAAATGCAGTTTCTCAGGAATCAAACAGTTGACTACTGTATTGAAAGAAGTGTAAAATAATAAACAGTCTAGAAAATAAGATGAGGTAAAGACTGAAAGTAATAATGACCCTACTACCTTTATACTGTCAAAGTACTTTTTATCTGAGGATTTCAAATGGATTCTTACACCTAAAGTGCTAAAGCAGAGGCAGATATGTCAGTGTTACAGACAAGTAAACTGAGGAGTAGTGAATGTATACCACTTACTTTAGGCCGCACAAATGATTAATTGGAATGCAAAGAATATAATTATAGTTCTGAATTATGCTTTATTGGTTTAATCAAAATATCTTTTTCTCTCTAAACTACTTCCCATGCATTTAGGAACAGATATGGAAAGATTTATACAAAAGTTGTAAGCAGAAACCTGTAAGGACTTTCCAAAGCTCATGACATTCCAAGAGGACTTTGGGTCCCAATCAGCATAAGCACCTGGTTCTGAACCTTGCAAAGCTGAGCAGGAAGGTCAGAAGTACTCCACAATGTGTGTCCACAATTGCACATCCCTGGCTTTTTTACACTCACAATATTCAACTGGTTCATTTTAGATCCACTTGATATCCATGAAACCATTTTATGTGCTGAAAATTAGGAATTTTTAGGAGACATAAACCATTGTACAATGTTCTGTTTCTGGGATGTGCTTCCAGCTCTGCTTATGCTGTGTGTGTTACTCTAGAAGACTTTCTCTAGCAGTGATCTAGAAATTCCTCTGTCATCTAGAAATTGAAAAATGAGATCTAAAGATCTGTTCAGAAACACTGCTTCTCATGGAATAATAGATTACTTGTCATTAAGCACTGGGGTGGAAAGTTACCATCAGACTTACTAGTTCTCACTCTAAAAATGAGGCTTTGAAGTTCTACTCAGCATTGAGGTTTTATGATACAAACATGAATGCAAAGATTAAGTTTTATAGGTAGTTTACCAGACTAAACATCGTTGTTAAAACTGTTAAAAGATTCCAAACATAGCAACAACCTCCACGGGACAGAAAAAAAAGGGAAGCGCTGTCTACCAGCTCCACCATATGGCAAAGTAGTAATTTACAATTAGCTCCCTGAAAGGATAATTTCAAAGTAAAACATTAGTTCACCTCAATTTCTTCAGCAGGCACCTTCTACGGGGAGGCGTGCAGGGGTTGTGTGTGTATGGGGATCCCAAAGAGCACAACTCTGACAAAGGCACACACAAAGTCAAAATACACTCTGTAAGAGTAAGTCATGGCCTTCTGAATGAACATTTCTATTTAGATTAAAAGCTTTGTCTCTCTCCTAGTTTGGAACCCATGTTTTCTTACATGTGTGTAGGACAGGACTGATTTCTGCTTGAAGCTCTTATACTTGACTGCAGTACGCCTAATTAAGACTTCAGGAATAGAAAACCATCTATGATGTATCTGTGGTGCTATGAGGTTACTCCCTGATATGTCCACCACCCTATGAACTTTTTGTGTCCTGTAACAATTGGGCATAAGAAGTAGAGTACAAGATAGCAGCCAGACACTCCAGCCATGACCTCACTTTTTTCACTCTCCTTGTAGATAAACTTCACACCGTGGAACAAATGTGCTTCTCTGTTTCTTTGAGGCACACACAACCTGTACTCAATGCCTGCATGGGAGCAGAGCTCCTTAGTGGAGGAGTAAGATGGATCTGCCTTGTGAAAATATATTGAAGTACCAAATCCATTACTCAGAATACAAGTTATCTTGGTTAGCCCCAGCCAAGCTACCAGACAAATAAGTGAACTAGACTTTTGTTTTCAGCTAAAAAATAACAAAGTTTGTTTAATGACACAGCTGTAACACCACTGTTTGTAGTATTTGCCCAGAGCTTCTGTGTTCCTCAGTGTTTATACCTCTGAAATATGTGTTGCCTGAGTCTGTTTAGTCTTGAAAACACTGAGAGGAGATCTGCTTATCAATATCTGCAGGGTAAATGTTGAGAAGATGGGGCTAGACTCTTTTCAGTAGTGCCCAGAAATACAACAAGGGGCAACGGGCACAAACCAGAACATGGGAAGTTCCACCTGAATGTGAGGAAAACCTTTACTCTGTGGTGATGGGGCAGTAGAACAGACTACACAGAGAGGCTGAGGAATCTCCTTCAGAGATATTAAAAATCCGCCTAGACGCAGGTTTGCACTTTCGTATTTCTTTACAAACAGCTTTGCATTTTTAATATAATCTTAGAAAATACATTTTAATTGATTTTTCAAAGTTAAAGCAAACTGTATTTACTAAGACTGTGATACAAGAAGTACCTCCAGCTGTTTTCCAGCATCAGCAAATTTGTGCATGGAGCTAGTATTTTAAGTAGCCTGGGCTTACTAGAGAAGACAGGAAAGATTAGGATTTATAACTCTATGAAATGTGAGACAAAAAATAGCTAAATTCATATTTCATCAAGAAAAACACAAAAGTGTAAAAAATGCAGAAAAGTAGAGCAGTGTGTCTGGGGCAAATTACAGGTCTGGGTTTTGATCATTACTTTCTTCTGGATGTATTAGAGTTTCCTGGCCACAGCTTTTCAACTAATTCAGCAGTCATCTGCTTTCTCTAGGCAGTGATTTTTCATTGACTAATCATTCACAAGCTACCATGAAATAAACAGCCTCATAAACTTAACCAATATTTACTTTAAGATAGTTCAGGAGAGCTTGCCCCTTGGGAGGTGAAGTAGGAAAGCACACACATAGTAGTGAAGGTGGGTGTGCTTCCACATCTGGAGATAAGGATTCAGTGAGAGAAGTGGCCACATAACATTGATATTTCTTAAATTATTAAAAATATTTTATGTTATTAAAATCATCCTAGCCCCACCAAATGTTGTCTCTAGCGGTTTTAGTTTTTCCCAGAGTGTCATTTCATTCTAAGTTCTATGCTTCGTTTTGAGATTTTTGTTTTCAACTCAAAATACTTCCCTTTAATATTTTGTTCTGAGCTTCCCCGTGAGCTTTCACATTGCTTTCTGTGTCCTTTCATACTCTGTCTGCCCACTTTTTTACAAAAATAATTTTTTTTAGAGTACCAATTTCACAGCAAAATCTATTCTCATCTTCTTTATCAAGGTAAATATATTTGTGCTGGTTCTTTTCAGTCCTATTCTGGGGTATAAAATCTCATATACTGTGGAGAGAGGTTAAAAAAAAGACACTTTGTATTTTGGCTTTTTAATTTTCAGAGTACAGTAATTGGTATGATGAGTGTGGGAAGAGAAATAATGAGCCTCTTTGCTTTATTTCTTTTCAGTCCATGGGTGGAAACCATGAAGCTTTGCAGTCAAATCATTCTTCACATCCATCCTTGATAAAATTCTCAGCAGTCAGCACAGATTTAAGAAGAAAAAGAGACATTGCCTGTCTTGTTTCCAACATTTGGAAAGTTTTAAGCAGTATTTCAGGTGGAAATATGGTCACAAATGTATTTTAGTTTTCATAATTTCTCTCCAGATTTTAAAATTAAAAACGTAATTCTGATTGTGACATCTGAAAATGTTTTTCAGCCCTTGAAAAAACAAAAAGTGAGGCAAAACAGAGCATACAAAATATATTTTTATTTTTATGGATAAGATTGCTGTAAAATCAAGATTTCATTTTTTATTAACTACAGGTGATTGCGGCCACAGTGCTGGAATACTGTGTTGTGCTGCAATATATTGAAGAGCCGATTCAGGGTATTCACAGTCTGGAGTATCAAAACAGACAAGGAACAAGATAAAAAAGGAAAGCCTACCAATCTGGGGGAAAAAAAACAGGTCCACATTTGTATTCGTCACTTAACTTATCTAATTCCAAGTCAAAGGGACTCTTTGTCATCTGGGGAAAAATGTGAAGCACTCTTTGAAATAAAAAATGTGCCTGTGGCTTTTTCAGTAGATTGTTAGGTACAAGATGAACTGCAACAAGGAAAGAGAAAATTGCATTTTTAAGGTCAAACAGTACAATACAGATGTTTACCTTTCACGGTTTATGTATAAACACAAACAATAAAACAATACACTATAAAAGAAGTATTTTGTAACAAGTTTTCTGAGGTAAATAATTTGCCCACTGCTGCTTTACTTCTCTTAAAATGCTTTTAGTTCTTTTCTTCCTGGGAAGTGACTGGCTGGCGTTTAAAAAGGTCTTTATCAAAGAAGCCTGCTGTTACCTCCAGACCTGATGTTGCTGTTCTCGGTTACAAAGGAGGCTGGATACTCTCACAGCTAATTGCCCCAATCTGTCATTTGGGAGATTTAGGGATTGGGGGATTGGGGTTTTTTCAAGGGGACCTTGGTGTGGGCCTGGCAGCCATCTCCCATGTGTTGTACCTGGAGGATAGAGGCTGGTAGGACTGTAACAGGCATATTTTGTACACCTGGGGTTTGCTGTGCCTTGGAGAGGCACTTGCCAAAAAATAAGCAGCTCTGTTGTGACCATGACCATGACAAAGCCTCTGCTGAAGCTAATGCCATTGAGAGAAAGGAGGTAAGCATCTGCAGAGGGTCTAGAGCAATAGGTAGACGAGAGGGGGCTTGGACAGTTACTCACATTAGTAGGACAGAGGGAATTGCAAAGAAAGATTACAACATGGATCAGTCTGGAGGTAGGACTGGAAACCTCCCTGTGGTGTCCTTGATGGTACTTTCTCAGGACTGAATGATTCCACAGAACAACAGGGACATGGCATTGCAATGCCCAACTGATAGGACTCTCTTGTAGCATTTGGAACATCCAGCACTGTAGCCCTCAACTGCATGAATTAAATCAAAATCTCTCATCTAGATCTCTTACAGACCAAATAAATGGTCCTGTTTGGTGTGTTTTTTCTTGTGCATATCATTAAATATTTCCTGACCTAAAGAGATGAATTTTGTCTTATGAAATATAGGCATCTGTATCAGAACTGAAATTTCTGTACTAGCTAGCAGAGAGACATAAACAGTCAGCTGACAATTCATCAGACCTCTTTTTAGGTGTAGAGAAAATTAATATTAAAAAGCAAAAGCATAAGAGAGGTAGAGCTTCTTGGTTCTATGAAATGAACGTGGAAAACAGCTATGGTGAAAGACAACCTGTCAAAAGAAGCAGGTTGTTCCATCCAGCCAGGAAGAGCAGTATATGATGTTTATGTGAATATTAGTCCATGAACTTAACGTCAGTCCTTATTTGCTGAGGAAATGTAAGTCCTCTCCAGGTGCCAAGCTGCAAGCCAGCCATAACAATGCTTTATCGCCTGTTTTGGGTCTGCTCCAAAGTAGCACATTTTTGACACATAATATATACTGACAAGCAGAACTTCCTGAACACCACCTGAGTAGCCACACTTCACAAGCATGTTAAGCATGGACATCAAGAGAGAGCTCTGCAGAAATGTGATGGGATAGCAGGAAATTCAGAATAAATGCACTGGCAAACAATGAAATAAAAAATGCAGAGAGTGGATCTACTGGCCTTTGCGATACAGAAATCTCAAGACAGTTTGCTGGACTGACTTCCAAAACTGCTAGCTGAAACTGGCAAAAGGTGAATGGAAGAGAAGTGGCTTTTAGATATAAAAACATTGTGTTATCATATACAGAAAAAGGAATAATTTCTGTGTGCACAACTGTGGCTTTGATATAAGCTCAATGGATCACCATTCTTATCAAAGAAGTGGTGAAAACTGACTGCAGCTACATACTAGCCACATTCTCAAGCAGCATCAATCTCTGTATCTGAACATCTCACATGACTTCAAAGGATAACATAAACCTGTTACACCATTTATAGGGTTTTGCTTTGGGTTTTATTTTTTTCAACTAAAGGCAATTATGCTTCAAGGTCCACATCAAAGCAAATGCCAACCTTGGGCCTTTTTGCACTATCCAGGACGGGAAATGCAATGGATATTCATCTTTGTAGGGTATCCCATCGCATGCACTGGGCAAAGTATGTTTCACAGTATTAATGGTGTTGAGGTTAAAGTCTGGCTTTTCTTAAAAAAGCTGGATATCATCATAACCAGCTGTTCTGATTTGCTGTGTATTTACTAACATCGTTAGTAATCATGCATGGCAGATTTCATGAGAACACAATAATACAGCTTGTGTAAATTGATGCCCTCAATAAAACCTGCCTGGGCTTATGCAGTTAGCTCCTTTGTTAAAGTGTGTTTCTCCCGTTAAAATATTTAGCTATTGCAGGCATATGCCCCCTCTTAGGCACAGGCTGTGCATGTTTTCTGTGTTCGTTCTGCATGAGAAAGTCTCATTGACCCAAATAAGGGCTCAGTGCACGGGCCATATGCTAAGAATATGGAGATTGCTTGGGGAACATGTTGATTTTCCACAGTCCCATCATAACCATAGGACGGGTGTCACTGGTGGACTTTTCTCTTGCAAATGGATAAAACTGCATCAGTGAAGTCAGTGGAAGTTTTGTCTCTGAATTAAATGAGAGGGTGCTTTCATGCCTGTTTGGCTCCAGTTCCTCTGACTAAGAGTGTTGTGAACAGTCTTGTGGTCTCTTCTGGGATCAGATGCCCCCAGGAGACAGTCCTCCCCATCTATCTGGAAAGATATCAAAATAATGTCAAGTAATTCTTCCCCAATCTCCTCATATTTCCCTGAGACTAAATTAAGGTTTGAGATGAAGCCTTTCTTGAATGCCTGATCAGATGCAGCCCAGGCAATGTAATTCAGAGCATAAAAACATAGGATATATCTCACCTCACTTTCACTGCCTGAAAGTTAAGCACTTGGTGCAAGTCGGTTGTGTTAGTCTTTCAGTATAATCAGCTAAGAATAGCTCAATGTAACAAAGACATTTTTATTTGGATATACGATTACCCAGTCCAGAAATTCCTTCAGATCCTGCATTAAAAAAGCCCATAGCAAAGCAGGGTTGGGAGAGCTGGATAATAATTCTCAATTCAGGAGCAAGAAATGTATTTTTATTGAGTGACAAGCAGCAATAGGAGGAAAGATCTGATGTGGACATAGTGAGGATGAAAGGGTTGAAGTGCTATTTTTCCTCAAAAAATGGGGTTTTTTTAAGTTCTTCTCAAAAGCAAGCACAAATCATCAGTGCCTACGTAAGTGAAAATATTTTTGCGACCTTTGCATTTGTGTTTTAGTGGTTGGTGTCCCAATTTTGTCCAGTTCTGAGGTGTTTCAGTTCCTCTAGTCAGCTGACCCACTTGATGTGTCAGGAGTAAAATGTTTTCATGTTTTCTCTTGCAAATATTCTCTTAATTTTGTGCTCTCTTTGTGAATCTGCCATATGAATAGCAGCAGGGACAGATATTTTTTAAAAAATAATCCACTAGTTTCTTAAATTTTGCAAAATCTACGAACTCTTTAATTCTATATGTATTTTAGATTTAATATTCAGCCAGCTGTCAACCAATACCCCCATGCCCTTTCCTGCCAGGCAGCTTTCCAGCCACTCTACTCCAAGCCTGTCACATTGCAGGGTGTGACAAGTGCAGGATGCAGACAAGAGAAACCATTTGCCTATCGATCCAACATGTCAGATCTGTCTGTAGACAAACACCTGCTCAGTTTGATGTCGCCTGCAAACTTACAGAGGGTGCACTCAATCCCCACATCCAGATTGTCGATAAAGGTATTAGAGAGAACGGTCCTCAATACTGAGCCCTGGGGAACACCAGCTGGATGTGACTCTGTTCAGTCTTTGGGCCTAGCCATCCAGTCAGCTTTTTGTCATGAAAGTGTTCATCCATACAAGCCACTTTCTCTCATCCACTGTGCAGGTCACCTTGTCACAGAAGGAGATCCGGTTAGTCCTGCCAGGTTAGAACCTGCCTTTCATGAACCCATGTTGACTGAGCCTGATCACCTGGTTGTCCTCTACATTCTGTGTGATAGCACTCAATAATCTTTTGCTCCATAACTGTCTCAGGCACCAAGGTCAAACTGATAGGCCTGTACTTTCCTGGATCCTCTTGGTCCTTCTTGTAGACAGATGTCTCATTTGACAGTCTCCAATCAACTGGGACCTCTCTACTGATGAAGTAATGCTGATAAATGATGGAAAGTGGCTTGGTGTGCTTGATTTCAGCCAGATCCCTCAGTATCCTTGAGTGAATCCCATCCAGACTCATAGAGCTGTGAATGTCTAAGTGGTGTAGTAGGTCACTTACCATTTCCTCTCGGACTATGGGGACTTCATTCTACTCATCCAGATCAAAGTACTAAGAATTCAGGGAACAGCTGTTGTTGACCAAAATGAAGGCAAAGTCGGTTAATATGTTTCCTTTTGCATCCAGTAAAGGATGGAGATCCTCCTTAGTTTTTATTTTGTATTTATAGTAACACTTTTTATTGTGTTTTTTTTTTGTTGGACATTCAGGTTGAACTAGACACTCTGGATAGTGGAATAATGGAGAGTGGAATTGCTTCTTCTGAAAAAACATCCATTCTCTATCTCAAAGAGGATTAACTTCGATTAAAATAGTTGCCTTCTAAACAGTTTGTTCTAAGCTCAGGGCAGCTCTAGGCTGTAAATTTAGCAATATGCTGTTTATCAGCTGTTATGACATCTTGTTTTTTTATATCTGCATGAGTCTACACTCATGTGTGCACAAATACATGAATGCTTAGGTGCACTTATTTACAAAATCTATCCATGAATCTCAGTGCCAGAACCTCAACCCTGGCAAAGCCTTTGGTTTTTCCACAGATGCACCACAGCGTAGCTCCAACAAGGCAGAGGTTCATAGGTGTGCATTGTAGGCACAGCTGAATGAGCCATAGTGGGATAAGGCATGAAAGGGGAACTCATGCCTCTAAGTCAACCCGTTCCCACTTTTTTTGACATATCTGCTCACAGGGGAGCTGATTGGATGGATTCTGTTCACAGGACATGGGAAAAACCATTATAGCATTTCACAATGCTAAATTCCTTATGCTGCTATATTATTCCGAGTTTCATGTTTTTACTGACCACAGATTTCAATTGTCATATAAGTTTACACTAAACTAGTGAGGGGTGAACAAAAAATAAAGCAGCATGTGCATTTGCACTCTCTTTGTACTGATGCAAATGATGATGCAAACTGGAAAGCAAGGGTAAATTATGTTCCTCCAGGCAGGTTGTGAACCTTTACAGGCAACATTGATTAATTACTGACATAAACAGCCTGATTAACTTACTAAGATTATAATCAGGTCTCAAGCCTTTTGTTTGCACAACAGTAAATCAAAGGAAAATGAAAACACAGAAATTAGATTTGTATGTTTTCTGTGCTTGCTTATACATATATGAGGACACTTCCCCACAGTGTAGGTAGAAGAGAGGAATAAGTATCAGCAAAGAAAGCCTGTTGGTTTTCATTGCATTATCAAATGTGTAGAGAAACCTGTGATTTATTTTCCATATTTTGGATGCAACCAGTCAATGTGTGCTGTGCAGCTGTGACATAAAACTCCTTTCAAAGAGGGCTAATGCTAAAGAAAGATATTGCAAATATTTGACCTGTGTTCTGGTTTTGTAAAATATTTTTCTAATTTCATCGCTCCGGGATAGATCTTTATAACTTAAGCCAGAATCATTGAAAAATGTTGCTGCTTTGCTACTGCAGGCAAAATCTGTACAGAATAGGATTTATAATATATACAAACTCTCAGACAGTTCTTTTAAACTTACGGAAACTCCTATAATAGAGTTTTACTGAAGTCCAAAATAAGTCCTGGCCAAGGTTTTTGCTGAATCTGTTGAATTCTAAAACAGGCCTGGGTCTCAGCATGATTTTCCTACTGTCTCCTGAACAAAAACTACCTTATATTCCACCCAGGAGTATAACACATAAAATACGCACAATAAGACGTATAGAAATCCATCTCTTGCAGCCTAAGGTTTTAATCAATATCAACAGTTGCGTGAGATCAGTTTTGGCAGAAAGTTGTGCAGGTGCAGATTTCTATTGTTCAGTCAAACCATCTAACAGGAGCTCTCTTGTGCTTGAATAACCTCTACCTTTTTTCCTCATGTTTTAATGAGTGAGCAGTGTATGATTTAGACACAGTATAGTGCATGACACAAAGCACATACACCATGACAGATGCTGTAGGATTCCTCTATGAATAAATATACATGCACCTGCTCTAGAGCTGGTTTAGCTGTAGGTCTTGGATAATGGTGTTGTCTGGGCAAAGAAGGCATGATGACAAAAAGGAAATCACAGATATGGTTGTTTGTCTGAGAACAATCTTTTTCCCCAGTATCTGTGCCATACTGCATCAAATAAAAATATTTGCACCAGCCAAGGAAGACATTGGCAGCCAGATATCTCTATTTTATCTCCTTCCCCTTGCCCTCCAACATTGTGGGGAAGAGTGGCTGGAGAGCTGCCTGGCAGAAAAGGACCTGGAGCTGTTGGTTGACAGCCGGCTGAACTGGAGCCAGCAGTGTGCCCAGGTGGCCAAGAAGGCAAATGGCACCCTGGCCTGGATCAGGAACTAATGGTGTAACCAGCAGGAGTAGGGAGGTAATGATGCCCCTGTACTCTACACTTGTGAGACTTGCCCAGATTTCGGTGCCACAGTATAAGAAGGACATTGAGGTGCTGGAATGGGTCCAGAGAAGGACAACCAGGCTGGTGAGAAGTCTCGAAAATATGCCCTATTAAGAGCGGCTGGGGGAACTGGGGGTATTTAGTCTAGAGGAGGTTCACAGGAGACCTCTCTACAGCTACAGCTCTCTACAGCTACCTAAAAGGAGGCTGGAGCAAGGCTGGTGTTGGTCTCTTCTCCCAAATTACTAATGATAGGATAAGAGGAAATTGCTTCTGGACCCCTCAGTTCCAGAAGGACACAGAGCTGCTGGAGGGTGTCCAGCATAGAGCAACAATGATGACGAAGGAAGTAGAACACCTCCCTTATGAGGAAAGGCTGAGGGAGCTGGGTCTCTTGAGCTTGGAGGAGAGGAGGCTGAGGGGTGACCTCATTCATGTCTATAAATATGTGAGGGATGGGTGTCAGGAAGATGGAGCCAGACTCTTCTCAAAGTCACCTGGTGATAGAACAAGGGGCAATGAGTGCAAGCTGGAATGTAGGAGGTTCCATACAAATCAGAAGGAACTTCTTCACAGTGAGAGTAACACAGCATTGGAACAGGCTGCCCAAGGGGGTTGTGGAGTCTCCTTCTCTGGGGATGTTCAAGACCCACCTGGATCTGTTTCTGTGTGATTGGTCCAGGTGATCCTGCTGTGGCAGAGGGATTGAACTAGATGATCTTTCAAAGTCCCTTCTGATCCCTAAAGATTCTATGGTTCTATGATTCTGTGAGAGAGGCTGGGCACTGAAACAGGCTGCCCAGGGAGGTGGTGGAGTCACTATCCTTGGAGGTGTTTAAAACAGAGTAGATAAAGCACTCGAGGCCATGGTCTAGGAATTAAGGAGATGTTGGGATGGAGGCTGGACTTGATGATCGTAGAGTTCCTTTCCAGCCATGGTGATTCTATGATTCTATGATGTGGGGGGAAGTGCAAGGCTGGTGCCAGTAGGTGCATGGGCCATGTTCACAGCCAACAGTGGATCCAGAAGGCACCAAAGCGAGTGGAAAGAGGGTCATTGACTCCAGTCTGGATCAGACCCTTGTGGAAAAGTATGCTTGCTATGAACTACATACAGAGAAATTCCAATTACAGTGAGGTCAGATGAAATGCTCAAATTGCTTCAGTCCAGGAACAAATTGCATTTCTACTTATAATGAATTTTGCCTTACAGGCCCCAGTCCAGCTCAGCACTTAAGCACCTGCGTATCTTTTAGCTGATGTATAAATCTCTCAGAGACAGTGTGACCGAGTTGCTAAATCTGGGCAGAGGTGCAAGTTGTTTCAGTGAAAAAAAACCCCAAATTCTACTATTTTACTAGAGATATACGATACATATAATGTTCAGTAGCATGTGATGAAAAAAAATCCTGACAGTTTCAGGCACACATTTACTGCCTGCATGTTTAGGAAATTAGCTAGCTTAGCTTTTAACATGTAACTGTGTAACTTGGTTCTTTGCTAGAAATATCACAATTTAATCTTTATTAGCTAATACTCTCTATTCATTTGCAAGTGTCACTCAGCTTTGCAAAAGACATTGTTTAGATGTTAAATTTTACAGTAGGTCTTGTTTAATGGAGACATAAAAGAAAATTGAACTGTGATCTAATTTTCAGCTGTGTGCAGATGGAATTTTTTACGTGCCAAAATCACCTAATGCAGTGTTCATTTGGCTTGCAGTATTTTGAGTTTGTTTCTTGTTGTTCTAAATTGCATGTAATGACCATTTCAGTGCTGCCTGAAATTTCAGGTTTTGAGATACATCCTTTTTGTTTATTTTTGTCCTTCAACTGCAAAAGTAAACTTCAAAACCATTGCCTTGGTTTGTTCAAGTAGTTGACCTTCTCAGTGGTTGCTGCTATATGAAAACATGGATATGTATTTGAATACATGCTGCACTTTCCCTGCCCCAGACAGACATCTGGCCAGTTCCCATCTGCTATGACCTGAAGCATTTTTCTCTCTCTCTCATTACTTTGGGCTTTTGCTGAGGTTCAGTAGCTCACACATGCTGATCCATCAGTTGTTTTTATTGGCATACAGGTCCATCATTAACAATCAGAAACTATAGCATCTGCTAATTTAAATGGGAACCACATCCTGTTGTACATTAGGTGTTTAGCAGTGTGGGCATTTATCAAAACAATGATTAAGTGAAATACACACGTGTGCAATATTAAGGATATTTCAGGCTATAAATAACACATTTCATTTCTCTTCATCTTTATACTAACATATGCATTTTACCATAGGGAAAAATTTGTCTAAATCTTTCTGGGTAGTTTAACACTGGAAACTGTGGTCAACACAGTGCTTGTCTGTTAAAATCGTTTGCATGCCTTTTTATGCTGGGTGGGCTGCCCCTAAATGTCTATGAAGCGTTCGAGGACTGTAGACTGGTGCAACGTATCTCAGTGGCAAGTGGTCCATGTGGGCTTTTACTTCTGGAAACTCAGAATTGCAAAGTAACAAATTGACAATTCAGAAATATGTATTCAATATTCAAAGGCAGCAGCATCAGCAGCACAATTTACCCCAAACTTAAAATGAGAGTATCTCTTGAATGTGTGTTTTGAACACACATATGCCAGCCTTGGTATTTGCTCTTAGGTACCAACACCACACCTCCAGATTCAACTTTATTAGATAACACAGGCCGTCATTAGTCACAGATTGGTTTGTATCACTGTGCTGAAAAGATGCACTCAAAAGTCTGGATTTGAGGCTGATGGGTTTTGTCAATCAGATGGTTTACTTGCTTAACCCCAGAATAGTTGTCATTCAAAGGTAACAGAATATCAAAAAGCCTTGCAAAAACTCAAGCTTTGAAATAGCAATCCTTCTGGACCATAAGAGCATGAGAAGCTGGAGGAGGCAGTGGAAATGCAGAGACTGACACTATCCTACCACTTTACATCGTAGCTGCCTGGAAGGAAGCACAACTGTCCTCCCAGGCAATTTTCTGGGGGGGTACCTGCATTCCCTTTAGAAGCTCATGGCCCTGGGTGTGATGGACTTGCACTTTATGCCAACTTCACCAAAAACTGCCTGCATTCTCAGGAAAGAAGTTTGAGGGTGAAGATTTTAAGGTAGAAGAAAAGCTCATTGAAGTCAATGGAAAGATTCCTGCTGACTTCACTGAGGGATGGATTGCATCCTGACTTCAGACCTCTGAGACAAGTGCAAAATTTGTTTAGTTTTATGCTTTTGAACATAGCTTTATTTTCTAAACGGAGGCCACAAACAGTTATGTGTCTGTTTCTGTGATCTTCTCCTCTTATGAAGTCATTCCAGCTCTTCTATCAGTAAACTTGTTGTAATGTATTTCATGCTTAGTCTTCAAAGAAATGTTAACATACGCAGATAAAAGACTCTGTAGGCTGTCCATGCCACAACTGTCACCACAAACCCAGGAACGATGATATGAGCGTATGATAAATATCCTTACACAAAAACCCTATTTTTCACAGGAGCCATAAGAAAACCTTTGTTGCTCTCCCTGCCTGTGAACCAAGGGATGTGTCTTCACATGGCAATGCCTTTGGGCAGGCTGAGTGACTGCTGCAGCTCTCTCTTGCCATGAGAAAGAGCAAAAGCCCTACCTGTGTCTTGATCCTGCCATGGGGAGCAAGCAAGTCGAGCCAGGAGCAGTCTGCTTATTGAATTCTCACTAAAAGTGCACTGTCCCCCCACATCAAAAAGGCACCAGCAGCCTTCATTCATATAGGTCTGTGTTGTCTAATGGGCAGATTTTCGGCAAGGCCTCAGAAGACAAATTAAGTTTTTATCTGCTTTCCAGCCCTCTGCAATAGGAGTTTACATTAAAGCCACTTAACATCTAGAGTGCAGCCCTGTGGATTACCTGTTTGTGTGAATCGAGTACATTACCTGATCACACGAGTGCCAGGGATAAGTTTTCTATAACTGGTATTTCTTTGAAGAGATCTTCAGCTACTTCTGGATTCTCACAAAGAAGTGCCCTAAATGAGGCAGGATTAAGAATAAGCAATACTTCACTTTGTCTTGTGTTTTAAATCCATTTATTTAGCTTTACTTACTTACTCAGTGACTTATTTGTGTGTCATAACAGCGGAATGAGGAATAACCCTTCCAGAGTATGCAGCTCATATAACCTTTATAGCTCCATGGGTTAAATATTATATAAAGAAAGGAGTGAAAGACATAAAAGGAAATATATCTTTCTGAGCTACAATTCAAAAGACTGATGGTAATTTTATAGGAGTTTTCCATTTCAATTGCTAGAGTTAAAAATACTATTTTACCACACCTTTTTTTTTTTTAAGCAAAATTAAAAATAATTAGTTCTGCAGAACATTTTAAAATTATAATAGTGACGAGGGATGTGTAACCTATTTAAAAACACTTTAAATGATACGTGTATTTTGAGGAAATTGCACATGCAAGAGAGGAATTGGGGAAGGCTGAACACTCCGTTGTGGGGGCCTGATCAACTCTGTCCCTGCAGGCATTGAGCTCACCCCACACATGGTGCTGTCTTGGGCTGCCTTCAGAAACTGTTCTGTAACCCCCCACTGCTCCATCTTCAGTTGGAGACTTTGTACCCTTTTTGCTGACAGAGGACACACCTGTGTGTGCTGCCGCCATTAGGAGTGTGCAGAACTCCTGGGGGCTGAGGGCACAAAGTCTTTCACCACTGCTGCCATTTCCATCAGTGCATCACCACAACTGCTGAAGAGTGGCCACCAATATCATTAACTACCCTCTCCTTGGTGATATCCGGCAGCCCGTCCTCATAGGATGGTAGCCATAGCAGAGTGTGCTGCAGTCTTATGTTTCTGCTTTGAGAAAATATGTTTTCTTTCGGAACCATACTGTCCAAGTTATCAGCACTCTGCAGCCTGTGGCTGCCGGTGAGTCCATTTTCCTTTCTCCAGGAGTTACAAAGGGATGCAACTGCTCTCAGCCCCCTGAGATGTTCTGTTTGATAAGAGGTGAAGAGATGGTCAACAGTGGAACTGCTCACCCTAAGTCCCCACATCTGGTGTAAAACAAAATGCAAGAGAAGGAATTACTGGGGTCAAGTTGCCTTTTTCATCACAAAAGCACTGTGAAGCAGATGGGGATACATACCAAACCTTCAGAGGATATGAGGTAGAAAGTTTGAAGGGAATGTGTTTGGAGGAAGAGAGTTCCTTTTTCTGATCAGCTAGTTTGCTTTCTTTATTGGTCAATTTAGGGTTACTTTAGAATATGCCTTTAGATCTGAAAACTGTCTGCTCTCAGAAAATCGACTTCAGCACTGTGCCAGCTTCCATGTGCACACTGAGTGGATGCTTTGTGTATAAGATCCTGTCTTCCTTGGAAAGACATTACCATTTTCACTGCAAGTCAGTACTCCTGTATTGAAAATAACATAACTTATCACTCATCACTGGTAATAATACAGTGCCTGAAGACATTCCTTTGTCAAGCCTGTTGGTGATCAGTTTATGCCTTAAAGGATTATACTTATGACTCAAGATAATACGACTTCAGACGATATTTTTATTCATAAAAGTACAATCTACCTTTGAAAGAATCTGAACTCCTGGCTCTAGTTGCATCTTGTGAGAATGAAACACTTTCTCTTCAGAGATAAGTAAAGCCCAACTCCAGATTTGCAGGATGGAATGGCTGTGACCGACAGTGAGCAGGGCAGAAAGAAAGATGGAGGGAAGAAAGATTGAGGAAGTATGTTACACACCACTTACTTGCTCTCTACAGTATAAAGACACATAGCTTCATTACAGTTTTATCTCACCATTTTTCTGTAGATTTTTGTACTTCCCATGGTTAAAATAAAAAAGCTGGTGATTAAGTTCTTTTTTCTTGTTCTCTGATCATTTTTTTTTATAAAAACAAACCATGCAACTAATTTTTTCTTGCATTGCTTAAAAGTGCTGCTACCTTTAAAAGTATATTCTTTCATAATATTTTTCTGAGAAGTCTGTCTAGTTTAGTACATTTCATAAACTTAAATGAATACATGAAGGGATAGATAGATAGATAGATAGATAGACAGACAGACAGACAGACAGATAACTAGCTAAATAAATCAATAAATAATCTTTTCCTAGAAGAGTTTGTGGTTAGATTGTGCAATTAAATAGAATTTTGGCAGGTTTAGCTAAACAATAACTGTGCTTCCAAATGCTCATGGTGTAAATCAAACCAAAGAAAAACACGTCATCTTTGTCCATTTCATGAGGACAATCAGGGTTTCATGCTGTTATGTTATGCTTGGATTTGGTTTTAATTCTCTTAATTTTGTACAAAGAGGATGACCAAATCTGAAAAGATCTGAAAAGCCTGCAGCCTTGCCAATTAATTCTGTATGAAAGCTGAGCTGGGGACTTCAATTTAACCGCACAGTTGACATTATACTTGTACTTCAACATTTCAGACGCCTTTGGTAATAAGATGGGAATAAAATGTATCTCTGAACTAATCAGGCAGCATCTTATTCTCAGAAACATAAGTACAGTTGTGCAAAATCTTTGACATAGACAAAAGCATGAAGGGACTTTGCAGAGCCTCATGTCCAGGGCCCTTTTGTGAGTCACTTGTGATTTGCACTCAGACACACATGTGCTAGGTACTCGAGTTTGCAAAACTAGATGCTGACTTCGGGCCCCATTTTGTGAAGATCAAGCCCTTAGTATCAAGTTAGTATAGAAAGAGTGAAAATCTACAGACAAAACAAAGATTAGAGCTTGAAATGCACCGCTTCTCCCCACAGAAGGAGTCTGCCAGAAAGCACAGTAAATTTAGTCACAGTACAATGCCTATTACTCTCAGCGCATGATTAAAGCTGCTTTCTCTTGGACCACACACACATGTAGTCTGTCCCTCTCTTTGGAGAAATGTCTCCTTCTGCCCACAGCCCAGATGAATTATAGTCACAACCACTTTGAAGATTTACAGAACACACAAAGGGGCAACCTGAAACAATAATGGTATTTCCCTGAAATGCATCTCTTCTCAATGAAGGCATTTTCTCAGGAATATGCAAGATGTGATTCCAGTTTTCTGAGACAACGTTTTAGTATTACAAAGTCATTTCAGAAGAACTTGAGTCTCTCATTTCTCTAAATCCCATGACTTCATAGCATGGTGCAAAACTCCTGGGGAAAAGGTATGGGAGGATGCATGGTGATAGTCCCTCAGTGACTATTCTGGCATCTTGGATTTGGTTTCGTGACAGAAGGGCAGAAAGTGACCACAGTGTCCCCATCCTGGGTTCATACTGTCAGCCCTCTCACCCTTGGCTGATTAACTGCTTCCATCAGGGAATTTGTCCGGGTCTCTTTTCCCTGGGAAGCTACTAGCAAGTTTTAAAATACAGATTTTAGATCTGTACTTCTTAACATAAACATTAATTTTAGAAAGTAGTGTATCCTTACCAGCTGTTTCTCTAGGTGCTTAGATTCAGGGCTACTTCATCCATCTAGACATATGGGCTCAGCCCACATTCCATTTTAACCTAGGCTGGAATTTGTCCTACAGACAGTGAGGAAAGAAAATACGTTGTGTACGTTGTGTCAGTGCTTATAGCTGGTTTGCATTTTTCTGAGGAAGCTGCAGTAACCTAGGTAGAACTGTAGCACAAAATGGCAATGGGAAGGGGACTTGACAGCAGGCCTGGGCATTTTACCATGCAAGGGGCCACTGGAAATAAAACACTGCTGTGGAGAAGGCTTAGCTTGCCAAATCTGTGTCCTGCTCCCCCAAATTAATCCAGAAAAGGTGTTGGATTGGACAGGTGTTTCTTTGGGAATCTGTAAGAGGTATCCATGTAAAAGTGGGTCATCTTCACTAGGTTGCACAGGTTAAGATAAAGCTGGATAGCCATTCTGAAAGCTTTTCCAAGAGATGTTGTTTATGACACACAGTTCCAGGATAAGAAGTTTTAATAAATTTAAATAAATCTGCTTTTAAACAGCACATTTTGAGATGATTTCTTAGACTTTGCAAGTAGATCAGAACCATTTGTAGTTTATTTTGAATGAAAAAACTGAGAAAGTAAATATTTCAAGAGAAGTATTATTTTTCCCTGGAAAATGTCAATAATTACTTAGACTCATAAAAGGAAAAGGACTAAAGCTGAAAATATTCTGGGATTTGGTCTAAAGATGTAATATTTTAGTTTGAACTTAATACCACAATGCCTGATGGAAGATGTGTTTCTGTTGTCTCATGTCTCCACCTAGTTTATGGAACAGGCTCCTGGCCACTTAGACATTGCAGCATGGGCAACCATTGCTAAGTTCTTTTCCTTCACCTACAAACCTATTTTCATGATATCTTTCTCACAGTAGATGGTGATTGATGCATGTCACAATATGATCACAGTATTAGTTTCAGTCAAAGGTTCTTTTCAGTATTTTTGATTAGGCTTAGGGTTGGCATTAGGGTTAGAAGTCTTATTGGTAGACTTACACCTATTTTCCATGTATTTGGCCTTCATATGCAGTTTTTTCCTGAATCTTGTCATGTGTTTGACAACTGATTGAAATCAGGCTCTTGAGCATTTCCCAAACATCCCAAGGAAGCAGGTGATGTTTGCTTTCTGATCTTGTTCCTGTGTGTCATGTTTGGAATACCCAAATGCCATCCCCAGCTGCTGCAAGGTGTTGTACTGACCTGGAAAACACTGTGGTAATGACGGAAGTGTGCTTGCTCTAACCCGCATCATCTTAAAGGAAACCAATGTTAATACAGAAACTGATGCAAAGAATGTATCATTAAAATGTTCATGCTCTTTATGTTACACGTTTTCATTATTAAAACTAAAATGTAGGTGATGTTGCAATGCCTTAGTCGATTACATAAAACTCATCTGATTTCAATTTACATGAAAAAAATGAATTGGAGGGTTTCTACTAGGCTTTTTTCTTTGCGCTTCTAGTATTTTGATTACAACTAGTTTCAGTCTAAGTCACTAGTCCAATAACAATAGTGCATTCTTTTTCTGGACTTACATTACCAGCATTTTTAGAAGTTGTTAGTGAGTTTGTAGGATTTACACAGAAGACCTTAGCTTAGATTAAATCTCTTTACACGGGCCGCACAGAAAGCAGGTACTGGAATGAACAACGGTTTCTCTAGTGCTGCAGCAACCCACATCACTGGGGTTATGTGGCCCCCATGTGGCAATACAGAGGAAAGTTGACTTGAATTTTTACTCGCTCTAATTTTTCTGTAAATTACTTGTAGAAGTGCATGTATTAATTTTTCCATGGACATTCCTTGAATATTTTCCTCTGCATTTACAAAATTAAGCAAAAGTTCAGTTCATTTACATTACAACACCTGAATCAGAGTACAGGAATTATTCTTCCAATGGAATTTCATCTGCCTTCCTGGAAAGTGAGAACTTTTTTGAAAGAAGTAGTTACTCTGTAATTTCCAAGACCACTGACAGATAAGTAGAAAAATCCAGTACATGTACCCCAATTCATAAGCATAAAATTTCATAGGAAACATACACTTGGATTTAAATCACTGTATAGTTTAATGGAGACCTGTTTGTTACATGAATAACAGATGGGCCCTGAAGAGACAATTCCTCAGCTCCAGGAAACAACTTCTTCATCTTGTTTGCTTAAATTGCAATTTCCATTTTGTAAATTACTGTGGATGAACTGAAATAATGATGTTAAGGATACACATGGTGATTTTGTTTTCATACAAATGGTAATTAGTGCTCGTTTCTGGTGACCTTTACTGTCAGCAACTCAGAATCTTGCAAAAAAAGTGAGTGAGGATTTGGCAGGTGAAGGCAGACAGGCTGGCTGCCTGGTTCTCCAAGATACCTGTACAACCAAGCAATAGATGTCCAGTTAGAAATACACAAAGTCAAATGGAAGTTGGTAATTATTTTTTTACTGCTCAGATTTTGTACTTCTCCAATATTATTGCATTCACCTCCATAAGAATGCTTTAGTGATCACATTAAAAAACTCATTAAAAAATTCACCTGGATATGAAGTATTCTAGCTATATCTAGTAATATTAGCTCCTACAAGGTTTTTGTTGTAAATACAGGTGTGCTCTGTTGCACCAGCAAAGTTATTCTGGACTGTCAGTGTATTCTGGAAAAGGGGATAATATTTTTGCTTTATATTAGCTTGTTGTTTCATTGCTTTACTTTAAGAGATTGGAGAAGGAATGCCCAAATCTCCATTGCCCTCTGTCTCCTGTGTTCAGGTACATAGGTCCTTGAATCAGAGTTAATGAAAGGCCAAGGAAAAAATGTTTATATGAGCTCCCTGTTAAATATTGGCAGATATCACCTTTGTTTCATGTTAATGCTCAGCCAAGATTAACTCGTACTGCAAATATTGACCCAAAGTACGGCATTCTGGAAAAAGAATCATCAGTTGTAGTTTTGTGATACATACTACTCCTAAACCCTTCCCCTATAATTTTCTCACCTTGCTCCCAGAATACATTTTGAGGCAGAATAATATAAGAAACTTTTCTTCTCTGTAGGTATTTTTACTGCTTCAAGGTACTTAGTCTGTATAGGTTGTACAGGTTGCCTTTGGAGACTAAAACTTCCAAATTAGGGGCTTTACAATTCTAAGCTGCTCACAGACAAATTCTTATTTTTGCCTCAGAAGTCCTTCCTGAGTGTAAACCAGTCAAGTAATCCTCATGCAGTGAAGATGATAGAAATGTGCTTAATGCTGATCCATTCAGCAGAACACACAAAAATATTTTAGGAACATGCTCAAACACATACTTAGGTGCTTTACTGGCACAGGCTCTTTATACCTAGACTTCAGCTCTGTCAAAGAGGATGATAATACTTTACACTAATTCTCCTTTCCCCTACTTAGTATTTAAGCTTTTTTGGCCCAGGAAAGAGCTTTCTTTGTATTTGGGAGTTGAACAGTAATGAGGTTTTGAGCCATGTCGTTCATTGCCTGTAGGCACTGGCAGTATGAAGTACTCTGAAATAAATCCCAAGAACTTTATATGTACATTTTATTTTTGTTTTTATGTCTATTCAATTTGCTTTTCTGCATGGGGTCTTTCCCCCAATAAAACCAGGGTTGTGCATTTCGATTAAACACTGATCACCAATAAATGAATCAGAGTAAACAGAGTTTACATCATCTTTGACTAAGACCTTTCTGCATTTTGTTGAAAATTGTGAATACCTATAAAACAATAACAGTAAGCCCTCTTTGAGGCTCAGAGTAGTTGTCAGTTCAGCATTCATTAACCTAAAAAATGAACTGAAATGAGAAACAACAAATGTAAAGTTATTTCTGTCTCAGCCTGATTTTGCCCCAAGCAGCTTCCAAATGAGGTAGTATGACAAGATCTTTGATTTTCTACCTCAGAATGAATGACTTTTGAAAATCCTGTCAGATAAAGTCCTAAATTTTAATTTATGATGTGTCTCCTCTCCCACGTAAGTTAGTGTTGAGCTAACTGCAGACTATTCCCTTGTGAAACAGTTTTGCAGCTCCCATTGTCATCAGCAGTCCAGCAGATTCAGTAGTTCTGCAGAGTATATGATTTCTGGCCGCTTGCATTCCTCTTTGTATTGTCCTTACACTAACACTATGGATTCCATTTCCTTGGTGAATCAGATGAAGTTCTGCTTCCACCAGAGAGCACTACTGCACTACTTGCTACCTCCCTGGTCATTTGTGCTTCACCTTTGCTTGTAAAAGTGCTCTTGCAGCTTGGATTATGTGAGTTTAGCTATTTATAGATAGATATTAAATTTAATTACGTGGTGCAGAACTGGCCAGCCAATGCTTGTACTTTCGGTCTAATTGCTAATCTGTGGTTTTTCATAACATAAATCTGAACTTCCTTTTTCTTTGAAAACATAGTTTAGTGGGCATGGTGGCACTGGGTTGATGATTGGGATTGATGATCTTGGAGGTCTCTTCCAACTGTAGTGTTTATATGAAGGGACGTGCAGATGTCATGCCTAGGGACATGTTGTAGTGACTTGGCAGTGCTGGGTTAAAGGGGAAGAAAATACATCAATAGAAAAGTGTGCGCATTTAAATAGGTGTGTCTTCTTTCCTTTGCTTCTTAGTCTTATTTGTGTTACTGCTTGTTCTATACTTAGACTGAAAAACTAATCTTGAAAGCTTTTCCGGCTAGAAACATCATGCTTTTCTGAGGAAGGTAAATTAATAAAAGAAAATTACCAGTTTTATTAAAAATCAGAAATAGAAACATGGATTTGTAGGGAGAAGAGTCTTAAAGCTGGCCTGTAGCCTGGTAAAAATAACACAGTTTACATCTTGCAGGTTGGGTGAAGGGTTTTTTTTTTGACATTGAGCCATCAGAAACCTCATCTCGTGCTTCACGCTAAAACTCTCTAGTACCTCTTGCACTGATGAGTAACTTGTTCAAACAGTTTCCTCAGCGTAGGGTCAAGAAGAAATCACAAAATCATTACGGTTTGAAGAGACCTTCAAGAGCATCAAGTCCAGCCACCAACTCACCCCCACCACACCCACGAAATCAGGATTCCAAATGCTACTTCTACATGACTCTTGATCAAAGTGTAAAAATAAATGTGGCAAATTGAAAATACTTCTTGTTGTGGACTTTGCCTTACAAGCGCAGACCACATCTATCTGTTTTATTCATTTCTCTCTCTTTCTGAGGGAAAAAAAAAAGGGGATGCTGTAAGGTGTTGCAGATACCATTAATCTTAGAGAACAAGGTTCATATTTTCCAAACAGAAGGAATTCTGCCTAAGTATCTCTATTACGGTAAAATGAAGGATGTGGAGTTCATCCTTCCTGGCCACTCCTCAGCTTCGCTGTCTCCTCAGCTGCATTTCTGCCAGCTGGTGCAAAGGCAGGCAGACAGGATGCTGCAGTGAAGTGTCAGGGCTGGGCTGTAGCAGCATGCTGTCTGACATCTGTAGTCTAACATTTAAAGGCAGCCCTTGCTACTTTTTAACATATCTTGGAGATTACCTGTTGGGGATCAAGGATCTGCAATCAGCTCCCTGCTGCCTGCTCTTCTCTCTTCACCTCACCTAAGTTATACAGTGGAGAGACAGCCTTTATGTTTAAAGATGGGTCTAGAAAGACTGGTCTTGGAGGTTTAATAATTAAAGGTGGGATTTACAAAGCTAGCTTAGGGAAAGCTGCTTCTTATGTCATACTGTTATTTTAGTTTCATGGGAGAAACAGAGTGAACAATAATAATTACACCTCCATTTCTTTGAGAAGTGATTAGAGCTTTAACATTGACTTCACAGCTTATATACTCAATAGGAACTTCGGCCTCTGTTACTTGTAGCTGGTGATAGCATGTAATTATATCAATATTTTAACTCTAGATGGTGCTGGAGGACACACACTGACTCCAGCCGGCCACAAATTAGTAAAACTACACGTGAGATAACCAAAAGAAAAAATTTTCTCTATTTCATAGGTATTAAAATCTGTGCAGAAGAAAAAGAGAAAAATTATTGTGTCCCCATATCCCTGCTTTAAAATGTATGTTAATTACAACAGAAACCACTTAATACAATTGCATTCTAAATTTAATCTTCAAAGAGGGGATGAACTCAAAGAAATAAGATTGAGATATTTTTGTTTGTTATGAGGTAAATTACCTGAATGCATGGCTCAAATGTATTATAATGGTAATATATTTGGCATTATAATGGTGAACCAAGTCATATAGCAAAACTACGGTCTTAGTCAGTTTTTCATTCCATAATATCAGTATTTGAAATCTTATGTAATGTGGGAGGGTGGCAAAAGAAAACAATTTCCAGAAACACATTGTAGTGATGAAATGAGAGCTGATAGGACTAAATACATTATGGGGTTCCATGTCTTGTAACCCCATAATGTACTCAGAAGTATGTTTTCGAAAAAAAGAAAGCATAACACAGTATAATGCCAGGTTGAAGTTCTGTTAACCAGAACAATTCAATAGGTTCCTAACTTAGAGAACCATAGATAAAAGAAATATAGAGTGAGTAATTCACAGGAATTATCAGTATACCTGGCTTTTCATTAATATGTACTCTGAAGCATCAAGTGTTCCAGTGAAGTAAAGAGTGGTGCAAAACTTGCAGTGATCTCCAGATGACCAAGACTCCATCACTGGGAGATATGTTTAGTTACTATAGAGCCTGACTTTTTTCTAACACAAATAGGGAAGTAATTTCTGAAGGCCCATGTCACTCAAGTTTCATTACTTACTATTCATAAAACACATCAGCAGACACAAGTTGCATTTCTGTGCTGTGAACACACAGACTTGCAAAGCCATGACACACTGCCATACATGTACACAATTCACCCTTCCCTCTGGACAAACGCACTGGCAGTGCAATTATAGTTGGCTGGCACCTGTTGTGCTTTGCATTGGACTCTGAATTTTGTTTGGTGGCTTTCTCAGTCACTTCACTTTATTTTAATATTACTTTTCTGTTGCTTAATTGACTTCACATTTAACAGCAAAATTTAAAAGAATATGAGGGAGGAGGTTCTATACTATTATATATATAATATATAAGAGTATCAAAAACTATAAACTAGTTATATATAAGAGTATCAAAAACTCTTTCAAGCACCCTATTACATCAGAGCTGATGGAACTGAAATCTGCTTGTGTCATTAAGCACAAAATGTATGAAAGTCTATTGTGTTATTGTGAATCTTGATTTTATTTAATTAAAATCTTAAAACTGTAACATCACTGTTTTTCCAGGCATGACAACACAGCTACATTAGAAAGCCATTTACAAAATGTTTGCAGGTGAAGATCCTCTGCAAATTAACAAAGAAAGAGGCTTGGTTTTCTCTGGATGTTTTTTGCTTGTAAAAGGCCATTTGACCTTTTCAGGGCTCCATTTTCTGTTTGACATTTTCAGATACCTCTTCTTTTTTTGTGATGGACAATCACAGATGAGCCAGAATACTTTCTGATGACCTAATAATGTAAGGCTGTGCTATCAAAATATGCACCGCTTTCCTGAGACAGTGTGTCATGGGTTTAACACCAGGATGAAATTAAGGAATTAATTAATGAGATTTAGGTTAAATATTAAAAGTGTTCTAACAACAACAAAAAGGAAGCAATGGAGAAGGTTGCCTGAAGAGGAGTTGTCACTGCTAATAGGGTTTTCAATTGCTTCATA
Source organism: Upupa epops (assembly GCA_013397515.1). Lineage (NCBI taxonomy): Eukaryota > Metazoa > Chordata > Aves > Bucerotiformes > Upupidae > Upupa > Upupa epops. The sequence goes on along the minus strand of VZRI01010572.1, from coordinate 21,156 downwards.
TAAAATATCTGCCAGGGATGGATGGTGCTTAACTAATCTCCTTGGACACTGAGATAGGCTAGATATCTCTTCATGTCCTTTCTGGCTACACTTTCAGTGATACCATAGGGAAGAAATAATCAATTATTTTAGTAATCTTAGTCAGTTCATTAGATGACAATATCTGTGATGTATTCTGTTGAACTTGGTTTGACATCAGTAAGATGAAAGAGAAATGCAGTTGGATGAACATTTTTTCTGTTCTTGTTTCCTTTTTGTTCTTGATTCTGGCTATTTGTACACCTCCAATCAAACTGTTAATGATCCACAATGCAAGTTCTGCTCTTTATGGCACAATTTTGGTTGTAACTGAATGGT
>VZRI01010572.1:0-20434 GCA_013397515.1 Upupa epops | reverse complement strand
TAGTACCTGTTGCACTGATGAGTAACTTGTTCAAACAGTTTCCTCAGCGTAGGGTCAAGAAGAAATCACAAAATCATTACGGTTTGAAGAGACCTTCAAGAGCATCAAGTCCAGCCACCAACTCACCCCCACCACACCCACGAAATCAGGATTCCAAATGCTACTTCTACATGACTCTTGATCAAAGTGTAAAAATAAATGTGGCAAATTGAAAATACTTCTTGTTGTGGACTTTGCCTTACAAGCGCAGACCACATCTATCTGTTTTATTCATTTCTCTCTCTNCACACTGCCATACATGTACACAATTCACCCTTCCCTCTGGACAAACGCACTGGCAGTGCAATTATAGTTGGCTGGCACCTGTTGTGCTTTGCATTGGACTCTGAATTTTGTTTGGTGGCTTTCTCAGTCACTTCACTTTATTTTAATATTACTTTTCTGTTGCTTAATTGACTTCACATTTAACAGCAAAATTTAAAAGAATATGAGGGAGGAGGTTCTATACTATTATATATATAATATATAAGAGTATCAAAAACTATAAACTAGTTATATATAAGAGTATCAAAAACTCTTTCAAGCACCCTATTACATCAGAGCTGATGGAACTGAAATCTGCTTGTGTCATTAAGCACAAAATGTATGAAAGTCTATTGTGTTATTGTGAATCTTGATTTTATTTAATTAAAATCTTAAAACTGTAACATCACTGTTTTTCCAGGCATGACAACACAGCTACATTAGAAAGCCATTTACAAAATGTTTGCAGGTGAAGATCCTCTGCAAATTAACAAAGAAAGAGGCTTGGTTTTCTCTGGATGTTTTTTGCTTGTAAAAGGCCATTTGACCTTTTCAGGGCNGGGGGATGCTGTAAGGTGTTGCAGATACCATTAATCTTAGAGAACAAGGTTCATATTTTCCAAACAGAAGGAATTTTGCCTAAGTATCTCTATTACGGTAAAATGAAGGATGTGGAGTTCATCCTTCCTGGCCACTCCTCAGCTTCGCTGTCTCCTCAGCTGCATTTCTGCCAGCTGGTGCAAAGGCAGGCAGACAGGATGCTGCAGTGAAGTGTCAGGGCTGGGCTGTAGCAGCATGCTGTCTGACATCTGTAGTCTAACATTTAAAGGCAGCCCTTGCTACTTTTTAACGTATCTTGGAGATTACCTGTTGGGGATCAAGGATCTGCAATCAGCTCCCTGCTGCCTGCTCTTCTCTCTTCACCTCACCTAAGTTATACAGTGGAGAGACAGCCTTTATGTTTAAAGATGGGTCTAGAAAGACTGGTCTTGGAGGTTTAATAATTAAAGGTGGGATTTACAAAGCTAGCTTAGGGAAAGCTGCTTCTTATGTCATACTGTTATTTTAGTTTCATGGGAGAAACAGAGTGAACAATAATAATTACACCTCCATTTCTTTGAGAAGTGATTAGAGCTTTAACATTGATTTCACAGCTTATATACTCAATAGTATAGTTCCATTTTCTGTTTGACATTTTCAGATACCTCTTCTTTTTTTGTGATGGACAATCACAGATGAGCCAGAATACTTTCTGATGACCTAATAATGTAAGGCTGTGCTATCAAAATATGCACCACTTTCCTGAGACAGTGTGTCATGGGTTTAACACCAGGATGAAATTAATGAATTAATTAATGAGATTTAGGTTAAATATTAGAAGTGTTCTAACAACAACAAAAAGAAAGCAATGGAGAAGGTTGNTGCCTAAGTATCTCTATTACGGTAAAATGAAGGATGTGGAGTTCATCCTTCCTGGCCACTCCTCAGCTTCGCTGTCTCCTCAGCTGCATTTCTGCCAGCTGGTGCAAAGGCAGGCAGACAGGATGCTGCAGTGAAGTGTCAGGGCTGGGCTGTAGCAGCATGCTGTCTGACATCTGTAGTCTAACATTTAAAGGCAGCCCTTGCTACTTTTTAACGTATCTTGGAGATTACCTGTTGGGGATCAAGGATCTGCAATCAGCTCCCTGCTGCCTGCTCTTCTCTCTTCACCTCACCTAAGTTATACAGTGGAGAGACAGCCTTTATGTTTAAAGATGGGTCTAGAAAGACTGGTGTTGGAGGTTTAATAATTAAAGGTGGGATTTACAAAGCTAGCTTAGGGAAAGCTGCTTCTTATGTCATACTGTTATTTTAGTTTCATGGGAGAAACAGAGTGAACAATAATAATTACACCTCCATTTCTTTGAGAAGTGATTAGAGCTTTAACATTGATTTCACAGCTTATATACTCAATAGTATAGTTCCATTTTCTGTTTGACATTTTCAGATACCTCTTCTTTTTTTGTGATGGACAATCACAGATGAGCCAGAATACTTTCTGATGACCTAATAATGTAAGGCTGTGCTATCAAAATATGCACCGCTTTCCTGAGACAGTGTGTCATGGGTTTAACACCAGGATGAAATTAAGGAATTAATTAATGAGATTTAGGTTAAATATTAAAAGTGTTCTAACAACAACAAAAAGGAAGCAATGGAGAAGGTTGCCTGAAGAGGAGTTGTCACTGCTAATAGGGTTTTCAATTGCTTCATATAAAATATCTGCCAGGGATGGATGGTGCTTAACTAATCTCCTTGGACACTGAGATAGGCTAGATATCTCTTCATGTCCTTTCTGGCTACACTTTCAGTGATACCATAGGGAAGAAATAATCAATTATTTTAGTAATCTTAGTCAGTTCATTAGATGACAATATCTGTGATGTATTCTGTTGAACTTGGTTTGACATCAGTAAGATGAAAGAGAAATGCAGTTGGATGAACATTTTTTCTGTTCTTGTTTCCTTTTTGTTCTTGATTCTGGCTATTTGTACACCTCCAATCAAACTGTTAATGATCCACAATGCAAGTTCTGCTCTTTATGGCACAATTTTGGTTGTAACTGAATGGTGCTCTGCACTTACCACTGCTTTTTTTTACTGGTTTCCAGTAAAGAAGTTAAGTATTGTTAGGACCTTAATATTTTTGATAGATTGGTTCATTAATCTACTTTTTATTTATTCATTTCCTAGCCCACATGCAATTTCAAAAGAGCAGATATTTCTCATGGTACTTTGTTAGAAATGTTTCCTAGCAACACAATGTTGTCTCAAGCAGACCCTGATGATCTCCACAAATGCACATAATCTCTGAAATTACACTGAACTTTTCAGAGAAAAAACCCATCCCCTCCACTAACATAAAATATATATTATATATATTATAAAATATATATATATTGCTGAATCTTTTATAAAAAGGAAGTCAAAATAGCAGTTTTTAGATAGGAGTATATAGAAACTGAAAATTTTACTTTATCAGTTTGTGTCTCAACCCCCCATGACACCAAACAGGAATTGCTTTTGAACCATAGGGGCCTATGAAAAATGGAACTGAAATGAAGAAGGATTAGAGCATGGGGAGTAAAATATTGTGGTAAAATACAGCATGATATGTGGAGCTGTGGAGAATCAAGCTGCTATGAGGATGCACTTGTTCTCAGCCAATACCAAGGGGCTACTTTTCCATCCAGAAGACATAGGAGAATTCATTGTTATTCAGTGGCCTTTGCAGTCTAAATTTCCTATCCAAGATGGACCAGTCTTAAAATTATATTTTTCCAAGTTTTACAGAGAGGTTACTGTAAATAAGAAAGAGCTTTGTCAGGCAAGGAGTGGGAAAACAGATTGCAAGTAGCAGCACTTGGGATGTCTTGGAGTTTTTCTACATTAATATTGAATTCATAGAATAGAATCACATAATCATTAAGGTGAAAGAGTCCAAGTCCAACTGCCAATTAATGCCACTCTGCTCACTAAATCTTGTTTTCAAATGCCAGAGCTACATGATTTTTTAATACCTCCAGGTATGGTGACTCCACCTCCTCCCTGGGTAGTTTGTTCCAATACTTGACACCCCTTCAGTGAATAAATTTTTCTGTCTGATCTAAACCTCTCCTGGTGCATCTAGAGGCCATCTCTTCATGTTTTATTACTAGTGAAATGAGAGAAGAGACAGACTCCAACTTCTCTACAATCTCCTTTCAGGAAGTTGTAAAGGGCAATAAGGTATCCCCTCAATATATTTTTCTCCAGACTAAACAACCCCAATTCCCTCAGCTGCTCCTTGTAAGACCTGTTGTCCAGGCCCTTTACTAGGTTGCTCTTCCTTAGACATGCTCCAGCATCTTAATGTTCTTCTATCGAGTTACCAAAAACTGAAGGCTGTATTCCAGGTAAGGTCTCACTAGTGCTGAGTCCCTCTGGATGATCACTTCTCTAGTTCTGACGGCCATGCTTTTTGTGATGCAGGCCAGGATCCCATTTGCCTTCTTGGCCACCTAGGAACACTGCTGGTTCATGTTCAGTTGATCGTCAGTTACTACGGCCAGGTCCTTTTCTGTCAAGCAATTCTCCATCCACTCTCCTCCAAGTCGGTAGTGTTGCATGGGATTGTTGTGACCAAAGCGTGGGACCTGGCACTTGTTCAGCCTCATAGAACTGACCTCGGCCCATCAATGCAGCCTGTCTAGGTTCCTCTGCAGAGCTTTCTTACTCTTAAGCAGGTTGACACACCCTCCCAGTTTGATGCCATCTCCAAAGTTGTTTAGGGTGAACTCAATCCCCTCAGCCAGATCATTCATAAAGGTGTTAAGCATGACCAGCTCTAATACTGAGCTGTGTGGAACACTGCTTGCAACTGCCACCAACTAGATTAACTCTGTTTAATAAAGCTCTCTAAACTCAGCCAGACAGCCAGTTTTTCACCCAGTGATGCATATACCTGTCTAAGCCTCTCCTATTAGCTGTCCTGTTCAGAGGGCAAACCTGGCAGTAAACCAGCAGGAAAAAAGTGTGTATCACTTGGCAAAAGACAAAGCAGCAAAGTAACATCCTCTGAGGAGTCTTTGCTCCTGGAGTCACAGGGCAAATGTTACCCAGAAACAGGGCTACATTTGTCAAGTTTTCAAATATCTGTCTTGCAGTGTGCAGACAGCTCACTTAGTGTAGTATATACCCAGGTTTCATTTGATCCAGGCTTCTGCCTTCAACTTTGTCATGTTCCTGTGTGTTTAGACTTAGGCAGCAAGCAGGAAGAGACCAAATTTCCTGGATGATGCATAAGACATGGGCTATCATCGCAGTACAAAATGGACACAGTGAGTGTGTGAATAATCAGAACATGCTGCAGGGAGGAAGTGCCATAGCAGCTGCAGAACCTTTCTGATCTCACCCTGCATCACCTCATACTGTCGATGCATCACTTATGCCCTTTGGCCGGGTTCTGCCTCTCACCCATTTTAAGTAGTTCTTTGCCCTGCAGTCATGATTATTTAGTAGAATGGCAGTGAAACTGAGTTGCTACCTGCATTGCAAGATAGACCAAGAGATGTCCTTGTTTTCCAGTGTCCTTGTAGATTATTTACCCTCTGTATATTTGGTTGATATCACTAGAAAAAAATTCTGAATGCAAATTTTAAGTCAAATTTTATATGGATTTGTGGGTTACTTTTCCTCTAACCACAGATCAGAACTTCAAAGGGTTATTCTAGGCCAGGTAAATCTTAGGACCTTTATCTGTCTCTCCCCACCAAAGTCAACAGTGTGTCTGCTTTACTGTGATCAAGCCCATTTGCTTGACAGTTTAGAATAAACCTGGAATCAATATCTTTATTGTGCCATGTGAAGATATATATATGTGTTAGATAAAGCTTTGCCGTTACAGCAATATGAAAGATATAAATATAATGATTTAAGCTTCTGGGGAATTGGTTTCAGGAATAATATATTTTATATGGGAGACACACTACTGATAAGAGAGAGACTGAACTAATGGACAAAGCACTAGGCATTAAAAATGGTACCTGCCTTTAAACACAGAAGAGTGTATATCATGAGTATTCCAGATGCACTTCTGATGAATGAAGCACAGTATTTGAGAAGCAGAGGTTGCTATTTGACCATTTAAATAAACGATCACCCTCCTGTAGTCGTGTAGAGAGAAAAATAACCAGTTTGTATCACATACTTGTTCCCTTCTCCTTCCTTTTCACTGTTGTATAGGTTAAGTACCACCATCTGCATGGGGGAGGGAATGGGAAGGTGTGTGTGGGGGTGAAGTTCTCCTGGCAAAGTGGGAAAAATTTTTAGGTTTATTTTTGACTTTATTTTTGAGCAGGAGATTTTCTAGTGTGATGATTGGAAATTATTTTTGAGCGGGCGTTCTGGGCTCCAGGATTGGATATTATTTTGCAATGGGAAATCTGTTCAGTGCTGGAATTGGTTACCACAACTATCTCAAGGAACTTTTTGGTACTAGTTCAGCCGCTTTCATTGGGTGCCCTTTGTTATTGCATGTCACTGCTCGTGGACCCCACTCTATTCGCCATGGACTTCTACCATTCCCTCCCCTGGATCTGCAGACTTATGGCCACATGTCCCGCTGGAGCTTCCCTTATCCTGGGCCCTGCCATGGGAGCCACTCCCCACTACCACTTTGCTGCAGTGGTTTTTATTCCTGTGTGGATTTCCAGTTTTGGGGGCAGGTGGGTTTTTTGGTATAGGGTGTGTGTTTTGCTGAGGGAAATTACCTTAGCTTTGTAAGCATTGCTATTTAATAAGCCTTCCTGACAAAGTAATTTATTTTTTTCACTTGCTTTCTGGGTGTTGAACCTTTTATTTTATCACACAGACCAGTGGGAGAGGAATTCCTGACAGGGTCTCTCTGCCCTCTAAAGTTTGTTTTCAAACTGGAACACTTTCCCACAATGATCAATTAACATTCCTGAGAGCAAACCACAGTTGTATCTGATCTTGTGTTTGGCCAGCATGTGTTAAGACAGTTCCATGATTATGGAATACTTTTAGCCTCATTTTGAACAACTCTTTCTAATTCTAGCAAAACTCCTAGGACTCTGCTAGCATTTTGACAGTGGTACATTTTCCCAAGGCCAGGAGTTACCCAAGGGAAGCGAAACTTAAAGGTCAACTTTCTGTCTCACTGTGAATTTAAATTTCAGCTGTAACCAATTAACATTTAGCTTTTCTGGCTAATGCGAAGTCTTGCAAGCCACTGCTACCTTAGCCAGAACTATTTTGTCAAAAAAACCAAAATTAGAATAATTTTCCAAAGGTTTTCCAATTGTTATGGGAGATGTCTCTTTTTATGCAGCATTTGTCAGGAAAGTGTAGTATCAAGTGCTTTGTGTGTGGCTGTGTTCTGAGTTTGATGCTCTCTGGAGCAGAAAGAAGTTAATTGCTGGCTCTCAGAGCAGTTTGTGGTGACTTGTAGACACTACTTGGATGGATTTTCTCTGTAGCAAGACATTGATTGTAAACTAGTTTGCAAACCTAAATGGTGGTTTTCCTCTCACATACACTTTTGTGACCCTAATGGATGTTTGATTCAAAAGATAGGAGCCTGTGAGAGAGTATCTGCTCAGATCCCTCCTGGAACTGAGAAGAGAAGATAAATTTACAGGTCTAAAATATATTTGTTCAGCTCATGTTCTGGTCTAAATATAGTTGTTTAACTTGTTGTATGCTGCTAAGTTTTAAAAGCATCTGCCAAATAAAGAAACTCCATCATAAAGTAGAGGAAAGTCTGTAATGAAAACAGTTCACAGAATCATGAGTGAACTGTCTATGTGATAGCTCTGAATATGCTCTCAAATTCAGAGTGAAAAGACTAGAGAAAGAGGAGCAGAAGGTTTTGTGTATCAAGAATTTCAAGTGAAAGGTCTGGCAAGAAATGAAGTTGCGTAAGAATCTCTCATTAGTTAATAGACAATTTAGCTCATCATGCTACACACTTATTTCAGAGCTAACATATCAAATGCTGCTAGAATAGCAAGGGGAATGAGCATGGCTTAGGGGGACCTGGCAGAGTAAAGACTGCTAAACGGCACAGTCAGAGAGGAGTAGCTAAAAGGAAAAAGACCAAAACAGCTTGGGAATCCTTGCTGCACTATGGAGTGTGAAAATCTTCATCAGTCAGCAAATTTTGCAATGGGACAAAGAAACTTCTAGAAAAAAGTTGTGAATCCCTGCCATAGATAAACTTGGTTGCTAGCTGGGGTCAACCCTCCAAGAAAACCTACAGTTAACTTAGACTGGCAATGTAATTTTTAAATGGCTGCAGCCTGAGTGACTTGAACCCAAAGCATGCCGTATGAAAGCATAACTCAACATAACTTGACAGTAGCTGTGCTGAAATCTTTTGCCTACAATGGAGTTATGGGGCTCAGTATGCAGGCAAAGTGCTTAGGCAACTATGTAAACCATAAAAAGTCTAGAAACGTGATTAAAAACAACTAGTAGCAACTTTAATTATCTCATTATATTAGAGATGAAAAGGAGGTAGCAAATCAGATTGCATGCATCTTCAAAATAAAAGAAGATGACCTGAAAATGGAAATAATAACCTTGCAAACCTTGATGGCACAATTAAAGGAAAGATTAGCTCAGCCAGACTATTGATCATTAATAGCTGAAAGTAAAGCTTTTCTTTTGACTGCAGACGGACTAAACTCAATTTAAGGTCAAACATCTGAAGGATGACAGGGACACACTGACATGCTAGACCTGCAAAAAGCCTTTTAACAAGTTATTATCTTGATTTAAGCGGCCATTGTATAATACTTTCATTTTTCCACTTTTCCTAAATGGGTTTCTTGTTTTCAAAGGGAATGGAGGAGGATTAAATGAAGGGATTCTAATGCGGGTTTTATTGTGTGTAAATGTTCATTAGGTGCCTTGGACTTCTTCTGGTAAAAATAATAATGTCAAATATGAATGATACACCGCGTATCAAGTGCATGTGGACTGCATGCCACAAAACTCCCAAATTCACAGGCAAAAAACTTTCCTGAAATGTGGTGTGAAGATAGTCCTTGAGGTCCAACTTTTGCCTGGAACACTCCTTTCAATCCAGTGGCCAGCATGGCAGATAATAGCCAGCAATCATCTGCCAAAAATACGACTGTCTAATCTGAAGCCCCAAAAAAGGCAGTCCCTTTGGAGCCTGGGACAGCTTTGAGAAGTACTAACCTATGTGTAATACACTAAACTTCAGTCACCAATTGCTCTAAGAGAATCACAGGCAGACAGAAAGCAGGTAGATGAAGTTAAGTCAGTCACTGCAAAGTGATTATTTCCCTGTAAAGATTCTTTAGAGTTGATCTGTTCAGTAGACATTGTAAAATGGGAAAACTCTGAGGTCTTACTTGGACCTTCAACAACACTTGAACCTATGAAGTTTAACATCACAGTCCAGGTTTCCAACGCTAAAGATAAAAGTAAACACAGTAGCTCTCAGGAAGAGCTTTTCTCAGTGAAAAATTCACTGCAAGTAGACACCCCCTACATTCACACCAAACACAGTGTAGGTAACACCCTGGAGAAGCAAAATTCAAAGATGTAGATCTTTAGAACAGAGACCATCATCAGTAAATGTTGACACATACAGTTAAGAGATTTAGTACCTTCTACACTTTGCAAACATTGGAAGGTCAAAGCTGAAGCTTTTCTATTAAATATATAGAAACATAACCATCTTCTAGGAACATACTAGAAGGTAAAATAGTTTTTTAAGTGGATTTGCCTCAGTCATTTATTTTGTGATATCCGGTGGGAAAGGAATTAAACTAGCCATGCTATTTATTTTCCTTTGAAGCCATTTCCATTCCATAAAATTTCTTCCAGCTCTCATTTAAGATTCAAAAGATCCCCTTGGTACAGCCAAGGATTTAGAGAATATAATGTTCCTAGTGACACGTTTTATTCAAGTGGTTGCAAAGTTACTGCCTCTCCATGTTTTTTCACAAAGACTGTTTTCAATAAAACTAATCTACAGTATCTGACCTGAACAGACCAAGAATTATCAGGGAAAACTTCATTCTTTTCTTATCAAGCTTCAAGAGTGTTGAGACCTGACAGCAAATATGCAGCAATGTTCCCTCTATTGCTCTCAGAGATTTCAGGAAACAAATCTGTTCAGTTTGTATTCATACATAAATAAAAATCTGATCCCAAAGCAACCAGAATATGAATTAGCAGAGTGACCTGAGTTACTAGGAAAGGCACACTAGGAAAACAGAATGTGTTGTTAAAAGCATCTGCTCCTTTAAGTCTGCTTTCTGAAACTCATGTTTGAAACTTTATCAAAATATTTTCAAATGTTACACTTCCAATGGTAACATGCATGAGAAAGTTATTATTGGGAAAACAAAGGAATAGGAAAGCAAGCATTATTCAGTAGAAGACAATTTCTAAATCTCATATTTGGCTATAAAAAGTTTTATCTGTACTTTCTTCTTACTCCCAGAAGAGATTCATCTCTTGTTCAGACTGCGAGAACAGAGTAAGGGAAAACTGAAGTGGTTAAGAGAAAAAAAAAAAGCCTGAATTAATAACTTACATAAAGGGAAAAAAGGTGCCATATCTTATGAATACATGAGCAATGCATTCACCTGGAGTTAATTTACTTAAGAATTGATGATTTGATGGGTCAAGGGAAAAGTTTTTTTTATTAGATATGGCTAAGTTTGTAGAATAGGACTTTGAATATAATGAAACATCTTTAATTTTACCGTACTATGCATGTGAAAGTTCTTCCTAAGGCAGTTTTATTACTGTAAAACCTACTAATTCAAAAAGCCTTCACTGCAAGTGAAAAAAGGCTATGAAAATGATCAGAAAAGTGAATTTAATGTACAATATTTATTCTTTCAAAAGAAGCCTTGAATATGTAAACAACTATTTCAGTAACTCTATCAATATGTAAAATGTTAGCTATATTTTTCTTCCTTGTAAATATTCCCAAACAGAAAAAGTATTAAACATCAAGTTTCCACAATTTTTTAGCCCCTAGGATTCTCATCAAGTATAAATTCTAGTTGCCTCAACAATGTGAGACAATTGATAAAATCTTGTATTATTTTCCAACCTAATTCCACCTTCCCAACTTACTGTAATATTAAGCACTGCATCCGTTCTCTTAATCTTGTATTACAAGACAAACAGTAAGTTTTCAAAATTATGTTTTCTGTAACCTGAATATTTCCATGCCAGCTTCATTTTGTTTTGATCCGAATCAGAATCATAGAATCATAGAATCATTAAGGATCAGAAGGGACCTTAAAAGATCATCTAGTCCAATCCCCTTGCCACAGCAGGATCACCTAAACCAAGTTGCACAGGAACACAACCAGGCAGGTCTTGAGCGTCTCCAGAGAAGGAGACTCCACAACCCCCCTGGGCAGTCTGTTCCAATGCTCTTTTACCCTCACTGTGAAGAAGTTCCTTCTGATATTTGTATGGAAACTCCTATGTTCCAGCTTACACCCATTGCCTCTTGTCCTATCACCAGATGACCTTGAGAAGAGCCTGGCTCCACCCTCTTGACACCCACCCTTCACATATTTCTAGACATTAATGAGGTCACCCCTCAGCCTCCTCTTCTCCAAACACCCAGCTCTCTCAGCCTTTCCTCATAAGGGAGGTGCTCTACTTCCTTCATCATCATTGTTGCTCTATGCTGGACACCCTCCAGCAGTTCTGTCTCTCTTGAACTGAGGGGCCCAGAGCTGTACACAGCACTCCAGATGCGGTCTCACCAGTGCAGAGTAGAAGGGGAGAAGAATCTCCCTTGATCTGTTAACCAACCCCCTTCTGATCCCCTCCAGGAAGCTGTTGGCCCTCTTGGCCACAAGAGCACATTGCTGGCTCATAGTCATCCTGCTGTCCACTAGGACAGCTGAGTTTAGCTCAGATTATTTCAGTAATATTAGAGATCAACTTGCCAGACATTTGCCTTCTCACAGGCTCTTGAAGGTGTTCCATTGCTGTTAGGTCATGGTAGGAAGTTACAGTGAGGGCTGGAACCATAGAAAGTGGGGACAGAGCTACAAGATATGTCTGTGTTACAAGAGTGTAAGAGAAACAAGCAGTGGGATCAGAGATGAGCCAAGACCTAGTGATGGGTGCTGCAGTGGCATCCTAAGTAGTACTAGTGAGCTCACACACTGCAGCTGGGTATCTCTCTGGGACAAATAAACACCCTTGAGGAGACTAAACACAGTCAATGCTATGATGGAAGTTGCTTGCTTCTCTTCTCACAAATGATTATAAAAGTGGCTTGGGTAACTAATATAATTATCTTAAATTCACTTCTCCCAACAGATAATCCTTCTTTAACATCTTACTACTTTTTTCTGTTTCTTCTAAACACTTTTTTGTTATTTAATGGTATACAATTTGTTATTATACATTAAGTAAGGTACCTAAACAAGGCAGACTGTCATCATCTGCAACCTCACCACAACTGAATAGAGCAGAATAATTACCTCCAGTGTCTCACATATGACACTACTATTAATATTTCCTAGAATCTGATTTGCTTTTCTGGCAAGTGATCTTGTCATTGACTCCTATTTGGTCTGACTCATCATTGAGTCACGTTCAATTAAATTTTCCAATCATAGTGTTTTCAAGCAACCCAATCAAAAGGCAGGAGCAGCTCCTTCTAGAAAAAGCCTATTCTAAAACTGATCACCCCATCACCCCATAAAAAGGATAATCAGCTCATCTGTTATTTCAGAGTACTTTACTACTTTGCCATTCTCTTACTGAAGAAAAAACTTTACATTTATACCTAGTCTGAAAAATTGATTTTGTGAAGGATTTTTAATTTGTAAGCCATCAAATCTTGGGAACCGTGGACTGTTTCTGAAGGATTTTCAAGATGTCGCTGAAAAAAGACTTACTGTCATTAAGGTTAACTTCATCACAGGGATGTGCATTGTTTCAGGAAACATGTATTGACTGACCAATTAAAAATGGCTGAAATCATTTTGTGAGTAAATTGCTGTGTGTGTTTACAGGTAATTCACATGTTCTAGACAGTGTCACTCAAATCTTTATGCTATCCTTTAAGGAAATGAAACACATATGAACAGCTTTCCAAAGGCAATTATCAAGTCTGCTGAGATATAGTGAGTAGTGTCTAAATATATCTGCAATATATGTTTTTAAAGAAGAAAAATAGCTTGGTTGCCAACTTGCATTTACAGCTTTATAGATGCAGAAGGAATAGGTAGGGAAATGTGGGAAATATGGCCCAAGATGTTTGAAGTCTTCTTTAGTTAAGTTGCTAACTACAGGCAGTGTTCCTTTTGTTGCCTTCTTTACCACAGCCACACTTTTCATTCTACAGTAGTATTTATTGAAAATAGATGAAGAAAGGGAGAAGATTGACTACACAAGTAAATAAGTAACAACTCTGAAATTGCAGAGGTTAAAATGCAGAAAAGTGTCAGGAGAATCAATATTTAATTAACACCTGTACAATACATGTAGTGCTAAAGAAACTTCCGACACGTAGTAGTTGCCACTATGACTTCAGCAATTGGGTCAGCGTAAACACTTCACCTGAGGAATCTAGGCTAAATAAGAACTGAAGATCATGAAATGAGGATAAAAGGCAAATTACAGTGGAGGGAAATATTGTGTTTCAAGCTCTAGAAGGTAAATCAGATGAGTTACCTCTGACAGAGACTGAAGAGTGCACAATGGGAAAAAATACTGTAGGTAAAATCTGGGGTTTCTCCTGTGTAAATTATAGCTTCAAATTCCAGGCTTTCTGCAGATTAATTTTAAAAGTGAAACTGAGTTAATGAAATGAAAATGAAACTGTAATTAATATACAAAATACATTCCTGAAGATAACTGAAGTTAATGGAAGCATTGCTAATTATTTCACTGGTCAGTGGAAAAGTCACACACAAAATAGCAAAATAAGAAAATGTAAGTGGTTATTCTTTTGCAGCTAAGTATGAGATCTGAAGCATTGATTCAATCACACTTAAAGATTTGGTGAACCAGTGCCCCAAAGCCTGCCTACATTTCCAGAAACATAAACTAGTTATTTTGCTTACTGAAAAGCCCGGTTTTTATGTAGAATTTGCACACTAGTTTCAGTCATAAAGAAATTTTTGCTTCAGGTTGGCTTTGAGATAAGAGCTACTTCTAGCTGTTACTGGGATTGTTACTTTTATGGTGGTAAACTTGTACCTGTCTTAATTTTATAAACTCCGTCTTCCACCCATCTCTCAAAGATGCACATGCTTCTTTTTAATGCACTTCAAATAGCATCATTCTTCCAGAATTTTATATGCTGTATCACACACAAAAATATAAAAAAAGAGGATATACACACCAGGCATACACAAAGGTAGTTTGAAAATACAATCAGAGATGAAATAAAAGCTTTTGAAATGAAATCTCATTTTGAAATTTTCACTTCCAGAAGAGTTACATAATCTAGCTGGTGTTGACATACTGTAGAGCCGTCCTGTACTCTTACTGGTTCAAGTTCAGTGCTACGACAATGTGACCGTATTAACCTTTCAGCAGATGCAATTCTTTAAAGGCAATAAATATTCAATTTCTTTTTTTTAAAGATAGTTCCACTTTCCTTTTCACTTCGTGTTTTTTAACCAGACTCCCTCAGGATATCCCCATTGTCTGCTGCTCTTTCTTCAATGTCTTATTTTGTGCTAACTAGCAGTGACCTTTATGTATTTTAGATGACTTTTGGTTGGAACTTTTTCTGAACATTCTATTCTGCTCTTTAATAGTTTCTTTTCCTGAATCCAAAATCCTTGTGGTACAGTTTCATCTGCAATAAATGATTACCACATAGCAATCATGTAGTTCCTAGCCCTTGCTTAATTAAGTGGTTTTTTTCTCCTCAATGAGAAAAAAATAATTTAGTGTGTTGCCTCCTTTAATTGGAATTTATCTCTCCAATTATGCCAACTCCTTCCCATTACAGTCAGGATCTAAAGAGAACTGCATAGAAAAATGTCAGACTTATCAACGTGAGAAACTTAAGCACTGACTCATTTAGGAGCAGTTTGAATATTCTGCTAATTCGCCCTCAAATCTCCTCAGCTGCCACTGCCACTATTCGCCACACCTTTTAATTATGGTTAGAACTGGCAGCTAAGAGCGGCCAATAGAGCAAGAAAAATATTTCTGCTTCATCGTCTGCACTTTGGGCAAAAGGAATCTGTGACTTACCATGCAATTTGTAACCAAGCAGATAATCCACACACTGTAATTCATTAGACTAACTCAGCTCTTACAGCACATTCACAAGACAACGGTGACATCCTTCACTGTTCACATTTTGCAAACAGCATAATTACACAGGTACATTTCAGCAGCACTGCTTACTTCACGATCGATCAGACTGGCCACACAAAAGCACTTTTGTTCCACCAGGAGAATGAGCGCTTACAAGACTTCCAGCACAAATTCTTACAGTTAAAAAAAATTAAAAACATATGAATATTCCCAGGCTTACCTACATCTTTTAAACCTAGCTTCCAAAAGCAGGCTGTTATTCTGTTATCACAGAATTGCTTAGGTTGGAAAAGACCCTTAAGATCATCGAGTCCAACCATTAAACTAATTCTTTCAAGTCCATCACTAAACCATGTCCTTAATGTCTGTATCTACATAACTTTTAAACACATCCAGAGATGGAAATTCAACTACATCCCTGGACAGCCTGTTCTAATACTTGATGATCCTTTCAATCCAGAAGTTTTTCTTAATATCTGAAGAAACAGTTACACCAGTTTCTGAACTTGAGAGGCAGTTTTGACAGTGAAGATGCTATATTTTGCACAAGTTAATATTTACAGTAGCTATCTCTAGACCCTATATGCAGCACTGATGATATTTAGAACATCTTTTTCTTCAGCATTACATGAACTAACTGATGCAAAGCATTGAGAACACATTTAACACATGAGTTTTCCTACCTTGCGTGCATTGACAATGTACTGGTAACACAAAACAGTAAGCAAGGCTAGTTTCTGCAAATGAACCTATGAAGCATAAAACAGTACTATTTACCCTATTGTACTGCTGAAAGAAATTAGACATTTTAGTGACTTGCCTTAAACAGTGTTTATTTTCATATTGTTAGTATTATTTTAATTACATGAATGGCCTTTGTTTTTAAAATTCCCCTCTGCTTTTTAGTAGCAAATTTACAGGAAGATGTTAGTGTTCATTCATAGAAAGTGTTTAGAGTGGAGTCCAGCAGAATCTGTTATTGAACTAGTCACAGAATGCAGCAGGCATTGAACTCCAACAGTAAATACAATCCCAAAACCCTGCTGGGAAAATGAGTCCTTACCTGAAATAGCACAGATGTCCACTCTTAGTAGGGCACTATTAGTTTTTACAATTTATTTGTCTCATCAGCAGAATTTAATGTCTGTTGAAAAAGTATCAACATTTTCATTTTTTTTAATACCTTATTATATCTTTCATTTCACTTTACTATTTTATGCAAAATGATGCCTCAGTGTTCAGGATCTTTAGCCCAGATCTAAGGAATTGTGAATACAACTGAAGAATCACATTAACCTATTTAAAGTATACTTATTTTAACTGACTGGATTTATGTCCCTTGGGAACTGCCAACCAGTGAAATTATGGAACAGATCCTCCTGGAAGATATATTGAAACGTATGAAAGACAGGGAGGTCATTACAGACAGCAAACACAGCTTCACCAAGGGTAAATTATTCCTGAACAACCTACGGGCCTTCTATGATACAGTGACTATATCTATGGACAAGGGAAGAGCTATGGATGACATCTACCTAGACTTCTGTATAATAAAGTTCCCCCCAACAACATTCCTGTCACTAAATTGGAAAGGTAAGGGTTTGGTGAACGACTGCTAGACAGGTAAGAAATTGGCTAGATAGCTGCATCCAAACAGTTAGAATCATTGCCTTAATGTCCAAGTGAAAAACTGTGACAAGTGGTGTCCTTCAACAGCCCTTACAGGAGATGACAGATGACACACAAAAGTGATGTGGGTGATTCGCTAAAGGGAAGGGGTGCCATCCAGGGTAACCTTAGCAGGCTGGAGGAGTGGGCTGACATGAACTTCATGAGGTCCAACACAGCTAAATGCAGGGTGCACCTGGATCAGAGCAACAAAACTCTTTGATAGCTGTTCTGTATCTGGGAATACTAATGGATGCTAAATTGGACATGACCTGGCATTGTGCACCTGCAGCCCAGAAAGCCAACTGTATAGTGGGCTCTGTCTAAAGAAGCATGGCCAGCAGGCTGAGGATGTGATTCCTCTACTCTCAGGTTTCCTGAGAGCTTGCCTGGAATTTTCAGCTCTGGATTCCACAGGCCTGTGGGAATGGGTTCAGAACAGGGCCACAAATTTTAATGGAGGGCTGGAACACCTCTCCTATGAAGAAAAAAGGGTAAGAGGGTTGGAATTATTCAGCCTGAAGAAGAGAAAGTGCTGGGGAGACCTTGTAGTGTCCTTTCAGTACTCAAATAAGGAGCTTATAAGAAAGGTAGAGAGATATTTTTTACTAAGGTCTGTAGTGCTTGGACAGGGATGGCCATTTTAAACTGTAAAAGGACAGCTTTAGGTTGGACATAAGGAAGATATTTTTTGCAG
This sequence comes from Upupa epops, assembly GCA_013397515.1. Classification (NCBI taxonomy): domain Eukaryota; kingdom Metazoa; phylum Chordata; class Aves; order Bucerotiformes; family Upupidae; genus Upupa; species Upupa epops. The sequence goes on along the minus strand of VZRI01010572.1, from coordinate 2,920 downwards.
TCAGGGTGATGAGACACTGGAACACATGGGCCAGAGGAGTTGTGGAGATTGCATCATTGGAAATGCTCCAGGTCAGGTTGGGTGGGGTGGGGCTTTGAGCCACCTGATCTAGTGAAAGGTGTTCCTGTCCCTGGCAGAGAGGTTGATCTAACCCAAACCAGTATAATTTTATGTTACATAAAATTCCAGCCATAAGATGTTCAAATGTCATCTATGTTGTACTATACCACAGCTAGATCTGTAATACTAATAAGACAAATGAATGCTCTGGAGATCATTTTATGCTCTCTGTACCTGTACTCGGTGCTGCAGTGCTCAGCTCATCATTTACATCTGTTATCCCAGTGACATTTTGGCAAAAATTTCCAGATCATAAGTTTAACTATCAGCTGTCTGAACATCTTGAAATATGAAAGCATCAAATGTTTAACTCCCTGGAACATGGCACATGTTTAAAAACTTAGATCATGCCATGTCCATAGATAAAATGCTACATTTTTAAGCAAAGCAATATTTTAGATATTAGAAAAGATTTTCAGCTTACAGTTCCTGTGTTTTGGCTGAAAGCAAGAGCTTGGGCTGACACATAAGACAGAAGGACACACCTTCTCAAGAATTCTGCTGTTGACACCCCTGTACATCTATTGTAACAACACATGTGCCTCATTTCCACTCAAGCTCCTGCATCTTTGCAGGAGATTGTGTCCTGATGGAAATAGCCCAGTCAGGTTTACCTAGGACATGCCTAAGTCTGTGCATTAGGGCAATAGGTCCATAGCTCAGCTAGATGTCCTTCTACTAGCAATCAGACAGATGTTCTCCAGAGATTATACCAAGATTATTACTAGATTTTTCCTCTTCATTGCTTCTCTCTGTTCTCCTATAGAAATTAGAGCCTTTTTTTTTTTTTTAAATTCTACTGGGCCAAATCCAGTACTGTCTTTTTCTTATTTATGGAACTTAGGACCCATGACATCTGCATAATTGTAGCACATAATGGGATCAGGAAGAATCTCTCTCCTATGGGATTTCATAAATCTTCTCCTTCACTCTTCATTTCACTTCAGCAGTGCATGTTCCCTGTCATTAATTTGAGTTTTATTTTTACTTGTATTTTTCTTCAGAGATAGGTCCTCTCTGATTCCCTAACTCACATTTTGCATCTTTCTAGATAAAACAAGATAATACAAGATAATATAAGATAAAATTTTAGATGTTTGCTCTGCTCAGTGGCTTAGGAAAGGAGAGGTGCATGAATAGCCTGGCATCTCTAATAATTATTATGAAGCCATCTGTTGGTAAATAAATATAGATTCACACTAGATAATTACCCAGTTGTAAAGAGATACAGATAATCATTTCAAATATCAAACAGTCTGAGACTAAATTGATAACCAAAGATATAGTGTACATATGGCTGCTAGTCAAGGATGTGAGTCCTTGTTATCTTGTCTTTCCTTAAAATAATTTTTAGATGATTTACCTCTTGGAAACAGAGAATAAAGGGTATTATTTTTCATATTTTAATTTCCCTGTTTAGGATTGTTCTGTTCTACAAAGACTATTTATGATACCAATAATGCTATTGCCCAGGTCAGAGGACTTAAACTTGAATTTTAGTATCATGTTCCAGGAATCATAGAGGACAACACTTCTTAAATCAGCACTTGCATACATGAAAAAGTGAGAAGAGTGATGATTGTTTGAAAGCATCATGTAGTCTATGGACACTGCTAAATCAGAAATCTTTTTTTTCAGAAGTGAAGACTACAGATATGACAGTAAAAGAGCAAAATACTTGAATGTTAATAGCGAATCACCATTAGCATTCCATGTCCTATAAAAGAGCCTAATGGCCTCTTGAACACTCTAGTAATTTGAGTCCATTAGTGTAATAGGCAGGGATTAAAAGCAGAAGCAAAGAGATCATTAACTATCAAAGTTAAACACATCTGTTCTTATTCAATCATTAAAATGACAAATATTTAATCTCTGAATAACATAGATCTTAGTATAGAAAGAATCAGTATCAAACTACCTAATATAATGTTCTGCCAAATTTATGTATTGCTCAGAGGATAGATGAGGATGAAGCTCAGCAGGCTCAATTTTAGGATTTTCAAGTCTATTCAAAAATTACCTTCTTCTGCATGTATCTGCCACTTCAGTACACAAGAATAAGAGCACAGAATCAGAACAATTAATCACACAGTGGCAGTTGGTAGACAAAAAGTTCCCATCTCCAAAACAACTGAGTTTATTAGCTCTAGAAGATGGTGAGAAGTACTCTATATATGTGCATATGTATATACATGTGTAATATATATGTTTATATGTAATTTTTTATGATTTCAAAGATTGTAGTTACATTTTCCATTAAGAAATCTTTCGCTTTGAAAATAACCGAATAACAGTTACATACTGAGGCTTTTCCCTCCCCCAATCTTGTTAATATTAATAGAAAAAACTATTTGTCCTATGTTATTTGTGGAAAATTTGGATTTTTTTCCTCTTAAAATGCAAACCATTTGCATTTTTTTAGGAAAGAAAATCCTTACTGAACAAAATTTGTTGTTCTGCCCCCATCTATATGTGGTGGCCTAGTGCTATCTCTAAAGAGTTCAGATCAAGTGATGGGATCAAGCTGGAAGAATTGTCTCTTAAGGTTGTGTTGAAAAATTTTGTTCTCATATGTCAGACTTTGATTAACAACAAGCAAGATGGCTCAAACAATTGTATGAGAAAAGTAATAGGGGAGACCTGCACTCTGCAATGGAGAGGCCCTGGGGCTCTGCCGACCTATCTGTAAAAACTATGGCTGGGGCTTGAGGACATAGTGAACTGCTATCTCTCAAGGACTTATTGGCCTTTGCTTTGTCTGGCACTCAGGGAATATGGTGGTGTCTTGGTTTGGGATGAC
>VZRI01010571.1:13641-63222 GCA_013397515.1 Upupa epops | reverse complement strand
CCCTTGATTCTCTTCTCCCAGCCCTTGATTCTCTGCTCCCAGCCCTTGATTCTCTGCTCCCAGCCCTTGATTCTCTTCTCCCAGCCCTTGATTCTCTTCTCCCAGCCCTTGATTCTCTTCTTCTAGCCCTTGATTCTCTTCTCCCAGCCCTTGATTTTCACAGTCTGAATGCTCTTTGTACAGCACAGTGAATTATCAGCCTCCTGTCTGGGGGAGGGTGACCCTGCTCATGGCTCTAGGTGATCTTTAAGGTCCCTTCCAGCCTGAACTCTTCTATGAATCTAGGAATCACAGGAACAGGGAGGATTTGAGAAGCAGCCATTTAGACCATACACATTGTCAAGTGTAACCTGACAGGATGTTAGGTGAAAGAAGTGGAAGGACTGGAAGAAGTCCAATTCTCATTTATTCAGGTGAGAAGAAGAGTTTTGTGCTTTTACTAATGAGGGGTGAGAGCAGAGAATAGGATCCTTTCTCCTCAAGAAGTCTGTGAAAACAGAGAGAAGGGAGAAGCTGTGTGCAGCGTTGGTTGAAGAAAAGGTTTAATTACCCCATGATGAGCTGGAAGAGCCTGGCAGGGTTAAGGTTATGCAAGACTCGCCCTCTTTTCTGTTCCTTGCAACTTTGCCAAACTTTAATTATCCTGGCTGAATTTTTTCTTGCTGGGTGCGTGCCTGAGACTGGAGGGTGTGCGTGTGGCTCTTGTGTTGGACTATTTCGGTCGCTCTGGAGACTGAAAACTGAAGACAATTTCTTTTTCTCCCATGTGAAAGAGAGGACATTAACCCTTCCCTTCTTTTGCCAGAAGTTCCAATGCACAGAGAGGCTGAAAGTCCAGTTCTGGATGAGGGTAGAGGTGTGTCTTTTGCTGCTGGCTCACAGATATCCACGTCTCTCTCATGACATGGGTGCTCTTCCTTATGCTCCAGCAACTCGTAGCATCCTCATACACAGTATATTCCACAGACTGGGCAGGGTCTTGTATTCCTTGACTCTGTCAGAAGACCTAAGGTGTTTCTGAGCGCCGACACGCTCACTAGACATGTGAATGCTCACACCAGTGATTATTAACTTGCACAATAGGCTCCAGAGAAACCTGGTAGAGAGCAGCACTGTCCAGCTGCAGGGAGAGGTGAACCGTTCTCTAGGCTTTATTGGCTGAGTGGTCAAATCTCAACGGGCTCTTGGACACCTACATAGAGACATCTACGTGTAGGTACTTGAATATGGAGTGGAATCCTATTCCTCCCACCTCTAGTGAATGGGAAATAAGGGGTGTTGACAGAAGAGGGAGTTGACAGAGGATGAGTGTTGACAGCAGAAAGCCTGTCTCTTGTGTTCATGGTTGTTTCTCGTGCAGGCACCAGGATGGAGGAGGAGAGACTCCGGCTAAAGCTGACAGTGGGTTGTCACGAGCCAACAGACCTCTGAGCAAAGTCCAAGGTGACTGGATACAAGGACAGATGAAACTCCAGTAGCCCTTCCAACCTGGGGAAAGAGCGGGGAAAGGGCAGGGAAAGAAGAGTCAGCTGGAGTGGACAGGGGACAAACCACATTGAAACAGAGAGAGCAGGAGATTGTTTTGCTTAATTGCAGAGCACTGTTTCCTGGATAGGAGGATGTGAATATCTGTTTTCCATAAGAAAATCAAAGCAAGGCTCAGAGTTTACCCTTGTATAACATGCAGCAGAATCAAATTGCTAGGCTGGAGAATATCTGTGTCACAACCTCATTTCTTCAGAAAATAAGTGGCAGATGGGGAAGGAAATAACTTCTAAAATAGTTGCTGTTTTCATTAAAGACAAAACAGAAATCCACTATAAACCACAAAGAAAATAGATTAAAACTGTCTATGAAACCCTTGTACGTTCTCCACAGTCACCCAACGCACGGTGCTCCCAGCTGCCAGCGATCGTGTGCTGGGGTCATTTCACGGAGCCTGTGCTTGCTCACGTGGTACCTATATGAGATGAAAGGCTGGGAAAAGACAGCACTGAGCACCTCATCCGTGTCTCTTGATCACTCTTTCCATCCTGTCTGTACCCAGAGTAAATCTTTGACGGGTGGGTGTGAGGAGGAGGGAGCCAGGCTCTTCTCAAGGTCATCTGGTGATGAGATGTGACACTCAAGGACAAGGGGCACCAGGTGCCAGCTGGAACAGAGGAGGTTCCCTATCAATATCAGCAGGACCTTCTTCCTAGGGAGGGTCCCAGAGCACTGGCACAGGCTGCCCAGGGGGGCTGTGGAGTCTCCTTCTCTGCAGACGTTCCAGCCCCGCCTGGCTGTGTTCCTGTGCGACTGGGTCTGGGTGATCCTGCTGTGGCAGGGGGATTGGACTGGATGATCTTTCCAGGTTCCTTGAACAGTGATGACGAGCCCGAGTACAAGGCCACTCTGCTCTAGGGCAGCTGCAGCCTGTCAGCTGACAGAGGGATTTATGCTGAGCAGCAGGAGTCCTCACTCCTTACCTCTTCTGAACAAGCCAATGAAGTGGGATTGGACTCCTACTTAGGAGGTTTGGGTGAGCATCACTTATCTTTTACATGGGCCACTGGGAAGTTTTTATTAGAAACAGAATTAGTTCATGACTAATCTGACCCATATTTCAATGGTAACCTCACTCATTCATTAACTTCTATCTCAATTGGAAACACTGGAGTGAGGGAAATGATCTGTGTGCTTTTTCTTCACATCACTTGCTTGCATCTGCTCTCCTTTTCCATGAATAGTATCAGCCTACAAACAAAAATTGCTAGACTTAGAAACTGTAAATCTGAGTCCTGTGGGGCTGTAACACACGACTGCCTCTTGGAGCATTTCTTTCCCTTTTATGCAGGATTAAAACCAGCAAAGAACACTCTTATTGATTCTCGAGATCCCTTCTGATCCCTAATGATTCTCTGATTCTCTGATTTGTGGAAACGTAACCAGAAAGCAGGGAGTTACCCCTGAAGTGCTTCCTAAGGGACATGCCCTGTGTAATGAATGGAGTGTAAAGTACAGCAAGGGTAGATGAATGAGGCTGAAGTTTGCTCGTGATACCTGAAACAGAAATGCATGAATGGGAAAAGAGGGGAAGGAAAAGCTTATGCAGGCATTTCAGTGGGGAAGCTTCCTGCTGTGGAAGCAGGCAGAAGAGGTTGTATCCACTAAACCAGTATTTTGTTATAGATCTATGGGTTTACAGGAGTTTATGCACTTACGTTTCATTGCCAACTCCAACAGGTAGTGGGTGATTTCAAGTCCAGGTTGATACCACCAGATTTCAGACACTTAACTGGACCCAATGTGTGAAACTCCTTGACAAATATTTCTTCTATAGAAAAGGAGAGCCTTCTGCAGAGTTACTTATCCCATCCTGAGGTCTGGGTTCTCATCTAGAGGACTCTGCCTCTCCAACCTGGCCACACAGACTCCTTAGAGAGAGGATGGTTAGATGTTTGCCCATGAGATGCATTGAGTCTGCTCTTCAGTGTTAGTCTGGGTATTGGGTTTTCAGAGTTCATGGGGTTCCAAGATATAAAGATGTCTTCTCTGAACCAAAGCTGTGCAGCTGATAAAGGCAAAGTTTGTTCGTTTCCAGCCCTGGGATGCAGGCAGCTGAAATAACCTGTATTGTCAGAGTGTTAAAGTCATGGGTTTCCTAATGCACATGGAGTCACTGGAGCAAGTAGTTCTTGTAATGAGATTGGCTATCTTTCAAAGAACGTGTGGGGAGTGAGGCCTGCTAATAATGGGTGGAATCGTGTTTGCTAACACCATTTTTACTACAGCTCTGCAGATATCTGTATGGCTGAAGGACCAGAGATGTATAGGCTAATTTTTAATGAGACATTGCAGATGAATGCGAGGACACCTGGGCATGGCATCAGCAAGGATCAGCAGGGTTCCAGTCTGTTCCCAGCAGCCGCTTTGTACAACTGGGTCCCTCCTGTGACCACACTCTGATTTCGTGTCAGATCAGGAGGTAGATGTCATCACTTGAAAGAAAGTTGGGAGCAATATCATGTTTCAATTAATTCCTTAGTGTTAAGGCTGGTGGAAGGACAGCAGAAACTGATTTTGTTTTGAAGTACTAAATAATAAGTCTGCCAAATGTGATGGAGCATAAATTAGCCAGCTGCTTTAAGGAGATTACCTCTGGTACATAGAGGAAGATGAAAGGATCAAAAGGAGCTCACTGAGAGTGACTTGCCTGGCTTAGCTTCAGCTATGTGAATGAGCAGAATGAACCTCCTCTGTTCCAGCTTGCACCCACTGCTCCTTGTCCTGTAAGAACTGAAGTGTTTCTGTCCTCTGAAAAGATGCCTGATACCCACCCTGCAAAGCAGACACCAAGGTGGGTCCTGTGTAAGTTATGATGGGTAACTCAACTGCAGGGGACATTGTTGAAAAGAGAAAGGAAAAAATTACACAGAAGGAAATCATCTGTGGGCTGAAAGTATCTCTGGAGTAGGGTACAGGCCTCCCATGTGTACTGCTGCAGTGTAGTTTGCTTCTCTACCCTGCACTGCAACGTCAGTCTTGTTCAAACCCCCTAGGTGTGCAGGACAACTGTAATCTGACAGAGCTAATCAACTAGACCTATCATCGAAACATGCAACTTTAACATCAATCTTCATCTTTATAAAGTTTCTTCTAAGAGCAGCTAGAAAAGGAATCCAGAAAGTTAGCTGTGTTCAGGTTTGGGACTGTCTCCTGGAATTCTAATTCTCACAATAACCTAGCTGCTTGAATTTTTTCCTCCCAAGAGGAAATGAGTTCTAGTTCTACCTCTGGGCATACAATTGATTTCTCATTATACTGGAGTTCCTATCAACCTGTTCTAATTGGCACCCTAAGCAGTCAAAATAAAGAGGAAGGAGGCTGATGATGTCACCCTGAAAGCAGGTTCTCCAGAACAAGACCGGACCATGCTGGTACAGCAGCGTGATCAAGGTTGGCTTTACAATGCCTGTGCTAGAACTCCTCTGAAGAGTTACAAGGTGGGACCCCAGGGATTCAGTACATTACCATTTGCCCTGCCTTAAATTCTCTTCAATCTCTTTCAAAACAGTATTGATCAGGATGTTGAAGTCATTAGCCTCCGCATTTAATTGAGGATATGGAGAAGTAGATCTCAGTCAGCATCACCAGGTCAAAGACTCACACCGTGACTGGAGTTCCTGTGAATTGATCCAAGAAAGGGTAATATCTCTGCTTTAAGTGCCTGGTTCCCACATGTCACTTCATTTCTATATGCAGTCAAGTGCCCGTGAGGAGCACTTGACTCTGAATTCTTTCTGTACCCATGCTCTGAATTCTTTCGGTACCAAGTCAGTAGCAAACTCATGGCAAATGAGGAAGGTGGTGTTAAAGCCAAGCTACAAATGGTTACAGCAGAGAGGACAACAGGAGTTAATTGGGTATAATTTATCTTCTACTGGGTGCTTTGTGTTGATGAGTAGTCACACACAATTGTTCGTGGAGTTAGGTTTTGAAGCGATGAGCGTCCTCCAGCACCTGCGGTTCCCAGATGCTCTGGGCACAAGGACAGTGTGGTTTAGGGCTGAGAAATTCCAATTAGCCGGAGAGAAGCAGACAGCCAGTTCCATTTATTTGAAAGCATACGGTAGGATTGAAGTGTCAGAATTAATGATTGAAAGATGTGAATAATTAGCTCAGTGAGCTGGGACTCATCCAGACCCCTTAATAGGTGCAGATTCTCTTAAGCTCTGCGTCATGGTGTTTAACAGCCTTTCTCAATATTTTGATAGATTGAATTATTTCAATTGAAAATTCTAATCATCATTAAAAATAATTGTGGATAGCCCTGCTATCTATTTGTGTCTTCGATCCCATTTAGTATTCTGCTGGTTTTTGGCTTCACCCCCATCCTATAGGAATTGACGACAGCATGGAGAGTTAGAAATGAAATCCCTTTGATCTGCCCATCATTTCCCACCCTTTAATTTCTGTGAGCATCTATCTGGACTCATGAGAAAGACCAAGTCTTCTCCAGAGCATTCATTATCCTGTTCTGTCTTACCACATCCAGTCCTAGCCATCTGCTTTCTGAAACTCATAACTGCAGCCTTTCTGAGGTTAGAATTTAGAGTAGAAAAACGGATGGCTCGTCCTTGGAAACTCCTTCCCGTGAGCAGGAACTGCTGATAATCTACATTCCACGTTGAGCTGCTACACACACTTGAACGCCACTTTAGTGTCTTCACGTTTCTTGGTCATCTTGGTCATTCCATGGAAAGAGATGTGGGCATGCTGCCTGCCAGCGGCTCTGCTGGCTCTTGCTGAATGATTCGTTTTGCCTGATCTATTCACTTCAGCTTCTCACATCCCAAATTTCCCCAAGTGGGAGTGTCCTGGTGATTTGTTTACCTGTGTGGTGACCTCCTTTGACATAAAGCTGCCTTCCACAGCAGCACCCCATCAAATCTCCCAAACCAACCAAGTCATGAAAAGAAAAGTCTTAACCAGGACAAACGACTCAACTATTTCTGCTCCCATGGGACTGGGAAACCCTTCACTCCAGCTCAGGACCCAGGAGTTTCCTTTAAAGCAAATGCCAGATCCATCACCTCCTTCAAGCTGTATTGTGAAGGATTGGAACCCCGTGCTGGAGTGTGGAGCTGTCACCAGCTACTTGGGACCTGTTGGATACTGGAATTACTGTGTTCCTGCAGCTGAGGGACACAGAGCCCTAGCGAGGTGCTTTCCTTTGAAATCAGATGTGCTGGGCTGTGCTGTTGGGGGAATTAAAACATGAGTGAAGATACATGGTGGTTGCTGGCCCTGAAACACCTTTGCTGGGTCTTATGCAAGACAAAGAGCTGTATTTCAGTCCTCAATTATGTAGGTAATTGGGAGTCTGAGACCTTGCTTAATGAAATTAAGGTAGAGATAACTGCCTATAAATATACTTGGGAGAAAAGGAAGGCAACACCGCGGAGGGAACAGAGCTGTTAAAGCTGAACAACGATAGCATTTGGTAAGTAAGTGTTGAACAAGGGTATTTTTTTGAAAGCACTGCAAGTCCACATAGACAAACCCTTCCACAAGCTCCTAGAAGAGAGTAAGAAATCCTGCAGAGAGTGAAAATTAATAGGATGTCTGTCTGCTTCTGGGAAAGAGGAACCCAAAATCAATTTGCTTCTATGTGACTTAAACCTGGAAAGCTAGGACGGGGATAGTGGGTGAATGGGTAGGGGACAGAGACTCTTGTTTTGGGGGTAAAAACGGAAAGAATAGCTAAAGGTTAAAGAGCAAAGTTTGTGGAAATAAGAGCTGCCCTCACAGCAGGGAGCAGCAAGGGAAAAGCTCAGCACCCCAGCCTGAAAAATGCAGGAGGAACAGAGCGAATGGCCAGTCCTTCCACGTGGTGGTTGTGTGGCGACGAGCACAGAGGGCAAGAGAGCGCGTTAGGAGAAGTCACACTGCACAGGCACAGAGCAGCTGATGCCGTCGATGTTGAGTAATCACCTCATTAACATCAGCAGGTTCTTGCCAGGTGCTGCTTTATTTCAGGGCTGGACGCAGCCTCCACTCCACGATGATATTTTCATCCATAAACAGAAGATTTCGCGGTTGGAAAGGACTTAAAATAGCAAAAAGAAACAGATCCCTCTGATTTCAAGGAAGACTCACGGCAGCTCTCTGTACTCAGGTGCAACAAACAAGCCTTGCTCTTGTTTTATTCCCCAGTACAGCTGCTCAGTGCCAGGGAAAATGCACAGAATTCCACAAAAGACACAAAAATTCTGCTCGGTTGTTTGGCCAGGGGTTTTTTTTTCTTATAATTCCACCTTCAGTTGTTAGACTCTGTTTCTGAAACATCAGGCTTGAAACACAAACTGAAAATAAAATCATAGAATCCTCAGGGATCGGAAAGGACCTCAAAAGATCACCCAGTCCAATCCCCCTGCCACAGCAGGATCACCCAGACCAAGTGGCACAGGAACACAGCCAGGATGGTCTGGAACGTCTGCAGAGAAGGAGACTCCACAACCCCCGGAGCTCCATCACCTTTTGCAAACACTGGTGTATTTAACACATCTCTATCTAAAGGGATTGAGGGATTGCTGCTCCTTCCTTTCTCTTTTCAGGATAAAAGAAACCAAACAAACCCAGGCTGTAATATTTTACCTAGAAATTATACCATAGAATCACAGACTCTTTAGGCATCGGAAGCTGTGACGTGAGCCGCCCCTTGCAGTGAGAGGAGCTCACCTAGTGCTGTCAGAGATGCTGTGGGTGTAGATGAATATGTATGCACATGTTTGGGATCTTCCCACTACTTAACATAATCTAGATGGTGGTAGAGCTTCTCCTATAAACACTCTGCCTTCCAAGGTGTGCATCTTAGCTTTTAAAGGAGACCATCCAGAAGAGCTCGCTGGCTGCAACTGGTAAGTTATTCTAACTAAGAATTAAAGGAGAGAAAATCAGGTTTAGAAAGAAATTAAAAGTTAAATTGCATTAGAATAATATTAAGAGGTAAATAATGTGTTGGAAATAGGTGTTGGAGATTCATATTGTTCTTCTGCAAGAAGACAGTCAAGCTCTTTGCTGTCTGTCACTTCTGATGCTAATTCATGGTTGTGCAAAAGTCCGGGTAGTTTGTTCCTGGAACTGAAAGAAGACTTCTGTTTGAATGAGGTGTCACAATCCGGCTGTAAGGGAGGTGATCTACCACCCAGCTTCATTCGGAGCACTGGCACAGGCTGCCCAGGGGGGTTGTGGAGTCTCCTTCTCTGGAGATGTTGCATACCCGCCTGGCTGTGTTCCTGTGTGACTTGGTCTGGGTGATCATGCTGTGGCAGGGGGATTGGACTGGAGGATCTCTCAAGGTCCCTTCTGATCCCTAAGGATTCTCTGATTCTATGATTAATGGTATCATCTCCCCTGGGCTGATGGCACTCCGTGCTCACCATCACACTGCTCTACTCATTTGGTTGAGGCAAAGGCAACTAAATTATTCACTGAGTTTTGGAGCTTCCAACAAACCCTAGCCTGCTTTTTGTGCTGTGGGGGCAAATCGGGGTGCCAGGCTCTGAGTTCTCCCAGGATCTTAGCATCGATCATGGCATGTGAGCTAATACAAGTCTTCTTGAAACAGGTAAAACAAATTACTCAGACAAAATGAAGAGAGTGATCTGTTTGTTTGTTTATTGATCCCAGCCTGACTCTCCAGTTCAGTAGCTTCTCCTGTAAGTTGTGGGCTTGTATTAAGCGACTCATGGAAATGAAATTAAGCTCTCTACTATTCATTGTTCTGACCATTCCAGAGAGCAGCTGGGAAAGGAAGGTTGCTGTAGTGGCAGATTGTTGTAGTCATGCTGAGCTTGTGTTTTCTCTGCTTGGTTTTGACTGCTTTAGGTCGATTAATCGGTTCAACCGATCGTGTGAGTTTGATGGTCAGGGATAAGAAAATTCAGAATCCCTAATTTCTTCTTAAAAAAAGACTAAAAAACAGAGCTAAAGATGGAAAAAGAGATTGAAGATAAAATTACTGTTGGCTTCCAACAGTTTGGGAAAAATAGTCATCAGGGAAGGAGGTGTCTACATAGGAAGCTGCGGTAGGTGACACTGCACCTTTCAGCGGCTCCTGCAGGGTGTGAGTGCGATGTGTGGTCCTCCTGCAGTGTTTGGTTTCAGAGCAGCTGCACCAGGATGGTGTACACCGAGAAGGGCTGAAGGAGAAGAAGCACAGGAGTAGTTGTTAATATGATGAGGAGAACTACTGAAGACCTAACTGAGGACTAAACGTACAGGCACGAGTGCCTGTGGAAGTGTGGACTGCTGGGTTGGGTGCTTGGTTTCTGGATTGTTTATGTAGCTTGTTTTTATTTCCCAGGCTGATGCTGGGAGAACCAAGTGCTGAGATGTCCTGGAAGAAAGGCAGGATAATTTTCAGAAGGAACAGAAGCTGTAGACAGATTGCTTGCTGCACAGGGTGGTGCAGCTATGCTCTCAAAGTAACTGGTAGAGGTGTGGGTGGCATCCAGAAGAGCCCATTAGAATATGTTTGTATTGTGGAGGGGTGTTCCACCAGAGGAGGATGACAAACCCTACTCCCAGGGAAAGCAGCTGCCTACCTTCCCCTGGAGCAAAATGACTAACCTTTACGTCCTGTTTGACTCACCTCAAGTCTCAGCCTCCAGAGTTTTTCTATTTGTCTGACTTGGCTGCAGTTTAGTGGTTCAGTCGTTCCGAGTGACCTCCTTACTGTCCTGCACCCCAGTAGCTTTTTCCACAGACCCTTCAGTGTGCATTGCTGTTGTTTCTTGGACTTGGCAAGGCATCACACACCCCCTTCTAATCAAAGGCAGTGCCAGGCAGAACTTGCTCACACCGTGAAATGCAGCATGTGAAAGGAGAGACTTCAAAGAACAGTTGAGCTGGTGAATGGTTTGAATGGTTAGTGATGCTACACTGCACTGAAACTGCCAGAGATGAAGGTGATGGAGCTGGGGCTGTTTAGCCTGGAAAACAGGAGGCTCAGGGTGACCTTATCGCTGTCTAGAACTACCTAAAAGGGGGTTGGAGTCAGGTGGGGGTCGGTCTTTTCTCCCTGGACACTGGAGACAGGACAAGGGGTCACAGTCTTAAGCTCCATTGGGGGGAGGTTTAGACTTGACATTAGGAAGAGGTTTTTCACTGAGAGAGTGATCCGGTTTTGGAACAGGCTGCCCATGGAGGTGGTTGGGTCACTGTCCCTGGAGGTGTTCAGGGTTAGGCTGGATGAAGTGCTGACTGACATGATCTATATGTCAGATGTTTAGGGTTACTTGGTTGGTTTTAGGTTGGACTGGATGATCTTTAAGGTCTTTTCCAGCCTCATCAGTACTGTGAGACTGTGCATGTAAGAGCTACTCAAGGAAGGGAGAAGCTTATGAGTGTTTGTGCAGCTGCCCTTTGGATGTCCATTGAATGAGGTGGGATGGGACACTCGAGCAGTTCTGATCTTGCTTTGCTCCTTTTAACTCTCCTTTAGAGATCAGACGTTTGCTGGTAGTTAATCCTCAGCTCTGCCATCTCTCCTGCTGGTATTTATTTACAGATTCATTAGGTACTATTTTCCATCATTAGTTTAATTAGGGACTACTCAGCTCAGATAAAAGATTGTTTTAAATCTTCTGTAATCCCTGCCTGGCGTGTTTGTTGGCGGGCTAACTCTCCAACCACCTTAACTTACTAGGACATCTTTTAATATTCTGCTCCACCTGTGCTTCCGTGATCCCAGTCGAACGATTTGCTGGGTAACTTGGCCTGCCTGAGGATGAGGGAGCTGATCCAAGGTCCCAGGTTTTGCACTGGTATTGGCGCTTCTGGAACAGTAACTCCAGCATCAGAGCCACACACCCTGGGAGGAGAAAGGTCTAGGTTCTTCCTAGAGAGAGATATAAGCTCAGCTGGACTGTGTCCAGCATAGAGCAAGGAAGATGTTGAAGGAAGTAGAGCAGCTCCCTGATGAGGAAAGGCTGAGGGAGCTGGGGCTCTTGAGCTTGAGAAGAGGAGGCTGAGGGGGGACCTCATTCATGTCTATAAATAGGTGAGGGGTGGGTGTCAGGAGGATGGAGCCAGGCTCTTCTCAAGGGCATCTGGAACAGGCTGCCTAGGGGGGTTGTGGAGTCTCCTTCTCTGGAGACGTTCCAGACCCGCCTGGCTGTGTTCCTGTGTGACTTGGTCTGGGTGATCCTCCTGTGGCAGGGGGATTGGACTGGATGATCTTTCGAGGTCCCTTCCCATCCCTAAGGATTCTATGATTCCCTTTTTTGTGACTGTCTTTGTAATCTGGATAGGCACTGGGTTAGATTTATGGATGAAATCCTGGCGGCTGGCACTTGTAGCCACTGTTGCAGTGACTAACAACCAACACAGCCCTTCTGGGAACACAAGACTCTTTCAAGCCACAAGGTTTTAGCACTTAGAACCAAGAAAAAAAGGTGTCAGAATTCCGTGTTGTTTGACATTCCACTGCATGTTTCTGAAACTGAAAATAGGCAGCAATGAAATCTGATGATTAGGTAGCCCGGGGGGGGGATGTGGGGTGTGTGAGGTGGGAAGGGGGTGTGGAGTTTCCTCTGGAGATGTTCCAGCCCTGCCTGGCTGTGTTCCTGAGTGACTTGGTCTGGGTGATCCTGCTGTGGCAGGGGGATTGGACTGGATGATCTTTTGAGGTCCCTTCCAATTCCTAAGGATTCTATGAATTCTCTTTCTTTTTTTCTTATCCAAAGTTTCAGCAAAGGAAAAAAACCAAACAGATGGAAAATCATCTGAATACGGTAGCAGAAGCAGCTGAAACCCTCTGGGTTTTTTTTTGTTGGGAGGCTTTCCCCAGGCACTGTACTTTCACATAGCTGTCTCGCATAAGCATCTCGTAAGGCAAGGCCGGGCTGTGTTGTCATGGAGACACTCAGGGTACCTCATCCTTTTGCTCAAAAAGACAAATTCCAGAATGGCTGTGGTTGTCTGAATTTAGTCGAAGGACCTGGCTTCCCCTGGTGCTGTCCCTTTGGTCCTCGTTCTCCTTTACACTAAATCTTGTCCATGCTGCTGCAGAGCAGAGGAGCGGTTGCCTGTTCTTTTAGGAAGGTCTCTACGTGTGAAGTCACAGGGCACAGTGCAATAAACTGGTGTGAAGAGGGATTGATGGCCACGCTGGGGAAAGTATACAGAAGGGTTTCAGCTTCATGAAGGGATGAATCTGCATTCCCATCCCCAGAAACCTGGGTTATTGTTGGCTCCACCATGTGGCACTGGCTGCCCTCTGCCTGGGGAAAAGACAGGCAGACCTGGACAGGCTGGGTCGATGGGCAGAGGCAACGGGATGAGGTTGAACAGAGCCAAGGGCAGGGTCCCACACTTCAGCCACAATGACTCCCAGCAGAGCTACAGACTGGGGGATGAGTGGATGGAGAGCAGCCTGGCAGAGAGGGACCTGGGATTACTGGTTGACAAGGGGCTGAGCAGGAGCCAGCAGGGNGTTCTGGGCCCCTTGCTTCAAGAAAGAGATTGAGGGGCTGGAGTGGGTCCAGAGGAGCAACGAGGCTGGGGAAGGGACTAGAAAAGGAGACTCTGAAGGGAACTTAGTTGTAGTCAGGTGGGGATCAGGCTCTTCTGCCAGGCAACTAGTGATAGGATGAGAGGGCAGGGCTGAAGCTGCATGGAAAGGGTGACCAGACACTGGAATGGGCTGCCCAGGGTGGGGGGTAGTGTCCCCACCCCTGGAGGTGTTTAAAGACAGACTGGATGTGGCACTTCATGCCCTGGTCTGGCTGATGTGGTGATGATAGATCACAGGCTGGGCTGGATGAGCTCAAAGATCTTTTGCAGCCTCAATAATTCTGTGAGTCTCTGACAGACCATCTAGTCGCTCTGTATGTGATGCTTCAGATAAAATCTGAATAGCACTATTTTTTCCTCTCTGGGATGATTCCAGATTCAGTACCATATACCAGGAGTCCCCAGATGACACTGGAAACAGTGAACTGGAATGCACTGACTTGCAAAATGATTTGTAAGAAGCTTCCTCTGCTCTTACAGGCTTGCTACACAGAGATTACAACTCCTTTAGTGCAGTGCCCTGGTGTTGGGGAAGCATCCGATCTCCAGGACCAGTGGTCATAACTGCACACAGGTGCCTCCTCTCCTTCAAGTCGCATTTGCCTTTGCACTTGAAAAGCAGAACAGATATTACTGCTGGTGTCTGCAGGGTTTGCCTCAGGCAGCTGCTCATCTAAAAGGCTTTCAGAGCAAATCAATCGAAACAGCTTCCAAACATGACTCTTCCTCTGACTTGTCTCTCACAACCTCCCCACTCAAGTTTGTCCTGGCATCCACCCCAGCCTTTCTGAATTCCATGAATCCTCCCCTACTACATCCTTTGCTTTCCCTGCCCCAACCTCACATGCTCTCAGACCTTCATGATGCTCTTACTCCTCTCTCCTGCTCTGCTTGTCGGTGTCTCATCTGAATGAAGCCAAGGAGGTTCCCAGATGCTGTTGGTGTCTGTGGAGATGTAAATCTCTGTCGAGGCTCCTCGCCAGGGCATGTCTGGGTGGAGCTGACAAATGTCAGGGAGCCCTCACAAGGCTATTTCACACAGATGATGGATAAAGAAAACAAACCCGTGGTGCTCTGGGTTGCAGTGTCCTGTCTGCTGTCTCTCAGATTTATTTCAGCTTTGCAGGACATAAAGACGATGTGAAAGCTATTTCAGGCCGATGTCCTGGAAAGGACTGTTTGTCCCTCTCTCTGCTTTCTTTCTTTTTTTATTTTGCTTTTTTTCCCTATTCTCAGCTAGAGTCAAATCAGACTGTCCCTGGGTGGGTTTGGATTGGCAGTGTGCATTCTCACAGTGTCTTCTGGAGTCGATTGATCTCAGGATTCTGAGAAAATAAACCCACGCACCCCCCTGTTTCGGGGAGCCCAGGGCTCACACTTTGGATTTGAGTTGTTTGTGGAAAACAATTACTGCTTTCCCATTCTCAACGATGTTTTCTTCCATGGGAAGAGAATGGAGGTGGTGGGAGAGCTGTAAAACCTCAACTGGTTTTAGGGAGAGGAATGATTCTCCAATACCCAGTGACTCTTCCCTTCAGGTTTAGACTTGTTTTTTTCCAAGCATCTCCCCAAATGTTTCTGTCCTCCTTTTGACCACTGCAGCACCCCAGATTCATCACCTTCCACAAAACGGGTGATGTCTTGAGGCTCTAAACAGGCAGAATCGTGAGTGCCTGGTTGGCAGAGCAGCAGAACAGGGTGGCCCCCTGTTTGCCCCAGGGCAGCTCATGTGTTTTGGCTCAGCACCACTGCAGGACCACCTGGTGTCTGGAATCTCCATGCAAAGAGTCGAAACTTGGGTTGAGACTAGTGATAACACACTTGAGTACTGAGATGTAACAGCACTGCAGTGTCTGTGCTCAGAGCATAGTGGTTCTGCGTGGAACAGGTAGGCACTGGCTTAGCTGATAGTGACTGCTGCACCTGGAGTAACAGCCAAAGCTCCTCCAGTTCCTGAGCAGCCCCATCCTATTCATCATTACATCAGTGTTTAGCTTAAATAAATGCAGTGGGGTAGGAAAGGAACTGTTTGGTGTCTGCCCTCACCTGCAAGTGTGACTGCTACTACAGAGTATTGCTCCCTGCATGGCTTCTCCAGAGCAACCAGAGGCAAAGGTATGTTGTGTTCTCATTCTCTGCGTCAGAAATGTTTACTAAAACCTTTCTGCAAGCGGTAATTTACTCTTTGCACCCCTATTTTATTGTATTTTGTGTGTATTTAGTGTATATGAGGACTTAGAGAAAAAATATTTAGGTTGCTGCTTTGCAGGTTTGTTAAGTCTGTGATTTTCCCCAAATCCATTGACAGAGTCAGCTGTGGAGCAATAGGAAAGGACTGGCTAGGGCTGTGGTCTCCACACAAGGTTCTATGTGGGCTACTTAAGGCCTTTTAGCATGATAAGGTTGAAAAGGGTAAGGTGATTTGACATGCTTTGAATTTCAAATGTGTTGTAGGCACTTAGTCTCACTAAAGAGCCCCTAGGTCTCAGGAAAGCCAGCCAGGCTACCTGGCTACAGTGCCTGGTGGTTATTTTAAGCAATCCTCTGCATTTAGCTGCCATAAATCTCACTTAGAAATGCCAGCATGCACTGATGTCAAATGTGGCCACCATAAAGCAGACTGAAGCTTTTAAGTGACGAAAAGCTACTCCTTGTGGCTCTTTACCTGGCTCTTGTTGGGCTTCTCAAACGGCAGCACACCAGCCAAATGCCTTGCAGTGCATCCTACTAACGCAAAGTGGGTTTGTGGGATAGGTGGAGGTGTTTGGTGGCCTCATTCCTCTACAAGCAGAGATAAAACCTCTTCAGATCTATAAAATCCTGCGGTAATGTCTCTCTTTGAGCTTTTTAAATCCATAGTGTGTAATGATTGACTACAAAGTCCCAAGTGCATTTGCCTACAGAGAGCTTGGGAGGGATGGATTAAATGATTTAATTAAGTGCCTGCCCTGCTTGGCACATATACCCTTTATATTCATCTGGCAGGTGTTCCTTTCCTCTCTGTCCTTTGGACTTGCTCCCTGTGCTCTGACTCAATCAAGCCTTATGGAAAGAAAAAGGGTAAACAGAAGAATTAGTAACTTTCTTAAGCAGTCTGTGCCAGTGCAGCAGTGTGGAAGGTACACGAGAAGCTCTGAACACCTGACTTCTCCTTCAGATACTGCTGCATGCCTTGTTAGAGAGGAAAGCTGAGCTGGAGGAATTAAGATCATGGCAATTAAAGGAGTTCCTCAGTTAATTATCTAAATACAGCGTTTAGGTAACACTTAGTTCATCAGTCCCTGTGCAAAATAACATCTATGATTTGAAGTGTGTCCTTCTTCAGAGGCAGGGGAGTTGTGTTGCTACGTTCCCTGCAATCAGATGCCATAGTATGTGATGGAGAAGTGATTTGTTTCATGTGACTGAGAAATCTGAGCTGGGTTTCAAGGCTAAAATCAATGAGCAGGGTGCTCTCCTGTCAGGGTGCTCTCCTGTCAGGGTGCTCTCCTGTCTATTAAAGTGTGAGCTCTGACTTCAAGTCCCTGGACTGTGGTAAACAAAACAAAGGGTTATAAGCTACAGTTGTTTAAAAACCTACTGTGATCAGAGGAGTCCTGTGGCTCTTAGGCCACTTCTGCAAGCCAGTGGGTTACCAGGAGTCTCCTGTAACAGAAGACAAGACAGATTCACATAGGAGCATAGGAACTTGTTTTGGACACAAAGATGATGATGAAAGGGACTTGTGGATAAATCCCCAAATGAGTTTTGATTTCTTTAGCCAGTGGGCTCATTAAAGAGCATGTGTGTGATCTCAGAGTTAGATTCCTCTTTATTTCCTACTTGTTGTTGTCTAAGTTTGCACACATCTCTGTAATTCAGGGGGTCGGGTGCCGTGGCCACAGAATACATCAGCCTATGGAATTGAGAATTGCATGTAATGTACCAGTGTGCAGCCACACGGACAGCTCTGCCACTCCTGTGGGCAAGGGTTTGACTTCATTGTTCTACTTCAGGTTGTTTCTGGGTGCTTGGGTGCAGTGGTTGTCTGCAGTCCCTTCAGAGTTTGAGTATAATCCTATGCCCTTCTATGTGTCAGCGTATAAAGTTGAAGTCTAGACACTGATCTCTATCACCTGAAATCCTGGGAAGGTTGCCACAGCACACTGCTTTGTGTTCCTTTCTCTCTGTCAGCTTTACTGCTGCTTGATCTAACACTGTCCACTCAAGGTCCTCAAAGTCAGTCCTCAGGTAGCCAGGCTGCAGAAGGGAAGATGAAATGTCTGTATTGTGCTCCCACTTCTGTCCCTAACCTAATGAGGGGGGACCTCATTCATGTCTACAAATCTGTGAGGGGTGGGTGTCAGGAGGATGGAGCCAGGCTCTTCTCAAGGTCATCTGGTGACAGGACAAGGGGCACTGGGTGCCAGCTGGAACAGAGGAGGTTCCCTATCAATCTCAGCAGGAACTTCTTCCCAGAGAAGGTACCAGAGCATTGGAACAGGCTGCCCAGGGGGGTTGTGGAGTCTCTTTCTCTGGAGACGTTCCAGCCCCGCCTGGCTGTGTTCCTGTGCGACTTGGTCTGGGTGATCCTGCTGTGGCAGGGGGATTGGACTGGATGATCTTTCGCGGTCCCCTCTTATTCTTTGGAGAAGTAAGATCTGTCCCCTAGTTTGTTACTCAAAAGGTTTAGGCTAATTGTATTTGTGCAGCTATACTGCAGGCATGTCTCTAAATACTCTGTGCCTTGGGATGTGAAGCCAGCCAGGCAACATGCAGTGAAATGCTGTGTGCAGTCATGACTGGTCGCTCATTCAGCAACATCTCTGGATCTCAAAACACCTCCAATGAAGACGGAATCTGGTTCATGCTGAGACCATGAACCTTACTTATTCTCAGCCACTGAATCTGAAAATGACTTTCATACATACTTGTCCCCCAGCACGTGAGGTGGGTGTCAGTAGGCTGCTCAGACAGTGTTGGCTGGTTGTGCAGCTGGCGACCTTCAGTTGTTGTATATCACATCAGCACCATATTCATCTTGCTGAGGGTGAGACCCATGGATTCTGCTTGTTCACTCGCTTTCCATGCTGCCACTTGTTTTGCATTTCCTATCCTTCTCTGGGTAAAGCAACTAGCACTTACGTGTCACACAGCGGTTGCCATAAAAGCAATCAGCTGTGCTTGTCTCTGCTATCACTAGAGCAACACTAAAGGCAGAAGATGATGTGTGAATCATCGCTAAGAAGAAAATAAAATCCCCATCTCCTTCTGCAGCGTCTCCAGGCATCACTTGTACTCTGGCACAATTGCAGCCAGTGGGCAATCTCGAGATAATATTACCAGTCCTGTTTTTATTAGCACTGATCTGGAATTAGTGTCATCTGCAGCGCTGTTTGTCACGGCCTTATCTGAGAGCAGATTGCACACATCGTGATGGAACTGGGGCAGATAGCCTCAGACGAGCCTCAGCTTATCTCCTACTCTCATGCTTGGACTGTAAGGCTTGTTTAGATCTTCAGTGACTTGAAGGTAGAGAAGCTAACAGGGTTGTGTTGCTTGGAAGAAATTAATGGGAACACCAGTGTATAAAATAGATTCCTGGGAATCCTTTACCCTCTCCAGGAGAAACTGTGAGGGAGCTGGGTCTCTTGAGCTTTTAGAACAGGAGGCTGAGGGGGGACCTCATTCCTGTCTCTAAATCTGTGAGGGGTGGGTGTCAGGAGGATGGAGCCAGGCTCTTCTCAAGGTCATCTGGGGATAGGACAAGGGGCACTGGGTGCCAGCTGGAACAGAGGAGGTTCCCCATCAATATCAGCAGGACCTTCTCCCTAGGGAGAGTCCTGGAGCACTGGCACAGGCTGCCCAGGGGGGTTGTAGAGTCTCCTTCTCTGGNGATTCTATGTAGTGTCTTACAGACTTACGAACACACCTTTTTATTTTCTCCATACACAGGACCTATCTGGGTGTCAGGGAACCCTTTCTGCTGTAGCAGAGTTCAAGATAAAAATGTTATTAAAACATATTTTTATTCCTTTAAAAACCCTCTTTTTTTTTTTTCCTAGAATATCTCTTTTGCTTCTAAACTTGTTTTTTCATGGCACAATTATCTGGAAAGTTAAATTCAAAAGAATCATAGAAATGTGGTTTCCTCTTCCATGACATCAGAATTGATTTCTCAGACTGTCTCCTTTTGATTCAGTTGGTACCCAAACTCGGGAGGGAATGGAGGCAGAGAGTTACTACAGGTGTCAAGGATTGCTCTGACAATGTTGTGATGGGTACTGGGCACTGAGATTTGAAAAATCAGAAGCCTTGTTCTTCTTGTTCTTCTCTTGGAAAATAGATGATGTCTTGGTCAAAGACACATCGTGCAACAGCAGAGCTGAACTTTCATTGTGTGAGGCTGCTGGTCCTCATTGTTCCAGGAAACTCTCCCTCAGACTGAGAGGAAAGGACTGTGTTTACTTTATAAAGCTCTTTATATGGAAGACCAGACTCAGCTGGCGTAGATGCAATCTTAAACAGGGTCAGCATCATAGCACTCAGAAAATATTTGACCTGGTTCAACAATAGTTTAAGGTAGGAACGCAATACAGAAGGGTTTTCCCTGCTGCAGTGACTGAAAGGCTCTGAAGTCATGGAGTAGCTCAGAATAGATGACTGCATTTTTCCCCCTGTTCTTATCTTGCAAACCACAAGTGTCTGCAGTGGGAGATGTGTGACCTTTGCTAAACCCTGTAATCCTTTCTTAGCTTTGCCCGACGGTAGCTATGCTGTCATGTTTGTTAATACTGGACTTAATTCTCCTCACAAAATAAATGCAGTTTGAGTTGGTGCAGACTTAGTTTAGCCCCCAGATTGCAGGATTCCTGTACTCACTGAAGTAAAGGTTAAACGTGGGGTCTTCTCCATCCAAGTACCCTACAGTTGTGAATGTTTGCATAACCGGTGACTGTGGGCAGTCAGGTCTGTGTGCCAAGCACTGAAAACACCAGCAGGTCCAGGCTGGGAGATGATACCTGCAGCAAGAACCACTTTTTACCTGCACTGGGAAACATCTGAGCTTTCTGAGAGTGCATTCGTCCTTCAGCAAAGAATAGGAGCAGGGAAGTATCCCAGAGAGATGCTTATCTCAATGGGTTGGGGTCTCACATGGAAAACCTGTGGAGTATTTTGTAGGGGTCATAGCAACTGTGGGATCACCTCTGAAGAGCCTCCAGCTAAAGGCTGGAAAGAGCAGAGGCTGAGCTGCCTGGAAATAAGGAGGTCTGTAGGATGACTCCTTAAAAGTGACATGCTGTGTTTCCTGGATAAAATGAAATATGAATTGAAATAAAAAATGAAGTAGCAATATATAGAGTTAAATTGAGGTGAGAATTGACTGAGGGTAGGACTCATAGCTGAGCACGGTGATTTAAACACATCTGTGTTTGCTCCCTCTGCTCAGCAGACTGTTTCTACCTACTGGAAAGGAAACAGGGAGCAGCAGTATTTGTTTCTTTTGCTGGAACTATCTTTCATAATTTATTTTTATCCAGTTGATGCCAGATATTACCCCACTGTAAGGATTGGTTGAGGCCATAAATATCAGCCAGCTCGACCAAGGCTGTTGATTTATTTTAAACAACTATTCTACATGGGTTTTTTTCCTTCAAGATTTACTCTGGAGTAGGAGATGGCACTGTTGTGGCATTCACGTTCTCTCCCAATAACACAGACAGCCTGCTCATATGAGAGAGGAGATGAATTTAAACCCAGGTAGCAATTTATCAAACTTGAGTTAAAAGGATTGTTGTTCTTTGTATCAGGCTTGAGTACTTTTATTTCACTACAGAAATTGGAAGATAAATGGGTGGTGGTCTGCATCAGTTTTGATTCACCACTACGAGTGTTACAGCAGTGTTTGAACCATCCAGCACCTTTTACTGAGTTATGTATTGCTCAGATTGGTTCTCACTGAAGTTTCTGGTGATTGCTAGATATTCCTTTCCATTTTGTCATAGAATCATTAGGGACTGGAAGGGACCTTGAAAGAATGACCCCCCAGCAGACTGTGCTGCTATTCAGCAAGATCTGGACAGGCTGGAGAGCTGGGCAGAGAGAAATGGAGTGAGGGACAACAAGGGTCAGGGGAGAGTCTGGTATCTGGGCAAGAACAACCCCAGGGATCAGTACAGGTTGGGGACTGACCTGTTGGAGAGCAGGGGAGGAGAAAGGGACCTGGGGGTCCTAGTGGCGAGCAGGATGACTCTGAGCCAGCAGTGTTAAACCTGAGTTTAATGAGCTGAAAGGGTCAGCATTAACATGCTCACCACAGTGCTTCTGTTGGCGAGGCACTCATCAATCAGGCTGGGAAAGGCTCATCTCCATTCCTCCCTGGAAGGTGCTGATCACTGATGCTGCTGAGCTGACATCTTCTGATTGCCTGTTGTTTTTTTAACCAGGGTCTCATGCCTTTTGTATTTTTATATCTATAATTGTACCCTCTTGAAGGCCAGAACTCCCAGCTAATGCATCCCTGCTGTTATTTTCTGTCTTTGTTTTCTCTTTTCCTATCCTGCATGGCTTTAACTCTTGGGTGCTCTCACCATGGGGATGGAAATGTTCACCATGACTTCCAAAAACAGTTATGTTAGGCAAAAGGAATCAGTTCT
Organism: Upupa epops; assembly: GCA_013397515.1. Classification (NCBI taxonomy): domain Eukaryota; kingdom Metazoa; phylum Chordata; class Aves; order Bucerotiformes; family Upupidae; genus Upupa; species Upupa epops. The sequence continues at coordinate 41,524 of VZRI01010571.1, read as the reverse complement.
GAGGCTGTTGTGTGCCAAGCTGGCTCTTGGCTAACAAACGAGAGTCCTTCAGCCAAGGGCAATCAGATCCATCAGGAACTGAAGGAAAACTGGGCACTTAGGATGGATAAACCTCCATCGATGGGTAAATCTCCACACTGTAGCAGGTTCCACGCTGAAGTATTTAAGAATAGATGATGGTCAGATTTGTAGCCTGTAAATGCTGGGGGTAGAGAAGACACCAGTGAAGCTCAGTGAATTTTGTCCATCTGTGTGTGTGTGCTGCTCTGTGGTCCTTTCTCAGTTTGCTGATCTGCTAACAGACTTCTGGAAGCAGAATGGAGTCACGAGCCACGTCTTGGCAGTGCTGCCCTAAGACTGGCACACAGACTTTATCCTCTCTGTGCTGCACAGGAGAAAATAGGAAAGGTCTGTTTCTTGTGGACTTGACACAGAGTGTTAGAGGACTGGACAAACACAGATTAAACTAGAGAGATCCCTTTGGGAAGGGGTGAAAGATTCTGGAGCTGTGTAACTATCCACAGATGGGATGTTTTTATGAGGCAGCTGTCCCATCCAAACGTAGCTGAATCAGTTGATTGGCTCCCACTGAGACCAGAGAGACTCTTGGCAGGATCCTAACAAAACCTTAATGCTTTTTGAAGGTATCTGCCAGCCAGCCGTTTGAACTACCACTGTTCCCTGCTCCACACTGCAGCATGGCAAGGGCAGGACCACGGGCACCGGATTTCAAGGCATTTGTCATAGCTGTCCTCTTGGTACTGCCTCAAAACAGATGTCACGCCAGCAGCCAAGTTTTGTTCAAAGGGAACGTCCAAGCGCATTACTGTCAGCCTCTGTGCAGCATCACAGGCTGGCGGTGCTTGTCCCCAGGTGATTCCTGAGCCATCATCTGCAGAGCAGGTTTACTTGTTGGCGAGCAGGGACAACTGCTGCTTTTTATTTCTCTATTTATTTATTGCTAAGTGAACTTGAACTCAGGATGAGGGACTTTCTGAGCAGCACCGATTCGGAGGAGAGAGGCAACACGGTGTCAGACAGACTTCACTGGGTTGTGCTGTACAGCTATTAAAAGACTGAATCACAGCAGGAACCTGGGCTCGGAGAAGGGGTGCAGCTAGGAGAGGTGGAGGGGACCGTGTGTCCTTAAAATAGGCACAGCGTTTGCTGCAGCTCTTCATGGCACCCAAATTAGAATGGCTGTGGGTGTGTGCCTGACAGGTTGTCCCTGCTGAAGATGTTACTGCACCACTGTCATCCACAAAGCCTGAAAATAGGTAGAAAATCTGGAGAATAACTGTATTTTTAAGAGATGAGTGCAGTGTCATCTAGGTCCAGAGAAGACCACTCTGGTTCAGGTGGTGCCACGTTCTGCAGGCGTGCAGGTTTGCCGGCACATTTGAAGAGTGAGTTGTCTGTCGCTCTGTTGCAGAGGTTCGTGTCGGTGTGTTTCCACCTGCAGTCCCCTGCCTGCTCTCATCCATCCCACAGGGTGTTTTACCGTTGAGTGTTGGTACAAACAGTTCCTGCATCTCCCAGAAGCGATGCGTTTCCTCGTGTTCTTGGTAGCTGAACCCTTTCTATCACCATTGCTGCATGGGACTATGTTGGGGGCTTTTTAAAGTACTTGCAGATAGGACTGTGATAATGATGCTCAGAGGGGTCAAGGGGATGTGTCTTGTTGTTAATATTGAGGCTATTGCTTCAAAAGTAGGATGTCTAAGGTAAAATAAGCGTGGACACAAGAGCAGAGGCTTTGCACTGGTTAAGGAGTTGATCTCTGCTGAAATAGACGGTTAAATGTTCTGAAAATGAGATAAAATAATAAATAAATAGGTAGAATAAATTCTAATACCCGTATGTATTAGAGCTTAACTATTCCATACGTTATTTTATGTCTCTTTGTAGGAAATACACTCAGGAAACTGAAATGACTGCAATGCCAAGCCTGACACACCTCCAGCAGTTACTAATGCTGATGTAACTAACTTCTTTAACCAATGTTTGTATGTAATTAAACAACCTGGGGGTCCTAGTGGCCAGCAGGGTGACTCTGAGCCTGCAACGTGCTCTTGTGGCCAAGAGGGCCAACAGCATCCTGGGGGGGATCAGAAGGGGGGTGGTTAGCAGGTAGAGAGAGAGGTTCTTCTCCCCATCTACTCTGCGCTAGTGAGACCGCATCTGGAGTAGTTATGTACTAACACATCTGTCACATGAGGAAACGGGGTGGTGAGGCCACTAAAACTCTGAAACAGACTGTGTCATCAAAGTCTGAATGCACGGAGAGGGCCTCATGGGTCTGAGGATGAAAAGGTGAAAGTATGTTCAGCCTGTGCTTGCGAGATGGATGTGAACATGGCAGCTGTTGAATAAGGAAATGGGAATAGGGCTGAAAATGAGCCAGTCAGAAGCCCTGGAGTGATGAGGTCGAGAGGGCAAGCCAAAGAGACAGAGATCAAGAGCAGGGGAGACAGCTCTGAGTCAACAGCACTGGAAGGAAATCAAGTGAATTTCTCTCTAATAGCCTGGGGTCCTTTTATATCATTTCTCTGCAGTGCTGGCAGCAGCAGTACTTGCTCCAGCAGATGTGGGTTTAGTTAATGTGCAGCTTATTTCTTCCTGTGTGTCACTCTGAAACCTCAAATGCAGAGCCAGAGAGTGCACAGTGAATCCCTTGCAAATTCAAGCAGGGTGAGAGGCTACAGCAGGGTGGCTCCTGGGGGTCATGGTGAGGATGAAGCAGAGATTGCTGTCCCTCACTCTGCGCTCCAGGCTGAAGCTGAGGGCAAGGGCATGAGTGTTTTTCCTGAAATTGAAGCTCTGGACATTGTGGCCAGGACAGTCTTCAGGGGACTTTTACAGCAGCTCATTAAGCTCAGACTGGGCTGTTTGGCTGTGTAGGTCACTACAACATTTATTTTCCCACTCAGCTGCTCTTTCCTGAGACCCCACAGAAGGAGGCTTTCGTAGCAGGTGTGAGTGCTGCAGTGCAGGAGTGGAGTGCAGGGATAATCGTGACAGTTGGGGTATTTTTAGGTGCAGGTTCCCATTTCCTCTCTCGGATGTTCTGACAATGCTGCCACAACTGGCTTCCATACTCTTGATTATTTAAAAAAGATACTGAAAACTAAAGCCCCTGGGGGGAAATACATTATTTCACAATAGTTTGGGGAGTGAGAGGGAGAGATTTAGAAAGATGTGAAGATTCTTATTTTGATGGATAGACCTATGACTGCTGAATGGGATTGTGGACCATTGCAATGCACGATGTTTGCTCTATAGCAAGGATTTCAGGTACTATGAGCCTAGAAAAAATATTCTCATGTGAATGCCTTTCACATGAGACCAATATCTGATATCATAGAATCATCANNNNCCCCCCTGCCATGGGCAGGGACCCCCCCCACCCTAGACCAGGCTGGCCAGAGCCTCATCCAGCCTGGCCTTAAACATCTCCAGGGAAGGGGCCCAGTTTGTGGTAAGGAAGCTCTGTGGGCAAATCCCCACCACAATGGCTGAAGCAGAGTTTGCTGGGCTTTCTCAGAAAGGGATGAAGCTTTCAGGGGTGGTTTTGGCTGGTGCAAGAATGGTGGAGAGTTGTTTCAGTTGGTCTGTGCCACTGGAAGATGATAACAGCACTGCAGAACGGCTCGATCGCGGCTGAGAATGAGTTGGTTAAGTTATACCAATAGTTGGAAATACTAGTGAAGAGGAGACAACTCAGGATGGAGGTTTAACTATCTAGAGAGTCTCGCCAAAGATGCCTGTGAGTTCTCTGCTTGTTACTGTCTACACCCCTAACATCACACTGTCCCCAGCTGAACCTCCTCTGGCTTTGCAACCCTTTTGTGTTGTCACCAGCATCTGCCCAGGATCTGCCTGCTAGTCCAGACCTAATTAGATTCCTAATCCAGCGTGGTTGAAAAGAAGGCAAGGGCCATCTCCAAGCTGCAGTGTGAGGCTCCAAAGAGTGACTGATTGGCTTCTGTGGCCAGTAATTTCATAAGGCACTCTCTGCTGCAGGTTGTGGGCATAATAATGAGTTGGACAGGATTCGGCTTGGCTGATTTATAGGAGGAGAGAACAATCAAATCTCTTGGCTCCAGCTATGGGGCTGTTAGGTTTTTCAATCACCCAGGCAATGCAGGGCTGTCTGTAACCATGAATTATTTGTTCCCTCTCTCTGTTTGGAAATCTCTCATTTGCTAAGTGGCTGCCCCTCTCTTCTTGAAGTTCAGCCAGGTAAGAGCAGAAGGAGATTTTATTGCATTGTTCATATGAAAATTAAAAGGACTCAGGGCTAAAAAACACTGCCAAGGGCTGGTTCAAACTTGACTTTCGATTTCTACTGCTGTCTGTTGGTTGTTTCCCTTCCAGAACCACTCATGAAGCAACATAAATGAACCCCCAAATTCCTAGAGTCAGAACACAGAGTGACAGTCTTTCTACTTCATAGTTAGGGATGAACTGTGTGCACCGTGTAAAGCACTCTTGACTATGAGGTTATTCATTTGCATTATGGTTCTGCTAAGGAAAGTGTTCATGGGTTGAAATATAATGTATAGAGAGATAGTTATATGAACGGGGGCTCATATATAGTCTGAGGGCCTGTGGGTATGTGTAAAGCAAGGTGTGTAAGGAGAGCTCATCTCTCTATTAAGAGACTTGCTGAATTCCCTGCCTAGCTGTGAGGATGTGACTGAGCAATGAAGTGCAATGTGGCATTGGAGACTCGGCATGAAGTGTAGGCTATTTAAGGCTAGGCTAGGACTGTGAGGGGTGTCTTCAAGGCATCACCCAACTGCTGGTAAAGCAGTCTGTGCTTTTCCATCAATTGTGATAACACCTGCAACACTTCTCTCATTTTGGAGGTAACTTTCAGCTCCTGGTGTGGTGAGGAGAGTGGAGAACTGAGGTTCTTCTCCCTCTGTGCACTTGCTCTTTATACTCCTAGTGCTCCCATTTTACCTCATGGCTATCTATGTTTTAATTTTCTATGAAGGATCTGGCAGTGAAAGCTCCACAAGTGAAATCTTTGGGGGGGGAAGATGGATGGTGCAAGAAATAGGAATTGGTGCTTCCTGTGAGCAATTAGTTGCATCTCCCATATAAGTGTTGTTTTAAGGCTCTGCTACTAACACTGGAGCCATTTCCTTTCTTCTTTTACTTTGCCAAGCCTGTCCTGCAGAGCTTATCTCAGGAACTAATTTGCCTATCAGCCACTCAGCCAGCTCTGTATTTATCTGTTCAATGGAGACTTGATTACACGGCCTCAGTGTGGGGTAGATGGTGTCTGGCTCTCAGTCGTTTGCTTGGAAGGATTATGTATTTTGTGAGTGCATTTAGTGGGTGAAGAAGTGAAAATGCATGATTCAATTCCATCCTTGTTTGATTCAATGCTGGAGTTAAATAGTAGGAAGTGTCGACTGCAAATCAACAGGAGCTTCCCTATGCTGGAAAATGCCATGGGGAGAGCATCCAGTTAGTTTGTTGTACTCTGCTCCCTTGGGCATAAAAGGACTCTCTACCATGGGTCCTGTGGTTTAACATGCAACCCCCCTCTGCTTATTTTCACTCTCTGGTCATCAATGCTCAAAATTGTTTTAGAGTAGTAAGTGATGTTGATGAATAATAAGGTTGAAAAGGTTCATCCTAGATGTTTGAACCTGATCCTTCCCAAAGGGGAGAGGACTGGATTGTGCACAGCTTTTTAATTGCAGCCCACCTTTCCCTAACATCCAGGATCTGGGTGTCAGTAAATCCTGTGCTTTCCTGATAAACCATGCAATGCTTGCAAAGTGCATCATGGCAGAGGAGGAATGTGAAGACCAAGAGGAGAGAGCCCAGTGCGTGTTTCTGGAAGGTTTTCTGCAGGCAAGAGGAGGAAACAGCACTTGGAAACTTCAGTGATCGGTGGTCTCCACTGGTGCTGGATGAGGCAAATGGTCTTTGAAACATCCTGCTAGATAGACTATGAGACACATTGATCAAGGCTGCGGGCGAGGCTGTTGCTAGCCAGAGAGTAAGATAAGGATGGCCAGGGTATGAGTTTTAGGTCTGTGCAGAGATAGGAAAGCTTCTGTGGAATGAACCTGCCACCTAAACTTAAGGATCAAGATGTTTTCATTTAAGTTTAAGCTCTTGCAAGATTAAAACTTGTGTGGTGGGCAGAGTAACGAGGAAATCCATTGCGATAATAAAGGAGAAGAGGTCTATTTTTTAGGGGGAGCTCGATCATAATTCATCAGAAGTTGTGGAACTGTCGCTGTGTGTTGTCAGACAATTAATTCACTACGGAGGAGTGAGTACAGAAACCTCTTTTCTAATGCTTGTTCTCATTTTTTACCCAAATACATAACTTCAGAAGGAAGGCTGAGCACAACAATATTCATTAGATGTTGTTAAACATGATGTTTGTAATTAGAGATGGCAAAATCAAAACAAACCCTCTAATCCTCATATAATCAAACACAGCCTCTTTTTTCTTTGCTGTTTTTCCTTCGAGTTCAAATCAACAGCTGGTAGACTTGTGGGAAGCATGCAACGAGGAAAGAAAAATATTAGCTTTCCTGAAATATTCCCTAGAAGGTATGGAGAGCAGTAGGTGTAGGGCAAGGATGTTTTAATCAGTCAATCCCATATGTTGCCTCTATCAGGAAAGTAAAATATCTTGATCCATCTCTGTATTTCAGAGCAGTTGGAACCAGAATTCAAGGTATAGAAGAAAATCTATAATTCAGTGTGGTGGTGGTCTGACTATACAGGATTTCATATAAAGACCTCAGTCTACAGGTGCTGAGGGAGCGGGGTCTCTTTAACTTGGAGAAGAGGAGGCTGAGGGGGGACCTCATTCATGTCTATAAATCTGTGAGGGATGGGTGTCAGGAGGATGGAGCCAGGCTCTGCTCAGGGTCATCTGAGGATAGGACAAGGGGCACTGGGTGCCAGCTGGAACAGAGGAGATTCCATATCAATCTCAGCAGGAACCTCTTCCCAGGGAGGGTCCCGGAGCACTGGCACAGGCTGCCCAGGGGGGTTGTGGAGTCTCCTTCTCTGGAGACGTTCCAGACCCGCCTGGCTGTGTTCCTGTGTGACTTGGTCTGGGTGATCCTGCTGTGGCAGGGGCATTGGACTGGATGATCTTTCGAGGTCCCTTCTGATCCCTAAGGATTCTGTGACCTTCCCAAATAACATTGCTAGCTGAATTGCCTACGTGAAAGACCCATAATGATTCTTTGACTGTGGCATCAGGCAAAGCATTATTGCTGTTAAGCTCTTAAGACAGAGCTAAGGGGGTGAGACTGCAACTCTAGAAGTGTTTGATAGCTTTTTTTATTGCAGTTCAGTGCCTGGGCTAGCGCAGAGTCTCTCAGATGGATTGTACTCAAAGCAGCCACAGGCACAGCAATGCTAGAACAAGGCACAATCTCACTATAGCCTGATCTGGCTTCCCCTGCCACGTTAAACGCTCTGTCATTACTCTAAAAGAGCAGCTTTTGTGTCTCAGGCGGTCAGGACAATCACATTTTTGTAATGGGGATATGTTTACAATCCCTTTGTTTTTCTTATCTGTGACTAGTGTCATTGTGCTGCATTGGTAGCAGTGTTAGGACTGCAGAAAGACTTCATGCGCCCAGGCAGACAGTGGTCTGTGTAGAGTAAGCTGGCTTAGCCAAGGTCAGTCCAGGCAAAGATACTAGTCATGGCTCTGCAGGAAGAACTGCCTTCTTGGTGTTGGAAAAAGCAGTTGCAGAGGAGTTGTTTCCAGGCTTCCACTTGTTCGTGGCTGGGTGACACCCTCGAATGAACCAGCTGCTCGAGCTGGTGAACTTTGCTCTTGATAACCGAGATAGTTTAATGGTTGCATCCGCTTCCCTTCCTCCTTTCCCTTTGCTAGTCTATTCTCTGCTGTGTGAAGACTAACACTCTGTTATAAAATTTCGTATATATTGGTAAGGGTTTGCTCAGGAGACTGAGTGCACCAACTATATTCGGTTGTAGATGGTCTTTCCCTGCACAGCTCTCACTGACCTTTCAGTAGGCTCAGTGCAACGCCCCAGACAATCAAGTGCTGCTTATCTTCCGTAAGGAAGATGAATATCCTTGCTCTTGTTCACACTGAAACCTACAGAGAATCTCAGAATTCCCCTGAAAATTCTGTGGGAAGCAGGATCGGTGATGAATATTTTTACAGCTGGAGTAGGGGGGGGGTAAAACCCAGCATGAGGAAAATGTTGTGGCGGTGAGATAAGGAGATAAAATTCTTCCCTTTGTTACTGTGAAAACTACAAATTTTAATGGGAATTAAAAAGTTGTTGATCTTCTTTACCAAATCTACTTAGAAGATTTGAAACTTCCATTTAAAATCTTATCAAAATGTTTGTCTGTGCTTTTTCCCTGAGCTGCTCCACTGCCTCACACCTCTGCAGAGCCGATGCTGTGGGTTTGTACTGTCTACAACAGCTGTACTAGCTGTTTCTCTCTAGGAAAACTCAGTAAGCACATACAGGGATCGGATGTACCTGCTGAAGTAGAGGTGCAAACGGATAGCCCAAGTATCTGTGAAGTTAATAACACTGGGGCAAGGGGTTGTGGTCATTACTGGTAGTTAAACCGAGTACATAAAGAATGGTCCTTGCCACTTCAGACTCTATTGAGAAGCAACAACCAGAGATACTGGTGAAAACAGACAGCATTAGACTTTCCTCCTGTTTGTTGATCTTTCTCTGTCTGGATGGTAGCTGAGCTTGTGTTTACTTCAGAATATCCTGGAGATTCTCTTCTCCATCTTCTCCTAAATCCTTCACTTGTACTTGCCTGTAGATGGAAGATTATTTACTGCTTTCATTTCCCTGGTATGTGGTTTATGTGGTTCTCCTCACAGTATATCTTGTGGTTTTTGCTAGCTTCCACTTCGGATATTTGTGTTCGTTGTGGCATCTTTATTTTCATATCTGCAGCTGAAATCCGTAGTCTGGAAAGTTCCCCTGGGAGATTTCTCTACCCACAACCCCATCTCATTTTTTTTTTTGTATTGAGTTTTTAATATTCCAAATGAGATTTGATGCCCCAGGAATTGTAGTTGTCTGCATTAGCTTAATGCCTCTCGCCATCATCATCCTCCCAGTGCCACAAACCAGCTTTAAACGGGACTTCTCTGGATTTCACTGTGTTCTGAACTAGCAAGCAGGTGAGAAAATATTTGCTTTTTAGCAAGATGATACTGACAACTTTTGATCTTCTGTATTGCTTGGATGCTCAGGATAGTAGTGGTACTGTGTAGCTTTCCAGGGGCTGCCTAACTTGCAGGCTGTGTTTGCAATAGGGATGTAGTAGCTATTTGATTTGGGTGATGAAGAGCCAGGAGAAAAGATTAAATGCTCTTTTTCTTTCATATGAAAATTAATGAATGTTGGGTCGTTTTGGTGAGGAGACGTGTACATTTCTATGTACTTATGCAACAGGGCTTCGAGTTAGCTCTGCTAGTTTACATTGAAAACTGTCCATCCCTCTCCTGTCACTTAATGCTGCCTTCTTACAGGCTCACATCACTGTTAAAGGGTTTATTTTCTCCTGCAAGAATAAATTCTAGTGAGAGATAAGAATGTTGGAAATTAACATGTATAAACAATCTATTTTTCCTTCCGGAAAGACATGTTGGACAATCAATTGATCCAAAGTGGGATGGTTGTCATTATTTGAACAGGAAAATGCAATGGCTTCAACTTTAACTGCTTCAGAATAGATTTCATTGAACCAGAAACCCAAGTAGTTCTAGTTTTGCCATCTGCAATTTAAAACAGCAGAGGAGAAAACACGTTGGGATATATAAGGACTGTGCTGGAGGCTACTGAGGAAAGCAGTGAATATTTACTTGAGCTACTCTGTGCGGTGCCGCTGTCTTATCTCACAAAGGGTATTTCAGAGCTCAAACGAATGCAGAGGGTGATGACTTTAATAGAGCGCTCTGAGAGGTCTCCTGAAGTAAAGCTGGGAAATTTAATACTATAAACAAAAAAAAAACCCTCATTTAATACTCTTGGAGGAAGTAGAAAAGACTTCTGCTTTTCCTATATCTGAGTGTTTGGAGCAGCACATAGTCCATGGAACTAGATAGTGAGAAATTCAAACTCTGCCAACTAAAATGACTCTCTTTCGCACTATTTGTGATGCAGATATTCACTGCTCTTCTCAGGCGTTTGCATGTGAATTAGGAAGGGATTAGACTTTTGTACGTAGATAACAAGAGGCTCAGACATGTCCATGGTGTTCTGGAGTGGATTTAAATCTTTAGCACCCAGAAGACTGATAAGGATCAGGAGAGATGGATCGAATTTCCTCCTTACGGGTTTTGAGTGGCATCTCTTGAATCCTCTAATACCAGGGAGATACAACACAACCTGCTGCAATAAACGGGTGGCTTCTCTGATCCGGGATGTTAATCTGGGATACGAGGCAAAAGTGCCTTAGGCTTTCAACTAAGAGCTTGTGAATCAGCAAACCATAAGCATTGAGTAGGTACTTGACATCAAAACCTGTCGGAGTGTGGTGTTCTACAGGAGTATGTTTGCTGTCAAGAAATTCCCCATCTTCATGAGACGTTACAGGCAGAAGCTGTGAAGAATGAAATGATCATGAATTTGAAGCATTCCACTGAGCAGTTGAAAGGGCACCTTCAGCCCTAATGCTTTTAGAGACCCTTGCAGGCAAGCCTCAGGTTTCTTCCGCTGAGTAAAAGTGCTGCGATGACTTCTCCATCACAGCTACCTGTGAATGAATTCAGGAGCTGCCTTCTGAATAGACCTGCACGGTATCTGCACTTGTCTGTATCAAACCAAGTATTTCAGGTGACTTGGAAATATCTGTCGGGTTTTTGAGTTGGAGGTAAAAACTTCATACCCTGGCAACATCATTTAAGGGAGTGTTTTGTATGTCTGATGTAATTAGTAATTAGTAATTAATCCTGTTTGCCCACCCCCATTTCTGTGTGCGTTGTATTGATGAAAAGACCAGTGATCAACAAGAAAGCTCAGGTTTCTGATGAACTTGGTGGGCATCTCGTGTCTGGTGTGGATTGTGGTAGCAGTGTTGTTTTTCAGTATCTAAGTCATGCTAAATTCGGTAAAAATCATAGATACAGGGACTGGCTATTCAGTTTATAAAAAGAAAAACAGCATCAGGTGGAAGAATTGAGGGCTTCTGTCTCCCCTGTTGCCCAGGCAAACAACTGTTGTTCACTGTTAGCATAACTGCAGGTCATGCTTGTTCCATAGAATCATCAGGGATGGGAAGGGACCTGGAAAGATCATCCAGTCCAATCCCCCTGCCACAGCAGGATCTCCCAGACCAAGCTGCACAGGAACACAGCCAGGTGGGGCTGGAACGTCTCCAGAGAAGGAGACTCCACAACCCCCTTGGGCAGCCTGTTGCATTACCCTCCCTGGGAAGAAGTTCCTGCTGATATTGATAGGGAACCTCCTCTGTTCCAGCTGGCACCCAGTGCCCCTTGTCCTATCCCCAGATGACCTTGAGAAGAGCCTGGCTCCATCCTCCTGACACCCACCCCTCACATCTTTATAGACATGAATGAGGTCACCCCTCAGCCTCCTCTTCTCCAAGCTCAAGAGACCCAGCTCCCTCAGCCTTTCCTCATCAGGGAGATGTTTCAGAGCGAGCTGTGCAATTCCAGTTTGAGAGAGTTAAGCCCAGAACATATCCTTGCACTTTTTAGTGAAGCTGTTAAATTTAACCCAGTCAGCTTGAGCTTAATCCTAGAGGTAGGTGAAATTTCAGCTGTAATTACACTGGCACATGAGATTCACCATGGCTGGCTCCTAGCAGATGCCTTTCTGCTCTGTGCACAGGTATTAACCAATCTTTTCCAGTTTAGATGACTAGTGCATTCAAGACAACTGATCAGCTTTGTCCAGTCAGACCACACCAAGTGCTGTGTGCCCTGCTGAGCATTTAAACACTGAATAAATATTTAAAGGAGTAAACTTTAAAACAAGTAACTTGGTCTGGGTGATCCTGCCGGAGCAGGGGGATTGGACTGGATGATCTTTTGAGGTCCCTTTCCAATCCCTGATGATTCTATGATTCAGTTTCCAAAGTTCTCATTGAACAGACCCTGATCTTCAGCCAGCTCCCACTGTTCATGTCAGTAAGATTTCCCTGTTCTACAGCACCTCATCTGCCACCAAGTTTCGTTGACTGCGTTCAGTAGTGAGCAAGGTTTCAAAGTGAGCTGTGTTCTTCAATACCTTCAGCTGCTGCTGAAGGGGTCAGAGGAGGTGAACAGAGTCAAAGACATTTTTGTACCAAGATAATCGGATCAATTCTGTTTAGTCTGTCTCATCAGAATCCTTTCAACTTGGTGAAGCTCTGCATTCCAAGGGATAAGAATCCATGAAAATAGCCTTTTATTTATGTTTTCCCATAGAAAACGTTAAATAAATAATGAAAGGATTGACAATTACTGCCCTACACTCAAACGTTACGCAAGGAGCGTGGCTGATGTGATTTACCAGTCCTTTACAACTCCTTTTGCTGCCAAAGGAACTCTTCCATGGCAGATCTTCTGGAGAGTAGAAGAGACAAGTTTTTAGATGTGCTTTATTTTTAGGACACCCTTCAGTGTAGCTTGAAGTGACTTAGAGAAAATGCCCACCAGTCCCAGAAATCTCCGCTTTGCTTCCTTCTGTGCTTGTTTTCCACTAGAGTTCCCTGCATGGAGACCACCCTCTCCCACTTCTCTCTAACCACTGAGCCAGAAGCCCGGAGTTGTATGCCCACAAGCAACACAACGGTTTTCCTTGCTGTGTGCTTAATATTTAACACATAACATTCTGCTCTGTGTTCTAATTTAAACCGTTGGTGTTATTCACTGGGGGAAGCTTAGACCATTAAATAGACAAGATTTTTAAGGTCTTTTTGTAGGAACAGGCTGGATTACATGGTATTTCCTTGCTTCATCGTAGGTTCATTATGGCTTTTAATTCTTTAATTATTTGATTAAGTTGAAAGTGAAGCAGTTGGCCATTCAGGACACTTCAGCACTGACCTCCTTTCTCCTAGATAAGTACAAATGTGCAGGCAGTACCCAGCCCGAGTGCATAATGCATGAAAAATTAATAGATGGGCAAAATCTGCTGGAGTTACAAAACCAGGACAAATGAATACGCTGGGAAATCTTTTCCCCCTCTGTATAGTTCCTTACAGAGGCTTAGAGGCCTTTTGGCAGAGCTCTCTTTTATTAAACAGGGTGGAGGATTTGTATTTGCTGGCACCCGTGAATTACTTATGCATTTCCAGTTCCTGTTGTTATTTATCTCATTATAACAACAGGAGCCCCCAGCAGACTGATCTGCTGTGCAAGCAGGAACTAAAGCATCTGGAGTGAGCTCTAGAGCTCACATCTGAGCCTGGAGAAAGGCTAGAAAACAGCAGAACAAACTTTCCATGTTTTATTTATTGACCAGGGCTGTAAGTATGGAAAAAACACCTGGGGCTGGTGTAATCAGGGTGTTTGGTTGTCTCACATCCACTTAAACACATGTGAATTCACAGTCAGAATGCTGGCTGACAGTGTAACATCCAGAGTATACCATACCAGGTCCTGGCTAGAGGCCTTAATTGCCCTCAAGTTGGTTGATACCCATTTCAAAATATCCCCTTTTTTTTAGCTGGAATCCTTTGGCTCTTGATCCTAGGAACCTCCCCACCCCTGTGTGAATCCCAGAGCTGCTGTGGTATTTCTCGAGAAGCAAGAGATATGGCTGTTAGCAGTTATCCTATCTTCAATCTAACAGATCCCCTCCAGGATGGGAGGAAGAGTACAATGCCCAGTAGAATCAAGAGAAGCGATTTTTGTCCTCTCATCAATACACGACAAGCCTGATCAACCTTGCCAGAGCAAAACCACCCTTCTTGTGCTCTTAGGCTTGGAAAATGACATGATTCCTCTCTCTGAACATTATATATCCAGTTGATCTTGTGCCAGTATTGTACTTAAACGTTAGCTAACGCTCCCCCTATCCTGACATTCATCCTTTACAACCATGAGCCACCCATATGCTCCCTCAACCTTTCTGTTCCTAGACCAGCTTGAGCTGTTTGTGTGTCCTTGTCCCCCAGTGGTCTCCGTTGACCTTTCACGTTCCTTTGCCCATTTACATTACATTTCTAAGCATCTATTTTCCAAAGGAAATAAACACGATTCCATAGGAGGACCCGACGAGCTCTTTCACAGCTGAATGGGTAATCCCTTACCCTGTGCTAAAAGAAATGCTGAAGACTTTGCCACTTGTTCTGTCTTGGCTTTGTCCTTGCTGCAAGGAAGTCACTCGTGGGGCTGAGCCCTTCCAAGGCTCTGAGCTCTCACTCACTTCCATGGCTCGCTCTCTCTCTCTCGCTTCCTCAGAAGATGCTCCTTGGAGATGAACAAAGATGAGGTGCAATCTGTTCGACATGTGGTGATAAGGATCACAGAAGCCACGGAGGAAATAAGTTGACTTTGAAGACACAAATTAGTGTTTTATTTCCTCTCCAGGGAGGAAGCTCCAGGGAGCTCCAGTTTTATCGGTATTAGCATATGGTTTACTATCCCTTCATGTTTAGTCCTTTGATGCTGTTTGGTATGTCCACAGTAAGATCCCAGCTGAATTTACATCAAATGAATGCATTAGACTATCGGTTGTACGTGCCTGGGTGCTGCCCAGTGCCAGTCACAGCTGGGCTCAGGCTGTTCCAGCTGGCTCCAGCAGTACAGTAGGACAGTACTGATGCCCTTAGCTGAGCTGATGGCACCAAGGGAGGGCAAACAGGCTTGGGAAAGGGCCTAGATTACCTGTGACAGTAGCTGGTAAACGATCTCCTTGTCTTTGTCTTGACCCGTGATATTTCTCATCTTGTACCACTGAGGAGGGGGGGCTGAGCCAAGTCTAACCCCCCCACAAAGAAGCCCAGGAATGACTGACTGTGTTATGTATTTTTACGAAGCTTCTCAAACTGTTTTCCTAGAGGTCCTCAGTATCGCCTGGTGTGGGATGAGCTGATGCTTATCATGCTCTTGCTGCATTTCTTCTCCATTTTTGCAAGGCTGAAAGAGAAGTCTTGGGTGTCCTTCCTGGCTCAGAAGCGTGCAGGCTGTGCTTTGCAGTTTACACGTGCTGAGCTGGAGTCTGTAACACTGATACCTGTCTCTGTACTCAGGTTAAGTCCTCCTGAGAACCCTTGTTTGAGCCACACTAATGCAGCTGCATGTCTCTGCCTGTACAGTCAGCCAGCAGAGACTGGCTGATTTTGTTTCCCCTGCTTGCATAAATCCCCGAGAGACATTCTGAGTGACCCTAGGCTGAGGTTTCTCAGGAAAAAATCATGCCTAGAAGAATGACCCTTCTGATTTTTATTTCAGCCTTTAGAAGGAAGCAGTTTCCCAAAACATCTAGGCACGATGTGGAGAGCTCTAAGGGTTGTGTGAGAGAGACACTGCAGAGCCTCTATTTGCATTTATGCTGAGAGAGCAGCTCTGCAAAAGGAGGTGTGTTTGGAAATGGGGCTGAGGCATCCCTCTGTGTAAGGCAGCAGTCAGCTAGTGTCCTGGTGGTGAGAAGAGACTGCTAAGGACGTGCAAAAGAGGTAAGCCTGCTTGCTCCATCCCAGCTGTCATTCAGAGCTTTCTGTGAGGCCATGACTGCTGTTTTTAAAGTCCTAGCTCCAGCCATCCCAAGGTTTGAGGTGAATGGTTCCAAATGTTCATGTGCTGGCTGCTTTTGGCAGCATGAGAGGGATAAACCCTCTAAAGTTCATAATGCATTTGTGACTTCTGCTGTTAGTGTGACTTCTGCCTCTGGACCAGGAACCAGCAATGGCTGGGAGGGATAGGAGCCTCACCTGTTCCTGTGCAGCTTGGACTGGGTGATCCTGTTATGGCAGGGGCATTGGACTGGATGATCTTTCGAGGTCCCTTCCGATCCTCAATGATTCTCTGGTCCTATCTTTGCCACAGAAATGCAGTGAATTCAGCGTGTGAGGTTACAGGACGGGGAGCACACAATTGCACATCAGCATTTACAGGGGGGAAGGAACTGAAGGACCAGACTGAAGTGATGAAGCATGCAGTGGAGTGGATGCCAAGCACAGGTCAGCCTCATTTTTACTGTGCAAACATTTAGCCCAGGGTGTTGGTCACAGCAGCTCTGATGTCCTTACATGGCCAAGAGTGTGGAGGACTTCTCAGCCTTGGGCTGCACTAGAGCTCACTCTTGTTGCCCTGAGTTATTCCCCACCAGCAGCAGGTAGCAGGTTAGCAACAGTCTGACGAGGTAAAGCGATGCAACGCTGGTCGCTGTGTAGCTCTGTAAAGGTAGAAAAATCTCAATTGTTTATGGGATGAGAAAAGAGAGTGAAATTACGAGTAGAAAACTACCTCGGTGTCGGGATGGTGAGCGATGAACTTGATGGTTTGTTTCGGATCTGCCCTCTAGTGTTCAGGATGCCTTTTCCTCTGGTGCATCCTCATGTCCAAGGACTTGGCTGAGCGTGGGAAATGAAGCAGGGAAGTGGAGAAAAAAGGAGTAGAGAGTGAAACAGCTTGAAAAATATATTCTCATGTCCTCCTCAGTACAAATTCAAAGGATTCCAAGTGCTGTTTGTTTCATTTATTGTGTTGTTATTAATTCATATACTAGAGAAATGCAAATAATTGCATTGCAAGAGTGACCAACAGCTCCAGTCTCATCCCGGGTTTCTTTTGAAAGATAAAGCTTACAAAGTCTTTGTATACATGTGAAACTGTGGAAAGATGAAAGTGTCCAGAGATCATTTTCCTTGGGATTCAACCAGATTTGTTGAAATTTCGTAAAAACATCTTTTGGATCATTTTAAGATGTAAATGAATGGTATTTAGACTTCATAACTATAAATATGAGACTCCTTTAGAAAAGAGCTTTGGTTTGGACCTGAGTTTATCCTTTAGAACCGGTATTGTATTAGCCATCTTCTAAAAATACTTCTACAATTTCAAATTAAAGAGGTTTTGCATAAAAAACCATATTAACTCAGTCCAGGAACATAAACTGCAACTTTACTTGCACTGAATGTGCACTAATACTGTGTTTAACTTGTTTCTGTTAGACCCACATTGGTGTTTGCAACTGCACATGCAGAGTTATCTCATACAGATGTGANTATTTATAGGCATAAATGAGGTCCCCCCTCAGCCTCTGCTTCTCCAAGCTCAAGAGACCCAGCTCCCTCAGCCTTTCCTCAAAAGGAAGGTGCTCTACTTCCTTCATCATCTTCGTTGCTCTACACTGGACACCCTCCAGCAGCTCTGTGTCCCTCCTGAACTGAGGGGCCCAGAACTGGACACAGTACTCCAGATGTAGTCTCACAAGTGCAGAGTAGAGGGAGAGAAGAGCCTGTCTCGATCTGATCCCCCCTCAGGATGCTGATTATAGAGTAAATCAAGTTATATTGCTTCTATATTAATGTATTATAAATATACAATGTATTAATATAGAATAAGCAATACACATGAGAGAAATCACTAATAATAATCACATGCAATGCTGTGTGCGTTTGTGTCAATTCCTATCTGTATCTACAGTCTGCAGAGTGTTTTTGTGGACACACGCATGAATTTCTATAAATATTTACATATAGTTAGTAATGTGTGATTCCAGATTACTGAAACATGAGGAACTCGTAAACTGGGGCCTCTGCAGTGTTTTTCTCCAGTCTGGAATATCTGGAACAAGGTGCTCAGCCACATGCTTCAGCCCATCTGTCTGAGTTCCCTATAATGGTACTTAGATAGTATTTAAGATATTTGCCTCAACCCCACCTGGAAGCAGTGCTGAGCAACCCTTGTGCTGCTCAGGAGGGATCCTTGCCAAGCGACAATGCCTGATTCCTCTTGCCTGCAGGATAAGGAAAGAGCAATCACTAGCTTTGTTGAAGACTAGTTCTAGTCTCCAGGCATATCTCCTAGAACCTGGGAGCAATCTCGGGTGTCAGGAGGATTTTGTCTTCCTACAATGAAGTAGCCCAAAATTACTGACAGCTCGGATCCTGTTTTTCCTAGTGCAGGCTGAAGATAAGCTCAGATGGGTGCCCCTTGGAATGGCTTTCTGGACACGAACATCTCTGCAGGAGAGCTAAGTAGCCTGAAGTACTCTGCTGGGACGTTTCTTGCCCCAGGGCTCAGTGAAGTGCTTGCAGCAGAGCTGGGCAGAGCCTCTTGCTCAGAGCTAGGACTGACCTATTGTCTCCCATTTACACCTCTTTTTGCCTTGAGTACTATTTTTTTTTCCAAGAATCATTTCCTGGTGATCAAGAATCTACTGCAGGCTGGGTGACACATCATTCCTCTGCCCCCACCCTGACCCTGCTTGTTCCTTATGTCCCAGCTGTGGCTCTGCAGAGGATTTATGACAGTTCCCCCTGAAGTGAGTAATTATGCTGTTTGATGGCAGCGCAGAGCAGAGGGAAAACAGTGCCGCAGGTCTCTGTTTTGAACACAGCTGTAGGTCTGAGATACCTGGCTGCTTTTGCCTGGGAGGAAGGAAGGGAGAACTGGGATCCTGGGGGAGCCTGTGTAGTTCACAGCAAGGTAGCCAGGGTTGGAATGAGCTTGCTTGAGGTTTTTCCACCTTATGCCCAGTGATAAACAGCAAGCAATGTGCTGTGATGTTTCTCAGGAGGTGGTGCTTGGCTTGGGTTTGTGCTGTGGCCACTCCAGCTTTGCAGTCTTATAATCCAAACTCCAAAGGTGTGCTGTTCATACAGGTTGTGGGGGATGATGCTAGCACCTAATTTAAGCATAGAGGGCTGTTATCATCCCGCGTCCCATGCAGCAGGGCAAACAAGGGCAAGGGCTGTGATGGGAACTGAGCAGTAGCTAAGGCGTCACTTCTCAATAGGCAGGATGTGACAAGAGCCTCTGCTGCTTTTCACCTTGATCTGTTCCTCCTTTCTTTTTCATATCTCTCGCATATCTGGGTGTTGGCAGGGAACTGGGTCATGCAGGGAGAAACATTTACTTTTCTCTTTGTGTTGAAGAGATTGAGTCTCTCTCCTGCCCCATTTAATTTCAGAGCCCGGTAATGAAGCCAAAGCTGTTGCTGTGTTGGTGGCTGTGGGAGAAGGGGAAATAAAAAGAATGCGATGTAATGCTCTGATAAACTCAGTGATTATCTTTAGTGTTCCTTAGTTTTCATTTTTATTGACTTGACGTACACCTGCTGTGCCAATCTGTTTAGCCAGAGTGTCGTCACTGAGGAGTATGCATGCACGTCATCTGTTTCTCCCTTCACAGGCTGAGTGCAGGGCAGGCTACTAAAGGAAGGTCTGGAAAACTAGGGAAGTGATTCTGGAGGTACCATAGCATAATTCAAGAGGTCTAGTTCAGCTCGTGCTTGAAGCAGAGTCAGTTCTGGGGTGGGATTAGTTAAGATTGCTTAGGGCTTTATCTAGTCCAGTCTTGAGAACCTCCAAGGATGGATGCTACAGAACCTCTGGACAGTGGGTTCCACTGCTTGACTGTCCTCATGGGGAAAGGGGTAGAAGCTCTTACTTAAGCTCAGGCCTAGTCTTTTGTCTTCCTGCCATCCACTGCCATGAAAACCCCTTTTAATCATCTTGATACCCTTTTCCCGTAGGTAGTGAGGAGGCTGCTGGCCCTCCAGCAGTCTCCCCAAGGCAATCTCTTATCCAGACTGAACAAACCCTAGTCCCTCACCTGCTGCTTACTGAGCAAGTGCTTCAAATCCTGCCTTCTTGGGGACCTTCTGTGCAATGGTTTAACCGTGTTCTTGTACTGGGATGATTAGATGTGGTATTTAGGTGGGATTTCAACAAGAGGAGGGTTTATCCTTTCTCTTCACGTACAGGCTATGGCCCTCTTGTTCCAGCCCAGGAGGCTGTTGCTATCTGCAGCCAAGGCTCACACCCAGCTCACTGTGCACCAGCAACCCCTGAGCCTTTTCTGCAGGCAATCAGCCACAACCTTAGCTGTTTCCAGTGTTTTCCTTCCCACTGAATCAGTGATTCCATGGGATACAGCAGTCTTTCTAAGTCCTGTTTTGCAGTTCTCACTGGCTGTTAGCTCTATATTAGTAGTCTTGATGTTATGCCATGATGTTGCTAGGGGCAGAGTAGTACCAGGTGCCTCTCACCCACACCCACACCATCTGCGGTGGTGTGTGTACATAGAATTTTCTGCTTGCACTTACAGGAAGACTATAAAACATCCTCTGATGATGGAGCTGTGCCCAGGGCTTTGGCTCTCGTTATGAGTCTGTTGCTGTTAGTGCAGGTAGGAATGTTTCCTACTAGGGTGGAATGGGATAAGGAGGATAAAAACGTGTTTCCCCCCAACTCCATATCTGGGAGGCAGAGACAGAAAAGCAAAGCTCATTCCCTTCTATCACACATAGGTTCAGCCTTTGCCTCTGGACTCTGACCACCATATGAAGTGTACTGCAGCTCGTCCTCAAGAATGATGTGGGCAATCTGTGGGGAGCATCCTCAACCATTTTCTGTTTTAATTCCTTTGAGGCTTCTCTTAATCAGTATTTTCTGTAAGAGCAGGAAGAAGGATATACTGCTTTGATGGAAAGCTGGACGTGAGTCTGCTGGGGGATTCAGTTAACTGGGAAACCAGCACATCACGTTTCCAGTGGAGAAGCTATGAGCACAAAGACCCAATCTCTAATCATTTGAACATCTTTAGGTGTCAATATCCAAGCTCTATGGTCTCAGCATTAAAGATCTGCCTATGTGGCTGGAACACGCAGTGGGAGGGTGCTACATGCTCCTCATCCCAGATTAGCGGTCTCCACATCCACTCACTCGTAGTCCTCCCTGTCGAGACAGAAGCATTTGGTGGCATGTATTATCACTGACTCCTGTTGTCATAAGCTCAATAGGAGCATACTGACAGCTGAAGATGACAAAATGTGTTTGAACTGTATACCTGTGGACTTTGAGATAAATCTTGTGCTACAGCAAATCCCTGAAGCCTTCCAGCTGCTCTCTGTACCAGTAGTTAATCTCTTGCTTTAGACTTGTAGTTTTTATCCTCTCTTCAATAAGTAATAACTTATAAGAAAAAAAAAGCAGATGTCTTCAAGATATTTAGACAGGGTTCTGTGATTTCTTATGCAAGATAATATCTTTCACCTTTCTTTGAACTACCACGCATCAAAGAGCACCTTATAGACCTCATTAAGACACAAAGAGACCACATTCATGTCTATAAATATGTGAAGGGTGAGTGTCAGGAGGATGGAGCCAGGCTCTTCTCAAGGGCATCTGCTTACAGGACAAGGGGCATTGGGTGCCAGCTGGAACAGAGGAGGTTCCCTATCAATATCAGCAGGTACTTCCTCCCAGGGAGGGTCCCGGAGCACTGGCACAGGCTGCCCAGGGGGGTTGTAGAGTCTCCTTCTCTGGAGATGTTCCAGACCAGCCTGGCTGTGTTCCTGTGTGACTTGCTCTGGGTGATCCTGCTGTGGCAGGGAGATTGGACTGGCTGATCTTTTGAGGTCCTTTCAGATCCCTAATGATTCTATGATACAGCATGCATAGCCCTCTTTATGGGAACCTTTAGTGTCTAGCTAATCTTAAGGTTACAAAATGTGTGTCTTTCCTAAGGAGAGAGTATTTTCTCTTGGCATTAGCCCTACCAAGTAAGTAGGTTTAGATTCTTCCAACTGTCTGGATAACCATGACATCATGAATACTTTTGGCCGTACCATTGTGCTTCCTCCTTGAGCTGAGGAAGACAGCGTCCGTAGCATTTTCCATCTTACCACTGCTTAAATGGGTTTTGGAGTGTTGCTGACCTAGAAAGCCATATGACTGTAAGACAGCCCTTAAGGCAACTTGAACTAGTTGTTGAGACCTCAAATAGCCGTCTCCACCACTGCTGGAAGTGCTTTTGCCACTCGGTTGGGTTTTGTACAGCAGATTGCCATCCAGTGGCTGATGCATGCAAATGTTATCGTCAGTAATCTTTGCTACCCTGTCGGCTTCCTACATGCAAAATGCAATTCTTCAAGTACTCCTAGCTCATATGAACCATGCTTTTCCTAGAAACAATGCATGGAATCCTTAGGGATCAGAAGGGACCTGGAAAGATCATCTAGTCCAGTCCCCCTGCCACAGCAGGATCACTCAGACCAGTTGCACAGGATTTAGAGACATGAATGAGGTCCCTCCTCAGCCTCCTCCAAGCTCAAGAGACCCAGCTCTCTCAGCCTTTCCTCATCAGGGAGCTGTTTTACCTCCATCATCTTTGTTGCTCTACACTGGACACCCTCCAGCAGCTCTGTGTCCTTCTGGAACGGGGGGGCCCAGAACTGGACACAGTACTCCAGATGTGGTCTTACCAAGGCAGAATAGAAGGGATGAAGAACCTCCCTCGATCTGCTGACCACCCCCCTTCTGATCTCCCCCAGGATGCTGTTGGCCCTCTTGACCACAAGAGCACACTGCTGGCTCAGAGTCATCCTGCTGGCCACTAGGACCCCCAGGTCCCTTTCTCCTCCACTGCTCTCCCAACAGGTCAGTCTCCACCCTTTCCTGGTCCCTCGGGTTGTTCTTGCCCAGATGCCAGCCTCTCCCCTGACCCTTGTTGTACCTCAGTGAGGCTGAAGTTTCTCCCCTACTTGCAAGGCTTCAGTGAGAAGCTTCTCAGAAGAGATGGTAGACAAAAGTTTACTTCTGATTATTTTTTGTTGGTCTTTATATGCAGACTCCACTTAACAGCAAGGTACTCCTGGTGCTGCCTGCCAGCTGGCATTTTGGATTACAAAAGACACATATAAGAGAAGGAGCTGAAAATGGCTAGGGAAGGGTGTGCTAAGCAAACAAGCCCATCTGGCTGTTTAGTGAATGAATCCATATTTTAGGCTGCAGTGATACCGAGGAACCTTGTTAAAGCTGTCCAGTATTTCTTACAGTAATATTCTAGTTGTTAGTGCTTATCAGTTTATATCTTAATTGCTTAGGCTGCTCCACTTTATGCAGGGGCATCTGCCTGGCACTGAATGCATTTTGGATAAGTGCAGCCAAAATAGTTTAGCTGTTTCCATAAGAGAATCTAGGAGCAATAATCAGTCTCGACCACGTTAGGAGTGGATGCTTTGCTTTGCAAGGCTTGCACTCGTGCTTGGGAGCTGATACTCCAAACCAAAAAAGAGAAGCAGTAGTCTTTCTGTTGTGTCCATGCCTCAACTTTTCTGTCTTAAGACAGCTAGTAAACCTCTACATAAAGGGTTTTCTGGTGTTCAGTAGCAACTTGTGATGAACTGTTAAGCTCCTCTGATGTATTGACTGCCCTGGATGGTTTCCAGTCATCTGCGAACAAGAATTTCTTTGCAACCTTCATTGTGTTCTCTGGGATGCTATAGGTTAGACCGGGCCTAAAGTGGAAGCTGAGGTGGGAGGCAGGGTACCCAAGGTGGGAGCAGGTCTCCCTGCACTATGCCCAACCTAGATAGGGGGAAGTTGACTTTATGATTTACATCACCAAACTGGCAGAGGGAGGTCCAGGAGGTAACGAGAGGCTTAGGAAGAGACAAGTGACTTGAGCTTAGGATATTGTAGGCTGACTGAGTAAGTAGTAATACATGTGTGAAGGAAATGTGAGGATATGATGTAAAACAGTTTAGCTGTGGGTGAACTAAGGGGGTGAACACAGATTCCTAATTGTGTGGAACTTGTGGTCAGGGCAGCAGAGAGTGGTCTTCATGATTTGACAGAATGGTTTATGTGGGAAGACTCCTCTTGAAATAAGTGTTCACTGCTCTGCTTAAAGCAGCATCAGCGAGAACAAATTGTCCAGGACAGTGTTCATTCAAGCTTTTAATATTTCTAGGGATGGAGACTCCACAACCTCTCTGGGCAACCTGTTTGAGTGCTCAGAAAGTCTCAGCCCCTTGTGTGGTTGCCTCTAAGAAAGTCCATGGCTTGGTTTCCACGCACAACATAGATTGCAATGAGAGCCCTTTTTGCATTGGGGTGCTTAGAAAAGAATGGGGTTGTGTGGTTCTGTGAGGCACTGCAGTGAGGAGCAATGTGCTGTGCATCTCCTGAGTCTATAACAGGGTCTTTAAGGACTGGAGTGGACTGTTCTCAAAACAGTCTGTTGCCTCCATCTCCGTTGCCCTGCCCTCCTCCTTTCCACACCCTGGTGGGCATAAAGCTGAGGATGGAGTATGATAATCTTGAGTGCTTGGGTTTAGTTTTGCTTCATCCATTGGTAGATTGCAAACACAACTCCAGATCAAACGACTGCATTACAGAGTACCCTAGACAGATACTCTTGAGAAGATCCTGAAGATAGTCTCTCTTTTAAGATGTTTATCCCTCATTGCTACAGTTCACTGTCAGCAGAAAATACTACCCTGTTCTATGGCATAAAGAGACACTCCAGAAGTTGTTTCTGTTGTACTTCCATCGAGTCCTGTCAGATGTTCTCATCAGCATTTGAAATGTTCTTATGTACTGTGGGTTCTCCACCTACTGTACGATCTTCCAAGAGACCTGAATGAGAAGGCCATATCCTGAGATTCCCGACTGCCTTCCAGCTGAAGGAAGCACTGGTGGGTGAAGACATTTTTCCCCTGTTTAAAGGCTGTTGATGTGGCAGGGCTACAAACGGAACAGCACAATGAGATAAAATATTAACGGGATGGGAGCTGCTTGAGGACAGGATCAGTGTAAGGATTTGTGAGGAGGACTCTAAGCTTATGCCCTTGAATCTTTTATTGGATACAACTGGTAAAGCAATCCAAGTGTTTGTGATCCATGTACATACGATGCTGTGTGGGGTTTTACAGGAAATGCATGCTAGCAAATAGAGACATTATCCTAGGAGGGATTATATTGTTTTCTAGTGCTGCAGCCTTTGGCTCTCCTGTACAACATGTGAGAATGCTGCATGGTTTTTAAACACCGTTGTGCTGTGGTGCTTACCAGCAATCTGTTACCTTTATTAGGATTATCGAATCATAGAATGGGTTGAGTTGCAAAGGGAAGATCTATTTCTGACATGGGCAGGTACATCTGTCTCTAGAATAAGCTGTGTAATGTCCTATCCAACCTCAGAGGGTGAGTTAGGAATGATGGTGACTATCACCATGTATATCAAAATAGGTATCTTTCACTTAACCCGTCTATACCAAACAGCTGCATGAAAAGAGTGCACCTGATCCTGGGTTTCTCCTTTCTCCTTTGCTTAACTGACCCTTTGTTGTAGTGTGCAGCTGGATTTTGTGAGTTTAGGTCACATGGGAGTGTTTCAAACCCTGGTACAGGAATGTGGTGCAAAGCTTCCTGAAAGGTTTTAGAATCATAGAATCATTAGGGATTGGAAGAGACCTTGAAAGATGATCTAGACCAGGTCACACAGGGACACATCCAGGTGGGTCTGGAACGTCTCCAGAGAAGGAGACTCCACAACCCTCCTGGGCAGCCTGTTCCAGTGCTCCAGTAGCCTCCCTGGGAAGAAGTTCCTGCTGAGATTGAGAGGGAACCTCCTCTGTTCCAGCTGGCACCCAGTGCCCCTTGTTCTGTCACCAGATGACCTTGAGAAGAGGCTGGCTCCATCCTCCTGACACCCACCCCTCACAGATTTAGAGACATGAATGAGGTCCCCCCTCAGCCTCCTCTTCTCCAAAGTCAAGAGTCCCAACTCCCTCAGCCTTTCCTCTTCAGAAGGCTGCTCTCCTGCCTTCATCATCTTCGTTGCTCTATGCTGGACACCCTCCAGCAACTCTGTGTCCTCCTTGACCTGAGGGGCCCAGAACTGGACACAATGGGATAGTATAGATGATCCAGAAGAAAGCAAAGCCCCCAGACTCAAAGTACTGCCTGTTCTTGTGGGTCAGACACTTTGTGCTTTGACCTTGCCTCTTCCTGAAATTACAGAGAGAAAGAAACAGTCCCTGCAAACTGCATCTCAGCCAAGACCTAAACTGAGCTGCTCAGTTAATCAAAAGTGAAGCTCAGCTTTCTCTGTCCGTTAAGTACTAACTGTTGAGCCTGAAGCACACATTTGGCCCTACCATCTGCTCCTCAGCCACGCTGTTCTCATGCTAGACATACATGGTGAGCCATCACAGGGTTTGCATGCTGCAGGCTGTATCCTAGAGCTTGAAAAAGCTGTTAGATGCCAGGGTATGGCCTCTGCTAATGTCCACTCATTGGTGGAAGCTTCCTGTTGTGGTCTTTTCTTGCCTCATCAGACACGCTCAGACTTGCCTGAGACATGCTCCTTGGATGTGTGTTTAATTCTTGTGTCGGGTTTTATGTGCAGACACTCAGGTACCTGAGAAGGTTTGCAGTTCTGAGCTCAGCTGATTCAGTTTAAAACCTTTTTTACAAGAATCAGTAGACGATTACATTCCAGCTCAAGTCATGCAGGGGAGCAGAGTGGGAAGGAGTTCACAGCCTGTAGGAATGATTCTCAGTGCTATATGACCCTGCTACCTGATGGGTGTATCTGATCCAGGTTATTACTAAACAACCTAAAGGCTTTATATAAACAATCCAGAATTCGACACTTGCTGCCCATGCTGAGCTCTGCAACACCAAGGAAGTCTGTGCTGAGAGGGTTGCAGGCAGTGTGGGATGTTCACCTGATAAACAGCACACAGGCACCTTCAGTGCTGAAACCTTGGGCTCCTACAGGGCTAAGGCGGCTGTTCTGAAGGCTTTTCTGGAANTGCTGGTCAGGTTGCAGGCAGTGTGGGAAGTTCACCTGATAAACAGGCACCTTCAGTGCTGAAACCTTGGGTTCCTGCAGGGCTAAGGCGGCTGCTCTGAAGGCTTTTCTGGAAGATGTGGTTTGGTCTTAATCTTTCACAACAGACATCAGGACTCAGATGTCTGATTTGTTTGGAAGAGCCATCCCATCAAGAGTTAGGGATGGGATTTGCCTTGACCTCACGGTGTTGTAGACAAGTGCAGCTAAGTTAGGCAACCGTCGTTCCTCACTAGGGAGAGGAAAGGGGGCACAAGGGAACATTACCTGATTTGTTTTAGAATTCTGTGTTAGGCTAAATGGATTTACCTCTCTTCAGTATTTAAAGAAAGAGAATGTAGACATGACTATGGTGCACGACCTGTTCTCCAACAGGGGGATTGGACCAGATGATCTTTCAAGGTCCCATCCCTCATGATTCTATGATTCAATCCATCCCTTTATAGAATTTCTTTCATTCATATCATCCTTGTAGGCAGAATTCTGATGTCCACTAAGAGACTCCATGGAACGGTCGACTCAAAGGGCCTTTCTACCACTCAAGAAAGCAGAAACACTTGATTAGTTTTCATCCTAAAAAATGTCACGGGTGTCAAATTAGACAGCACAGTATTCTGAACCCTGTCTCAAAACCAGAGGCCTTGGTGTACGTATGGCCCAGGGAACTACCTGCTGTAATTTGGGCTGCAGGAAGGAAAGACCTCGTTACGATAACGCTCGTGAGCAGATCTCAGTCACCCACTCCATTAACTAATTAACTGACAGTAAAACCCAGGGTTATTCTAAATTGAGCAATGAAACCATAAACAGATCTTCTTTCTGACAAATAAGGGAGCACAACCTATCTGCTGATGCACCTGCAATCAGTTTGCAAGCTAATATTTTCCAGCTTTATAATCAACAGCTGCTTTTGAGAGCTGCATCTCTGATTTCAAGAGCAGACATAAGAATAAGATCTTTCAGTTGCTCTTGAGAATTACAGAACCCTTAGGGCCTTTGAAATGGTGTTAAACATCTATGATCATAGAATCATCAGGGATGGGAAGGGACCTCGAAAGAGCATGCAGTCCAATCCCCCTGCCACAGCAGGATCACCCAGACCAAGTC
>VZRI01010571.1:0-13446 GCA_013397515.1 Upupa epops | reverse complement strand
AGGATGCTGTTGGCCCTTTTGGCCACAAGAGCACCTTGAAGATGTATGGAGGTTGGGAAATAGGAAGCTGTTCCAAGGCTGTCTGACAATGTATGCTGCCTGGCACATCTCGTTCCTCTTTTGGATGTTCCAGGTTCTCCCATAGTAATGAGATGTATAGAAAATGCCTTGATATGAGTCACATTATGACTCTTCAAACTGGCATAGTTTGGCGACTCTTGCTTTCCAGATTACTTTGTGATTTGCCACTAACTCATCTCCCTGGGAAACACCACCAGGAACCTCTTCTCGGTGCCTCAAGCTCGTCAATACATGTCATTCTCCTCATCCATGCTGCACCCAGGGCTCTGGCAGTTGGAAATAAATCCCCCTTTGAAACTTTCCTCCAGTGATTTCACTTTTTCAGTAGGTTTTAGACAGGGTAGCACCATGTCCTGTAAACAGTTAGCAGCTCCAGAAAGAGCTGCCATGGCCTTTGAGCATTAGTCAGCTTGGCAGTGACATTTTTGGATGGAAGTGACATTTGATTGTTGTGACCTTGCTGCGTCTTGTGATGCTCCAGTGCAAAACGAGAGCCTCATGACACGCATATTGGATAGATAAATGGCAAGTGAATGCCGTGACTTCACATGCCTGCCTCAGTTAGGGCTCCGCACTTGGATCATGTGGCCATCCATCTGCCTGAGGTCTTTTTCCTTCCTTACTTTCAGATCCCTGGCGAAAGGCAAAGGCCAGCTTGTTTGCTTCTTGCTATTAGGCATGAAAGTGATGTCCAGGGCTGTGTGGTGGTGTCCAGAGCTATGTAAAAAGGTTCCTTTCAGAAAGGGTTTTCCCCACTGTTTCACAGTAAGAGGCAGTTCTCTCTCGCAAGGAACTCGCTTATAAGGGGTCTTCTCTATGCACCTTTATGCAAGGAGACAAGAAAATCCCACTGTGAAGCCCTGAGTTAAAGGAAGAGGCTCAATCTTCAAATTAAAGGAGAAAAAGTTTAAAATTGCAGCAAAACAGGAACTTTGAAAACAATTCCCTGCCTCAGCTTTGCTGTTGTGTTCTCTTATAAATGTGCTGTCATGTTCTCTTCTGAACACACCAGACACCCCTGAAAAACACGGCTCTGGCCTCCTGGAAGCAGGAGTTTGCCCTTTGCAGGGCAGAGAGCTCTTTACCCACAAGTGTGCAATACAAACACATCTGATGCTTCACTCCATCTGTTCTCCCAGAGCCCCAGCCCTGAGCCAGCTAGTGACCCCCATCCTCTCTGCTATTGCTGTCCCTCTGCAAGGGCTTAGGGGTGTAATCTCCCCAAGGGCCGTGACGGGTAAGAGGAGACCTGGGTGCTGGGGCAGCTGTTGCGCCGAGCGGTGCCAGCACCGCCGCTGAGTTGGGTAACCATAGCAACAGCATCACCGCCAGCATCCTCCTCCTCCTCACTCGGCTCTCCTCCTTCTCGGCATCATCAGGAGCAGCAGCAGCAGCCCTGGCAGGAGCCAGAGCCCAGCAGCTGAAGCTGCAGGCTGCCTGCTGTCCCCTACCTGCACCGTCACCCAGCCACAGCATTGGCACCGGCCCCACTGCTTCCTACAGGGGGAAAAATAGAGGAGAGGTGGCTGAGGGAGGTGCACTGCAGAGAGATCCCAGACAAGCCAGGTAAGAGCTGTGGGGCTGCTTGCAAACTCCTCGGGATGGATGTGCTGGTGTGTGCCTGGTGTGTATTTGCGTGCGAGTGTTTGTTGCTAGTTTTCCAGCTCGCTCCTTCCCACGGCAGAGTGATGACAGTTCAAGGCAAGCATGATTCCTGGCTCGTGTTTCCTATCTCTGCCATACTGTCCCTCTCCTTCCCCTTCCACCCAGATACGTAAGGACTAATGAATAACGTTCTAAAAGGTTTGGTAGAAAATGGGGTGAGTGGGGAGCCCAGCGTGATGGGAGCAGAGGCAGGCTGCTGCTTCCAAAATTAAACCGGACAGCAGCAGAGCGAAGGTTGACATGGGAATTAATAATGCTTTACAGAAAATAACCACGCAACAATGCTCTTCTCTCTCTGCCTATTCCACAAATAAATCTCTAGCATCGTATTCAGCTGTGAACAGAGAGGTGTATGAATAACCATGACTAGAAACCTCACTGTAGTCCAGAATTGGCTTGTTTTAAGTGCTCAATCACCGCTGTACCAGGACACTCGTACCTGTGAACGTCTCTGTGTGTGAATATATATACACACACATGCACATAGCTATATAAAATAAATATATATATATTTAAAATACTGCTTTTATGCCTTCTAAGAAGAAAATAAATGACATATCTTCTTCAAGTCGTGGGTGTGATGGCCAGGCTGCAAGAAATAGACTCACTTATTTTGTCTGTGCGTGCAAAGCATCGCACCGAGTACGTTTGGCAAGGTAGGAAGAGGAGCTCCAATCCAAAGGCGTAATGGTCATTGCGAAAACACATCTAACCGTGTGGAGTGTCCTTGCTCAGGCAACTCTGTGTGGATGAGTACCTGCCACAGGAGCAAGGAGAGGGGAAGAATAAGTAAGTTTAAGCCAAGTGCTAAGTGTTTGCTGCGTGAGGACTGCAGAGAGCTCTTTCCACTTCCACGTAACTGTTTGTATTTATTATTTATTTATGTAGTCAGCAGTAAGCAGAAAGACAGCAGCTGCTGCTGTCCCTACCTCCTCCTCTAACCCTGCTGGCTCCCTGTCTGGTGTCCTGATCTTGCTGTGTCCTCCCCAGATCATCCTTGTCTGTGTGACTGGAAATGCCGCTGGCTTTAATGAAGATAAGCATTTTAATAGAGGGCTTTTGAGCTCATCTCATGAGATGATGTAGTTATCATTCTACTTCCTCCTTATGTCACGGGGACAAGGCTAAGCACGACCCAACACCAAGTAATGTAATAAAAGCCAAGAGGCACCTTTCTTTCACGTTAAAGCTGATTTGAAAATCACGGGGCTTTTTTGCTCCCAATCCCGTGTTTGGCTACTTGTCTGCAGATCTCCCTGAAATCAGCAGGAGAGGAAGATAATTTCAGATTTATCAGGATAGAACAGAAGGCAGAATTGGACCCTTTTGCCTTTGATTATAAACATCCTACTCCTGCAAGCTGCAGGAATAAAAGGGATCTGTGGAGGCAGGACCTCCTGCCCAGTCCTTATGCAGAAGCGTTGTAAAAATTACCTTGCAATTATGTTCCATCCCAAGGGAACTTGATCGGATGAAGGGCAGAATGAAAAACAAACCAGCCCACAGATGGGTATTTGGAAGCAGAGCTTTGATTTTCAAAATCATCATTTCCTTAGGAACCTGACCTTATCATCGCAACAGGTCTGCCCGACCAGGGGCTGTTTGATCCGTGCTAATAGCAGTGCTCATGAACACTAGGTTTAACTGAAGAGGATGATTTAGGATGCTTATATTAATTAAACCCTGGCACTGTAGAGCTACTGTCTGCAGGACACTGGAGTAGCCTGGTCACATCACACTGTGGATTTCTCTCTTTAAGATGCTATGCCTGCCTCAAATCTAGAGAATATCCGAGTCTTGCAACTTCTCCTTTGTAAAACCAGAGAGGAAATGAACTGCTGGGAAAAAGAGCTCCAATCTGATGGAGTTCTGACACAGAGATGCCAGAAAAAGCAGCCAAATCCTGTCTATGTAAAGGGAATAGTCGAGGGGCATCGCTGAGGTGTGGAGCAGTGATCCTCTCATCAGGGCGAGCAACTAAGTCAAGGTCAAGGGGCTTCGGGGGTTGCACTTCAACACCCTGCAAGTGCTCTCACATAGAGTTAACTTTGCTGCTAGATGTGGGCAGATGGCTGTGGAGAAACCAGAACTCAACCACAGACTTTTGATTACTACGGGGCTGCAAAACTTCTCTTGGAAATGATTCTGGGAACAGCAGGAAAGGTTGATGGATGTTTTCGTGAGCACTGCTTTGCCATAAAAGCTCTCCGTAGAGGCTGTTTATGGAAAGTCAAGGCACTGAGTCAGGTATCGGTGTAAACAGCAAGGATGCTCCTGGCCTCACACAGCTGATTTTAACGCTCAGTCCCCCACCCCCACAGCTCTTTCCCTTGCTTAAACTGGAAGGCTTAGGGTAGATGTTTTTTCCTGTTGCCTTATGGTTCATTCTATCTCGTTTCTTTAGGGAGTAAAGGGAACACAGTCTTTCTTTTGCTCTGTGCGTGGCTACTAAGAACTGGTCTCTTGTTGCCCACTTAGAGTCCTTCTCTAACCACTGTTCTGAGCAAACACTAGTGGTTTTGTGCCTGATGGTATTACTGAGCAATTTTAAACCCCTGATCCTTATTTCCACCGGTCATCCACTGCGGGTCTTGGTGCTCAGAGCAAAAGACTTAGTCCTGTTGGGAAGTCAGCGTTTGACAACAGGTTGAGGCAGGGATTTCTGAAATGCTGCAGCCAAGGGGTTTTTTTTATTATTATTAAATAAGGAAGCTGCTGTTTTTCAGGTCCTACTCTGCAGTAACCTGAGGCAAGAGATGATTTGATGATGAATTTTGTGGCTTGCGTTTAGTTGAACAATGCTATTAATTTTATTTTGAGGCTATCTGTAAACTGGTGTTTGTTATTCCCTTCAGGAATCACCATCTCTGACTTCTTTTAATAGTTTTATTTCCTCTGACACTGCATGGCGTTGACTACATTTGCAGCTTAAGGAGACAGACAGACAAGCATCCATGGAAAACACAACCTTTCCCAGTGGCCGGAGGGAGGGTGAGGTCTTTGCAGTAGAGGTCGGACACTCCTTATCTGTTTGGTCTCTGAAATGAGCAGGATTTGTGGCCCATCCTTAACTGACCAGGAAATAAGCTTTGTTGGTTTTCTAATATTCAATTTCCTGAGGGATCACTCTGGTCTCGGCAGGCTGTCCTCAAGTCTAAGTCATCCCCATGATTGTGTGATAAAGACCTTTGTGACCACCTAGCAGATACCCTCACTAGGGTTTGGGAAGGTTCTAACTCCTTCCTAGTCTATTGGCTCTGCTAGTGGTTAGCAGAAGTCCTTGGTGTCTTGGCTCAGCATCCCCAGGGGTCTAACACCTTCTTTGTTAATGGATTAGAACTTTACCCCTGAGCTGATGAGATAGGCTGTGATCTGTGCTTCCCAGCAGCACAGCATTGAGAGAAGAGCATCTAAGAGCATGAATAGTGCATGTGGCTCTCTTTGTGTGTATTTCTCCTCATGTTCCACGTACCCGGTTCCCTTCCTTGCGTGTTGTCAGCCCCTGACCTGCTGCAGAGCATCAAGGACCTGCGATGTAGCATGACCGCTACTAACACTGCTCCAGGTGGCAATGGGCTGAAACTGCCCAGAGTGGTTGTGGCTGCTGGGGCTGAGCAGAGTCCTCCTTCAGAAGGTCAGCAGCATGACATGCCTGATCTCAACTTGTCGGGAGAGTGAGTCAGAGGTTGGCTTCTACTGATGCTTCCAAATCCAAGAAGATATGATTTTATTCCCTCTCTAATCCTATTATTAGTGCCTGCAATATTAAGGACTCTGTTATTCAGCAGTTTTACTACCTGTTTCACTGCAGCAGGCAGAGCATCCACAGTGTAAAAGGGGGGATTTCATTCCTACTCTGAAGCTGCTGGCATCTGTGCATTGTCCCAGATCAAAGAGAATCCCTTGGCATGGGGTAGGTGCTCTCTTGGGTGCTCCTATAGCCCTGCCAGAAATCTCAGGGTATTTCTGCTTCTCTCTTGGGTTTCCTTGGTGCAGTTTGTTTATGTCTGGAGCATCCCACAACTCAGCAACCAACTAATCCATTTTCCTATCTGTGTCAGGTAGAGCACTTGTGGTTTGGTTGGTATCCGTAGAGAAATCTAAGTTCATCTTCCGTGAACACCGAGAGACTCACAAAGTTTAGATCTCTAACTGCACATGAGATGAAATATCCTGACACGTTCTTGATAGCTGCTGGGTTTTCTCATCATTGGGATGGTAGCTCTCAGACACCCTAAAGGAGCAGTCTGACCCTCTGCTTGTTTGTTTATTTACCAACTTCTTGCTTTGGTACTGTCTGATCTGTATCCAGTAGATCTATTTATTGTGTTTGTTCCTTTTTGTTCTTAGCTCTGTGGTCTTTGCCACGGAAAAGTCAGAGTTAGGGATCCTATTGAGCTTTAAAAGCAGAGGGCAGATAGTACTTAGACAACAGACGTGTACTGTAACGCATGACAGTGCCCTGCAATGAGTTGGTGACTGTCTCTCTTGTTCTGATGATGGTGATGCTTTGAAGGATCCACATCATGCAGCACAATGACAAGCTGGATACTCTCAATACAGCTTGGCTTGGGAGGGACTACTTGTGCTATTAGGTGGCCAGTGCCAGCATTCAGCAGCCTAGAGATTTGGGCAAAACCACGTCATCCTTCTGTGGTATCACTGTCCACGTCTGAGTGCCTGGGAAGGAATCTGATTCTGCCAGCATCTTCTACTGTGTCATTTGAGTTCCCAACTTGCTGCTAGCATTGTGTTTATTTCTGAGGCTAGAAAACAGCCTTCCATTATTTTCTTATGGCCCAAAAGCACCTGAGGATGTGGCTGGAGTAAGACATTGTTTGTCTCTCTGTCAGTTTGTCAGCCCGTACTGCCAAGCCCACTGTGGCTGTAGGAAAAGCAATGTTATTTTCTGACAGCAATTTCATAAAGAACAGAGTGAGAAGACTGGTATTTTGCTCCACTGAATCCTCCACAAGGAGGGGGTGTTTGGGTATTGAATTTCCATCCCTGTTGTGTTATCTCTTTCCCCTTTCCAGTCACAGCCTCTTGCCACAGGGGCTGCAATGTGACCTTAGTGTAGGCAATGGAACCAGACCAGACCTTGGCTTGTGAGTGTCAGCCTGGTGAAACAACTGCTGAGGTGATTTCCTTTGCATGGGAAAGTCTCTCATTTGTTTTGGGGGTGATGGGGAAGCATGAAGCAACACGCAGTGAAGAAAGATCATGTCTGTCTCCGTACCCCTTTGCTGGATTTGTGTGGCTTAACAAAATTTGGGTTCTTACTGGTATTTTGGCTTCTGCAGAGGACTGAGACTCTGAGCTACAGGTCTTGAGCCCATGATGCAGGCTCTATAGCTGGCAATACCTGTAGCAACCATTCACCCTCTGCGTGATTGAGTGCCTGAGCTGGGGAGGCACTGGCTGACATCTGCACAGCTCGTCTGTATTATCAGCAACCAACCATCCCGTGTCTGAAGACACGAGCATCTTTGTGGGACAAGGCAGACAGATTTCATTAGAGCTGAGCAGCATCTGCTGCTGCAAGGGCCTCTTTTTCCAGGCTCACCGAGTGCACCTCGCTGCATAAATCTATTCCACTCTACGCAGCAGCACAGCTCTATTTATTTTCTTTACTTGCTTGTCTTCATTTCAAGTCCCAGCTGAAAACGACTCTTTTCTGTCCGTGTCTCCTCATTGTTGTCTCTTTGTTTCCCTCTCCCTTCGCAGCTGTGTGTAGGCTGAGCTGGATGAGGGCTCAGTTCTAGGGGTTAGAGAAAACAAAGTTGTTTTGTGTTGTGTTCTAGGGTGCTGTGCTCTGCAGCCACCCAGCCCTTTCGTTGCCAGAGGATACAGGATACTGGCCACCGACCTCAGAAACAGCAGGAGTCATCCCAGTGCACAAAAGCCTTTTCAGAATGAAAGATAATGCACAAGGCTACCAAGAGGTTGTTGTCTGAGAAAGGTGTGGCAGCCCAAACAGCTTTTGTTGGCTGCCATGGATGGAGCCAAGTCAGGAGTCCAGCTGCTGTGGCTTTATGCTGGTGGTCATGACCACCAGGATGTCCCTTGTCTTTGTGTGGGGAACTGAGCAGCACAGCTGGGGGCACCGAGAGGCAGAAGAAGGACAACTCGGAGAAATTGTGACTCTTTTTTTGCAAGAAGCCCACAGGTTGCAGGTTGGTGCCAAGCAGAAAGGAACAGCAGTTCCAGAAGGTCTGGTGAAAAGCCCTCAGGTCTTTTCTGGTGGGAAAGAGAGGAAGAGCTTTTGGATTGCATCCATTCCTTTTGTCTGCAGAGGGAAGAATCAGGAACAAAACTTAATGAGGGATGATCAGCAGACTCTTGGATGAGTTTTGGTGGCTCTGGAAGTGAGACCTTGTCTTCTTTAGGCGCCTCGTGTTGGTAGTGGGTGACATTAGCGCTTTATGACACTTGCTGTGCCGAGCAGCTCATGGGTTTGGAGTAGCTAATAATAGGACCTTAATCGAGAAACAGAAGGTGGGGTAACTCAGCATCAGAAAGGGGAATGCAGAAATAGTCACTGCTAGTTGAACTAAAAATACACAACGGCGTAGCCTTCTTGCCTGCAGCAGCACGTGCTGAACACAAGTTGGGCTCTGGCAGCTGGCAGGGGGTGACTTGCCTTTGTTTTCAGCAGCTGATAGATGGGCACTGCTCTGTGGTGACCCAGGTGTGAGACCACCAAACTCTACCTTGTAGGTCCCTTGTAGCTAGTTAATTAGTATCCTCGGCAAGTTAATCATTGGCATGAGCCACAGCCACACTAGGTAGTGGCTGTAGGGTGAAACAGACTGTGTAGGATGACTTGGGAAGCCAGTTTGTCCTAGGGTAGGGCGAAGTGATCACGGGAGCATCCAGCGATGTGGGAGTGACCTGCAGCAGGGACAGGGATGTAACCATGGCTACTCTTTCCCTCTGTTGCACGCTTGTGCTTGGGGATAAACAGCAGATGTCAAGATCACTGCTGAATTATGAACCTTGGAGGTATTGCAGTGTAAGAGTTGTTTGTGCTCTGAGAGATTTATCCTTTCTTCCTCACAGCCTCGCAGGGCATACCCGACCTCTCAGCTTGGGCTTCGCCAGGGTGGAATTTGATTTAGCGTGTACACGTCTGCTCTGCTGTGAGCTTGGAAGTCTCCACGACAATCAGCTAAGAGTGGCCCAGATGTCACGGTGATGGGGGACAGGGAATTAGGTTAGCTACCTTAAAATAGGACACATGTACTGCCACAACCAGCAGTGCAACGTGGAGTACCTGCTGCGTTCACATGGTAGAGCAAGGGTGAGAGACGTGCTGTAGATTAACAAAGGTGCTCAGTGGAAAGGGGGTGTTAGCTGTGTTGGACAAAAGTGATGATAAAGGATTAAAACACAACATAGTGCTGAAGCTGTTCTTAAAACAGCTGAACTCAAAAAGCGCTTCTCTCCCCCTGTA
Source organism: Upupa epops (assembly GCA_013397515.1). Classification (NCBI taxonomy): domain Eukaryota; kingdom Metazoa; phylum Chordata; class Aves; order Bucerotiformes; family Upupidae; genus Upupa; species Upupa epops. The sequence goes on along the minus strand of VZRI01010571.1, from coordinate 4,244 downwards.
CTGGGCACTGGGGAGACCTCACCTTGAGTACTGGGGGCAGTTCTGGGCCTCTTGCTTTAAGAAAGAGATTGAGGTACTAGAGTGGGTCCAGAGGAGAGCAGTGAGGCTGGTGAAGGGACTACAGGGAAAGTTGTATGAGGAGAGGCTGAGGGAGCTGGGGTGGTTTAGCCTGGAGAAGAGGAGACTCAGGGGAACCCTTATCCCTTTCTATCACTACCTGAAGGGAAGTTGTAGTCAGCTGGGGGCTGAATTCTTCTCCCAGGAACTAGTGATAGGACAAGAAGGCAGTGCCTGAAGCTGTGCCCAGGGGAGGTTTAGGCTGGGTGTCAGGAAGCCCTTCCTAACAGAAGGGTGATCAGACACTGAAATGCTCTGCCTGGGCAGTGTTGGAGTCCCCATTCCTGGAGGTCTTTAAGAAAAGACTGGGCATGGTCAGGCTGATGTGGTGATGTCAGGTCACACGCTGGGCTGGATGAGCTCAGAGGTCTCTTCCAGCATCAATAATTCTGTGATTCAGCAAAAGATTCAACATAGAGGTAAGACCTGTCCTCAGTGCCACCCGGGCTTTTCTCCTGCCTGCTTTCCTTCTTTGCTGTATTAGAGCCTGTAAATCCAGGGACATCAGTCTTCATTGTGTCTCATCATGGGGATGAGACTGAGACAGACCAGGCAAAGCACAGGTAAGCAAGAGTTAAAAGCAAATGACTTGCAACAGGTGCTTCTTGCCTAGACTCAGGGCTGACTCTGGATAACAGGAGCACCAGGAACGATGAACTTGCTTGCCTGTTCTTATTAGCCAGGCTTAAATTCCTTCTGGGACTGCTGTTCTACTTACTCTTTGATGAAGGAAAAAGCCACTGTGCTCATAAGATAATTGAGGTTAGAAGTGACCTCCATCACCGGCCCAAGTTAGGATCACCTGTGGGGTCAGAACAACTTTCTCAGGGCTCTATCCCATCCAGCTCTTTACCAATCTATAAGGTAAAGCATTACCTGTAACAGCTGTTGAGTAGTCATGAGTAGGGTCAGCAGGAGCAAAGTGCTTTGAGAGGATGGAGATTTGACTGTGCATACCGTGAGCATATCCGTAAGGACTTCTGCCAGTGGGGCTACCCAGAGGAAGCAGGAGGAGACTGAGAGGAAAGTGGCATGCAGAGCATGACCGAGGTGAAGATGAACTTATCAAAAGCATCCTTGTGCTGTCAAGGGGAGAACTGTTCCTAGGCATTAAGTAGCTTCCTCTGGAGACCTGGGAAATACACATTGCCTGGGGGAAAGAGTGGATGAGTATACAGAAATGGGTCTGGCTTGCCCTGCTTCTGTGCATGGCAGTAACTGCTCTAGGAGATGATAACTCACATCAGTGATTTCATTATGGCTGCTTTGGAGACCTTTTACTGTACCTGGGATTTGAGATCAATCAAGGCTTAAAGGATGGCTTTTGGAGGAACCATCTCTTGGGCAGCAATAAGCACCAATTACTAAGGAAGGATCGCCTCACCTAGTCGTTTCCCTCTCGTCCCATCCCTCCACCAAAAACTTAGTTGCTAAGAGCTTTATTTCAGGACAGGTGCCACCAGAAACCTCTCATCACACGAAGGTTTAAAGGAGGAGTTTGGGGACCAATTCTAGAAAGGTTTCCTCTTTTGTTATCCAGCTTGGGACGGGCAAACACACTGGGTCCACAACTCTCTAAATAATTGATCCTGATGAATTATTTAGTGCTGGAAGCTGTTTTATGTAAGGAAGTGGTTTTTTTCTTAATGTGAAGGAAGTGCAGATGTTTTAAATAATTTTGATAGAAACAGCTGCCATTTTACTCTCTGGCTTCTGTCTCTATGGCTCTTGTCTCCTGTCATGAGTGGACTCTGCAGGAGTGGCTGGTGCTGGGTTGGTAGCATCTCAAAGTGACTTCCCCAGCACCTAAAGTCCCTAAAGATCAGAGTGGGGGTGGTTAGCAGATCGAGACAGGTTCTCCCCCTCTACTCTGCACTGATGAGACTGCATCTGCAGTACTGCAGTACTGTGTCCAGTTCTAGGCCCCTCAGTTCGAGAAGGACACAGAGCTGCTGGAGGGTGTCCAGTGTAGAGCAACGAAGATGATGAAGGAAGGAGAGCAGCTCCCTGATGAGGAAAGGCTGAGGGAGCTGGATCACTTGGCTTGGAGGCTGAAGGGGGACCACATTCATGTCTCTAAATCTGTGAGGGGTGGGTGTCAGGAGGATGGAGCCAGGCTCTTCTCAAGGTCATCTGGTGAGAGGACAAGGGGCAATGGGTGCAAACTGGAACAGAGGAGGTTCCCTATCAATATCAGCAGGAACTTCTTCCCAGTGAGGGTCCCGGAGCACTGGCACAGGCTGCCCAGGGGGGCTGTGGAGTCTCCTTCTCTGGAGATGTTCCAGCCCCGCCTGGCTGTGTTCCTGTGCAACTTGGTCTGGGTGATCCTGCTGTGGCAGGGGGATTGGACTCGTTGATCTTTCAAGGTCCCTTCTGATCCCTTATGATTCTATGATTTGGATAGATAATTCTCTTGCATTTTCTTTTCTCTCCATTTCCTTTTCCTCCCTCAACAACAGATGATTTTGAAGACAGCATGAATGAAACAAAATGTTGGCATGGTCTAGCTGCATTTGCTGACAAGATAAACATTAAGTTAAATGTGAGACATATGCCTTAGCGTGTGACTGTGATTTTATAGGTTCTTTGATATGTTATGGTTGGCAACAGAAGCCCTGTAGCCTCTGCTGGCTAGAAAGAACAGTATCTCTTGGTGTTTAGACAGACACACAATGGGCACATGCCCCTAACCATGCAGCACATGTGAGTGGTGGGGGGAAGCTTGGTTCTGGGTAGAGTCCGTTCCAATAGGCTTACAAATGCAGCAGGATTTTAGCTGTGGTTCATTTGTGATGGGGGTGGCAGTCTCACCATCCCCAGTCCTCTGTTCTGCCTTCATCCCACCTGAGGTGTTAAACTCTCTGGAGGCTATGCAGCTCCCTTTACTCCCACTGTGACTATCATCTTGCATTAGGTGAGAATATTCTCTCCTGCTGTTCTCTCTATAAATTTGGATGGATATTGGCTTCAGCTTTTCCTGTGAAACTGCAGTTCGTGCAGCCAGACCACAGGGAAGAGGATGAATGCCATACTCCTTCCTGTCTCCCTCAATTTTGGGGACCAGGAAAACAGCCTGGCAGCTCTTTCCTCTCATCTCCCATCACCTACTTTGTACTCCTGGCTGGCTGTAGGCAGTGAAACAGCTCCAGGATTTACTTCACAGTACAGATCCTGAAGGATTTTAGTGATAAGAGGAAATCCAGGGATCCATCAACAAAAGGTCAGGGAATAAATGGGATCTGACAAAAATAAAGCAGTTTGGGAAGTTTTTTTGAGCTTCAAGAATGCAAACCCCATGGGACAACAAGGGCACTGCCTCAGGCTGGTGCCCAGCAGGCAGTAGGATCACCCCTGTTTGGGTGAGTGCTCTAACCCAAGCAGACTCATCCTCTCCTGGCCCCTGAGACAGCTTGTTCAGAGACAGCTTCATCACACCTCTGCAGTGGCTCAGTGCCTATTGTTTGGGGGAGTGGAGTGTTTTGTGTGGGTGCTTTTATGGGAACAGCAGCTTCTTTTAAAGAAGTGTCTGTGTTCCTGGGGTTTGCAGCTGTTATGGCTGCACACTTAGAGACCCACACACACACATTTTGGTGGTGGAAATGTCCTTATCATAGCTCTTTGCAGTCAACCCTTTTAGTCGTGAATGCCTTCTTAATGGCTCTGTCTGTGGGTGAGACAAGAGGGACTGGAAGTTGAGTACCCAAGGGATGAAGGATGTCTGGTAGGAAGTAACTTCACACCCCTATGAAAAGAATTGCACCTAAAGGACTTGTTCCCACAATCACAGAGTGACAGGGAGCTGTGCTGATGCTTGGTCCCCCCAGCCTGGGCTTTACTTTTCATCACTCTGGAGCTTAAATTTCTGATGTGGTGGTAGATGGTTTTTTCCTGGTTTATTCACAGCCAGTGTTTCTGACTCTGGATTAACTCAGGGGGAGTAGCAGTATGATTCCAAATGGATACCTGAAGCCTGACATAGGTAGGATGGAGGGGAAATATGGCAATCCAGACAGTGAACTTGTCCTCAGGCCTGGGTCTTGTCTTTCCCCACCCAATGCCCAGATCTGGCTGATGTGTGTGTGGATTTACACACTTCACTCATAGCAGAGAACTGGAGGGTGTCCAGC
>VZRI01010570.1:254294-266394 GCA_013397515.1 Upupa epops | reverse complement strand
CGCCACGCGGGCCCCGCCCCCGCCCTCACCCCCCCCCCAGCGGTAGGGGGGATCCCCCTCGCCCGCATACACCCTGAGAGCAAAGGAACAAGGAGAGGGGACACACAGAGCCACCCCAAAAGCCCTTTTTTATTGCAAAATGCTGAATTAATGGGGAGGGGGAGGCAGGCCAATCGCTAATTAGATTGTGGTAGAGGAATTAATTACAGCTCTGCCCCTCACTCCCCGCGTTTTGGGGTTGAGGGGGGATCCCCCCTCTATTTGGGAGAATTCTGAGGCTCTGGTTTAATGGAGCACAGGGCTGGGTCCTTGAACTTGCTCCTCTCTCCTCCTCCGGGAGTCTGTGCAGCCCACCACCCCACCTCCGGATATTCAGGGATTTACCGGCAAAACCTGTGAAAACAAAACACAAGCGTGCTCTTCGGCTCCTCTGGACCACACCAGCAGGGTTACCCCGGTATTTGAAGGCCCCCTCATTTCCATGGATATAAACCAGAGGCTCCCCAAACCCCTACCCATGGGTGGGAGCTGCCTGCAGATTGTCTCCCCTTCATCCTCACACAGGACTGACCCCCAGCTCACCATCTCCCCACTCTCCTGCAGCAGCACCGGACCAGGGGGCAGGATAGAGGGACCCTGGGGGCAGAAGGGGACAGTGCCAGGCCAGGTTACTGGGGCCACCCCCAGGGGAACTCCCCTACTGTCACTCCACTCCTGCTCAGCGTCAGTGTCCTGCTGCTGGGAAGAAGGGAGAGAAAAGAAAATTAAAAAAAAGAAAACCCAAACCCAAGCAAGAAACAAACGCCACAACTTCTGTATTTTATTTTCCTATGTCACTCCACCCCCACCCCTCAAAATCCTTCTGCTCAGAGAAACACCCCCCAAAAATAATTAAATCTATTTTTAATTTACACAACTAAAATTTGAAAACCACCAAGGTCAGCACCCCAAACAGATACACACATTAGAGAGGGGGTGCAGGGCCTCTATTTTGGGAGGAACCCCCTCCCCATACCTCAGCCCTCCGTGTCTCAGCCAGCACCAGGCGCAGCAGGCGGATGTACTCAGTGGCTGCCCGCAGAGTGTCCACCTTGCTGGGCTTGCGGTCACGGGGCACCAGGGGCACGAGAGCCTTCAACCGCGCGAAGCCACTGTTCAGGTTCTTGATCTGAAGGAAACAGAGCCAATGCCATCGCCCCCCTCCACCCCAGCAGGACTATATCAGAGTCCCCCAGAATGAAACTGGGGACCTCCCAGGATTTAACTGGGCTCTTTGAGGATTAAACCAGGTCACCCCTGGATTAAATGGGACCCTCCTGGAATTAAACTAGCCCTCACTCCCCAGAATTAAACTGGATACCTTCAAGGTGAAATCTGGTCCTCCAGAATTAAAACAGCTCCCCCCCTCCCCAAATTAAATGCAATCCCCCAGAGCTAAACCAAATCCTCCTAAAATTAAATGGGGTCCTCCAGGTGAAACCAGCCACAGCCAGCATTAAACTGAGACCCCCTTAAGACTAAATGAGGTCCCCCAGTATTAAACTGTTCCTTCCTAGGACTGAACTAGGTGTCCAAGTATTACACCGTCTCCCCTCATAAACTGCTGCCAAGGCCTTCCAGGGCCACGCAGCTGACTCTGGTCAGACAGGCCCCGGGTGCCTCCGTGGTGCAGCACGCCACCTGCAGCCCCAGGATTAGGGGGTCTTCTAGGGTGAGGGGCTACAGAGAGGTTTTGGGGGCACAGGGTGTCCCCTCACCCTCTCTCGCTCCTTGGCATTGGCCACCTGACGACGCTTCATTGCCTCCGCCAGGTCCCCAGCCAGCTCGTACCCCCCATCTGGCCGCTTGCGCAGGCGGGCAATGGCGGCAGCATGGGGCAGAGGCCCAAAGCGCTGCTGCAGCACCCCCTCCAGCATCTCTGCAGGGGGTGTGGGCAGCAGGAACCCCCCCAGCTGCTCCCCAGCTTCCCTAGTCTCCCCCATACTAGGCAATAGGACAGACGGCACCGCCACCCCAAAACGAGGGGCAACGCCTCGGAAAAGGCCCTTAAATTCCCCCCACCCCGAGAGCTCAACGAGCGCCAGGTGCGGCCCAACCCACGATAACGAGGGAGCGAGGCCGGGCCGTGCCTCAGTGTCCCCACTCCGTGACCAGCACCTCGGCCTCATGAGGGACCCCAGCGTTTCGCCCCTGAGACAGCAGGAGTGCTGAGGGGTTCCGGCTCACGGCTGTAGAAAGGGGGGCCGCTGGGCAGGGTGCCCTGCACTGGGAGGCTTCGCGCGTCCCTGGGGCCGCGGGGGAGCCTCCTGCGGGCCCGGTGGCGAGGTGCCTCGGCAGGTGGCACTGTCAGACTCCGCCACGCAGCAGGCGCCGCGATGCTCCGGAAAAGCGGGGAATTCCTTTCTCCCCCCGCTTCTGAGGGGTGGCTCTCGCCGCACATTTCTCGCGGCAGCCCCAGCGCCGGTCTGATTTCCCCCATCCATCCTCTCGCTCACTTTCCTCTTCAGGGAAGAAGAGCTCTCCAAGGCAGCTAGTTCCCCCCCCCCCTTCCTGGGGGATTTGGGGGCTGCTGGTGGGGTTTTGGGGGAGTGTACAAGTTCCCTCGTGCAGGGCTGAAGCTTCCTGCTGTGCCTCGGTTTCCTCAAACCTGAAAGCACCTGGGGGGGCTGAAAACCAGCCCCAGGCTGCACTGGAGTCCCACTGGTTTGTTCCTCACCCAGAAGAAGAGTGAGGCTGTGGGAGCAAAAGATGGAGAAAGCCCCAAAGGAGCCTTCAGACGAGCCCTGGCAGCATCTGGAGAGACACGAGCTTTGCAGGAGAGAACCTGGAAAGAACCCCTTTTCCCCTCTTTAGTGCTCCATCCCACGGCTGTACCCAGGCAACCGCATGGCTGCTGCCCCAGTCAGGGTGGGGGGAGCAGCATTGACACATTAATTTAAGGGGCTACAGCCACCCCTCGAAACCCCAGTCTGCTCACGTTAATCTGAAAGTGTCTGGAGGATGGGAATTCGGGCTCCCAAAATGCACCCCCTCCCAGCAGTTGGGGTTTCCCCCTTTCCTCTTTTTCTTCAGCTGGGAAAATTGCCTCTGGGTTGGAAGTTTGTGGATTAAAAATAGAAGGAAAAGCGAGAAAGGGGCTGGAGGGTGCCGCATGGGGGGAGTGCTAATGCAAATAGATTGGCTGGAGCCTCCCCACAATGGGGGCCGGGGTGGCAAAGTCATTAGGGGTCAGGGTTATTAGGGGTCACAATTATTTGGAGCAGGGTTATTAGGGGTCAAGGTTATTAGAGGTCAGGATTATTAGGGGTTGGCATTACTAGGGGGCAGGGTTGCTAAGGGTGGTGGTTATTAGGGTTCGGAGTTAGCAGCCCCTGCTCGCAGGTTACAGGCGAGGATGCTGCAAAGCCAGACACAGGGTTATTTTCTTTCTTCCCCACCTCCCGTTTTCTGCCTGTGTGGGCCCAGTGATGCTGTGTGACCAGTCCCCTAAAAATAGCAATAGCTGTGTGGAGCCGGAGCCAGTGCAGCCAGGAAGGGCTGGGGGGGAGGGGAGGAGCAGGGCTCTTCAAGCAGTGAGTATTTCTGGGTGCTGGGGGATTCACCCCAACTTCCTCCACCCCTGCATTGCTCCAGGCCGAGCATCCCCTGTGTGGCTCACAGCAAGGATGCAGCATCATCCAGGGCTGGAGTCCCAGAAAACAGCGGCCCAGGGGCAATTTGCCCATTGGGAGCCCTTCTGGCTGTGGCTGTTTTCCACCTCTCTGGGTTCAAATGTGCCAAGTCACCCCTTTGATTTTGCCACCCTGGGCATGCCCACAACAGGAGCTGGGCTTGGGTCCCAAACCCCTTACCCAGGCCAGTTCCCGGAACTGGGTGGCTCCACCCCATTGGCTTCGCCCCACTGCTTCAGCGAGGATCTGACATTTGCTGTTATCACGCGACTGGAAAAATTACCCTGGCGGTTTCCAGTTCCTGCAGCCGGGTCAGCGCTGGAAAGATCAGAGAAGAGGGTTGGTGCCAGGGCTGTGACGTGGCCGGATCCTGGCATGGAGCAGCTGCTGATGTGCCATTGATCCATCTTGGCATGACCTCAGATATCCTGGAAGCAACTGGTTTCTGCTGGAGTCTCTGACCTCATGCTGACTCTGTGATGGGCCAGACCCCAGCCACGGGTGGGGAGCACTGTGACATTCAAACATTCAAAGGTGCCTTATTGAGTGGTGGCATCATCTCTGGCCGTAACAGAAGATGTGGATGGTGTTTCCACCTCCCTTTCCTAGCTCTTCTTCGTCCTCTTTTTCTGTCGGAACCATCCTGAGCCACTCACTCTCCGGGCAGCTGCACCCAGGGCTGTGTGGCACCATTCACAGCCACAATTCCTCACAGGTCTTGGCAGATCCCAGTCACTGAGCCCAGCTGAACACCAGGATTCCCTGCACTTGGCACTGAAGGGGCCTCACCTCAAGTACTGCGTGCAATTTCTGGGCCCCTGGCTTCAAGAAAGATGTTGAGGTACTGAAGCGAGTCCAGAGCAGAGCAGTGAGGCTGGGGAAGGGACTGGAGGGAAAGTCTCGTGAAGAGATGATGAGGGAGCTGCGGTTGTTTGACCTGGAGGAGACTCAGGGGGACCTTATCACACTCTATAACTGCCTGGAGGGAAGTTCAGACAGGTGGGGGTCAGGCTCTTCTCCCAGATGACGAGAGGTCACAGCCTGAAGCCGTGCCAGGGGAGAATTCGGTTAGATGTTAGGAAGCCCTTCCTCACGGAACAGGTGGTCAGACCCTGGACTGGACTGCCCAGGGAGGTGGTGGAGTCCCCATCCCTGGCGGTGTTTAAGGAGAGACTGCCTGTGGCCCTTAGTGCTCTGGTCTGGCCGATGGGGTGAGGTTAGGTCCTGGGCTGGGCTGGAGGAGCTCAGAGGGCTTTGCGAGCATCAGTAATTCCGTGATTCTGCAATCACCTATCTCACTTCCACTGTGTGCCCAGAGGCAGGGTTTGCAACTGCTGGAGTGGGAAAGAGGGGAGCACATGTTGCCATGCAGCTGGCGAAGGTTCCTTCAAAAGCTTTTGTCTTGCCATTAAAGCCATAGAACCATCTCTCCTGCTGCTAGCAATGGCACTGGTGATACCAGTGTCTGCATCTCACTGCCTTATCTTAACCAAGCACTGCAATCTATTGGGAGGCAGAGTTCCACCTTGGCTGAGTTCTCTCCACTCAGCCGGTTATTTGAGCAGGAAACTTCCCTCACAAGGTCTATTTGTAAGGGAAAGTCCAGAGGCCGCTCTCACACCTGACTGTGCTGGTGATTGGGGTGGTAATTTGGGAGATGCAGTTGGGCAGACTGCCAGGGGGCATCGGGAGAGCGTGCAGGGGCCGTTCCAGGGGTATCCATCACATCCTACCCACATCCCAAAATAGGTTTACTGGGGAGGTGGGAATGGTTCCTGGCCACCAGCCAAGGCCCCTGGGGTCTCACTGCGAAAGGGCAGGTATTGTCCTTGGCACGTACGGGATCAACTGTGGAGTGAGAAGGACAACCACAGGGTTTATCAAGTGGGTCCAAGGATTTCTGTAGGGTTGGGATGAGTGACGTGGGAACAGCCAAACGAAGGAGTTCAGCATCGCCTGGCTCCAACCAACCTGACCCTTTATTATGGCCAGAGATGAAATTATTCTTGCTTCAGTAAAAACAATTCCATTCCTGCTGGGACCAGCAAAGGAGAAGCAATGGGACATGCAGCAATGCCCTGGTCCCCACTGCCTCCCCAGCCCCACTCTGCCTGGCCCAGCTCCCATAGTCCAGCGCTTGCCGTTCATTTCATGTTCCCTTTCCTGGAGCTTCCCGGCACAGATGTGCCAGGAGGTGGATTGTAATGCTGCTGGCACGGAGGGCTGGGTGATATTTGCTCCGTTCTGGTAGCAATAGGAGCAGGATGGAAGAAGAAAGGTGGCTCTGCCCTCCCTGTTTGAAGGAGTTTTGTTGCAAAAGCTGGCAGAGCTGCCACAGGCTCCCAGCAGCTGCCCCTGGTTTGGATCAGTCCTGGACTGTCCCACTGGCCATGTGCCCCAGGAATGGGATGAAGACAGGGACCAACAGGAGAAGGGGACAGGGAAGGGAATGGGACAAGTATGGGGACAAGGATGGAATGGAGATCAGATGGGATGAGAACACAGACCAAGACAGGTGTGGTGACAGGGAAGGGCCTGGGACAGGGACCAGAATGGAGGTGGACATGGGTAGCAGATGAGACCAAGGACAAAGACAAGGACAGGGACAGAGATGAGAATAAGGATGGGGATGGTTTTGGGCCAGGGACTCATTGGGCCAATGGTAGAGCCAGGGATGAGAATGGGACAGGAATGGAGCTGGACATGAGGACAGAGGTGAGGGTGGGACCAGGAATGGGGAACCACTTCCCCCCAAAACCAGCCACGGCCCTTCTCCCAGGCCTCCAGCGCAGCCCAGCTGCCTGCAGCTCCATCCCCCTCCTCCATGGCAGTTTCTGCCTTATCCAGCCCAGGTGCTCAGGCTGGCACACGCTGCCTGTGCCACTGGCCCCACCAAGCTGGATCGTCTCTATTTATACAATTAATAAGTGCATCAACCTTAAACCTCTTCGCTCTGCAGCACCTCTTGTGCAGCAGGGAGAGGCACTCGCATGTGCGGTCATGTTGAGACAGAACTGAGGAGCTGCAGGGCTGTGGGCTCTGCTAGGCCACCACAGCAGCTCCTCCTGCCCCTTCCTCTTTTTACTCCTGTCTGGGTTTTTTTGGGGGGTTCTCCAGAGCTCCCAGAGCTCTGCATAAGCAGCAGAGACAGCATTGCTGTGCCAGATGCCTGCAAATCCCGATTAAGCACTTTGCTGGGTAAGTGCTGCGTGGATGGCCACGTGTCCTGTCCTCCTTGCACACGCGACACGCACACGTGCACGCTCACTAGTGTTAGCCAGCGCTGGGCCCAGACAGACCCAGCACCGCTTGGAGCTTCCAGCCCTCTTGCAAACGCATCCCTGACAGCCCAGCATGGATTTCCCCATTTCATTTTCCCTCTACAAAAAAGGGAGAGGGGCTTCACCAGTAAAACTGCACCAAAATTTGGGCTGCAAGTTACCCTGCTGCAGGGATAGGGCATCAGGAGGTGGCCCTTGGGCTGCTCCACGACCTGGACGCTGTTTAAAGGGGTTCAGCCGGGAGGGATGTTGTGCGGAGGAAGTCAGCAAGGCTGGGGCAGGAGGAGCCCGAGCCCACACATCCCAGTAGCTCCATCCTGCTCAACCCACAGTTCTGGGATTACGGCGATGCTGAGATCTCATTTTTATCCCCGTGCTGTCCGGCCAATGACCTCAGGGCTGTTGCGCAGGACCTTCCTCCGCAGGGATCAGAGATAATAAAGCTCTCCTGGTCCCAGCTTCCTGTGGGGCATAAGGTGCTGGTCCCAGCAAACTGTCTTGGCTGTTCCAAGGATGACATCAGAGTACACGGTGGATGGGATGGATGGCAAGGACTTCGCCCAGGTAAAGGGATTTTCTCTGTAGACTTGTGGGGGGGGGAGGTGTCTCTCTCAATTTGGGTTTCTTTTTTTTGCTCCTTGCTGACTCTGATGCAAAGGGATGTGAGGCCAATCCTGCTCGCTGGAAGGGATGTCACTGTGATGAAATCATACATGGAAGAGTGTAGGAGAGCTGCTTCCCTAACTTCTGGCCTGAGCCAGGTGGGGTGATGTCAAAGCAAGACGAGATGGAATTTTTGAGGTATTTCTTTGCCTGTCAATTCAAACTGAAGGAAAAATCAGCCAGGAGAGGCTTTGAGATGTGGCCCTCTCCACAAGGAGAGCTTGGTGCAGCAGGGGGGAAAAAAAAGGGAAGGTTTTGCGTAGCCAAAGCTTTTGGATCCAGAAAAGAAATGGCATCCACCCACTCAGCACAGGCTGGGAATCAGCTCTGGCTCCGTGGCACTGGGGATGTGTGCCCGCCCCATGCCACAGAACGTAGTGGTGACCCACCTCCTCCGCCTGGAAAGTGCCTGGAGAAATATCCTCTTTGTGCTGTGATTGAGGAGGTGCCACATGCAGGGGCTATTCATGCTAGGGTGCTGTGACTCAAGATCCTGTGTCCTCACCCAGGGCTTTTGACCTGAGATATGCCAAGCTTGCCTGACCCCAGAGCAGCACTTGCCACACCTTTGGGATATGGGATGGTTGCCAGCTCATCCTAAATCTGGCCCATGCCAGCTTTTGGGGCCCATGCCAGCCTTGCTCCTGCCAGCTCCAACATCCCCTGTGGGGCCTGGGAACTTTGCTGGGACTTGATGTATGGGAGTCATGGAAACACAGGGGGCTCGGGTGTCACCTCTCCCTGTTGCATCAAGAAGTTGATCCTGGCACACTCTTGGGTGGGGGACCTGATGTTTTCTCAGGTCAAGAGACATTTGATGGAGCTGGCAGGTTCCTTGGCAGCTGGATGTCCTCAGAGGTTATGGGTAGCACCACCACAAAGGAGGTCAGGGCAGGCAGCGGAAAGGAAAAGTCACCCTCATGTCGCAGTAATTTGTCAGGAGGCAGAGGGATGGGCAGCAACAGAGCCTTGGCATGAGTGGGACAAACTGGATTTGTCCAGGCTGAGGCTCCCAGTATAGAAATCTTCCTGGTCAGGGAGCATCCTTTATGGATAGAGATACTCTTCTGGCCATCACCAGACCAGTGCAGGGTGGCCATCACCATTGGTCCTCTCTCTGTAGATGTACAGTGACTTCCAGTGCTCCCCCCATCGTGACGCCCTCACACCCACCACTGGGTACTACGTCCCAGAACAAATCTCATTTGGTTTCTTCCTGGCCTGGCTAATGGCCCTGTGACATTGTGGGCAGCAAAGGGTTAGAGACAAGCAAGGTGAGAGCCAGAGCAGAGTGCCTCTAACATGTGAGGGAGCTAAAATTAGGTAGCCATATCTAATCTAATTTAATCTCCCCTTTTCCATACATATGACAGAGATTAACCTGGCTGTGGGGGATGGGAAGGCCAGGCTGCAGCAAGTAGGGGTGGCCCAGCTCAGGACACCCCATTTCCCAACCCCTGCTGGGGATTTGGAATCTCTCCAGCTGTTTTGGAGAGAGATGGCTGCATGGGGTTGGGTGGTCTTGATGTGTTGCTGGATGTTTCAGGGTGGGTGGGTTGCAAGTCAGCTCTGGGTTTACGAGCACCTTCAGAGGAGCAGCAGTAGGACGATCAGACAGGCAAACTCCCCCCCCAGCACAATCAGACAGGACACAATCCTCCCCCTCCCTCCATCTGTATGCAGTGGTTTGGGATGAGTGGACCTCATCCATCCCCATGGAGCTGGGGAAAGGCTGTTTCACGCAGCTCAGCCCCAAGGTCACGCGCTCAAGCCCAAGAAAGAAAAGTTCTCAAACCGGTTTTCTCTTTCAGCCCCCATCAGGGCTGGGTCCGACTGAGCTCAAGGTTTCCGGTGCATTGGGTGACCAGCAAAGTAAATAAGTGGTCACTGGTGTCATTCTCGTGCCAATGGGTTCGTTCGGGATGTGTGTGAAATGAAACATTGCTGTAAACTATGTAGAGCACCGATGGAGCCATGAATCACAGAGCAGGTGATCTAGGATGAATTAATGCCTCTTCTGGAGAGCCTCCAGCTCTGGGATTATCCTGGCTGCACAGTGGCATCAAAAAGATCGGATGTGCTGGGGTCTGGTTCCCAAATCCTTTATCCCCAATCCGATTTGTGTCTCAGTTTCGCCTACCTAACCCTCATCAGGTTGGCAATGCTTTCTTGGGGGTCCTCAGTCCCTGCAGGCAGCAGTGGTTCAGCCCCATGCTACGGGTCAGGTTGGCTCCAATTGCACCTCAGGACTCCACGGTGCTCCATCCGTGCTCTGGGCGCTGGGCGCAGCTCTTTCTTCAAGGTCAACGTTGTCATTACTGCAACCATTCAGCTTTAAAGAATCACATTAGAGAAATTAGAGCCGGTGGTAACTTCAATGCCTGCAATTGGGCCATTTCCTTTTGCTAAGGAACGCGGCATTAAGTGCTGATAGATTATTACAAGCCCATGCGAAGAAGCAGCTGCAGGGAGGGCTTGAAAAGATTTAGGTTTTGAGGTTTATTGTGTGAAAGGATTTACAAACCCGCCAGAAAACCCCCTCACTCCAAGGAAAAACTCGCTTTAAAAGCGAGTGCCGGGTAGAGGAGCACATGGCCTGGAGACGGCCTCCTCCTGCCTCTTCTCGACAGGAGTGTTCTCCAGCAAACAGATTGAGTCTTGGGCAACATCCTGCAGGAATAACTGATTCTGCGGAGGGCATCTGAGCTTCCGAGCAGGACACAAAGACGAGACAACCCCCTCATTTTGTACGCGCTGTCGCCTCCTTACCTTGGCGGGGCAGGCGGCAGGTGGGGATGGTGGATTGATGTGCCTGGGCACCGCTTGAATTTCAGCATCACAACTGACAATTTGGGTATCTAGCAAAAAAACCCAGCTGAATGGCAGCATCGGCACACTGGAAGAGATCCAAACGCATCAGGTCCCAGCACGGGGCTTTACGCAGAATCCTGGACAAACTGGGGCTGGGTGGGATGGGTCTGGCAGGACTGGATCACCCAGGAGAAGGAGCCTGGCAGCAGGGTTGTCTCAGCTCTGTTTCCCTCCCTGTGTTTGTTGGTTTTCCCCCTCTCTCCTTCCTTTGAAATGGAGTTTCAATTCCTTGAAAAAAAGATGATGTAAATGACCATTTAGAAAGAAATATTACAAGGTAAAAGGTGTGAAGGGTTGGAGCTGCTCAGAACTGGTTGGGAAAGCACAACAGGGAGTGGGCAGACGGGTTGGGTAACTCCTGCCCCAGGGCTGCTGAGACCGGCTCTGCTGGGAGCCAGGAGCAGGGCAGCAGGAGCTGGGCTGGAGGGTGGAGGACGTGCCACGGCCCTCGTCAGGCAACCTGTGACATCTCTGTGGGGCTTCAGCCCTTGTGTGGCTCCTCCAGCCATGGGGCTTTGCACATCTGCAGCACCTTGGAATCTCCTTGTGATACCTTTCTGGGGCTTCTGCCCTCCTTGGGTTCCTCCAGCTGTGGAGCTTCACCAGCTCTGGCCCACCTTGAATTCGCAGACAGAGCTGAGAGAAGACAGCAGGGACAGAGCAAGGAAGAGGAAGGACGGCTGGCAGGGCATTGTGCAGGACTCGTCACAAGCTGATGCGTGCGGATGGGCGCAGATGTTATGGCATTTGTGAGGGCAGGCGCACACGCACGTGGCACAGAGTGTGCATGGCTGGTAGCTGAGTAGGGCATGCACAGATGCTGACGGCCATGACAGGGACAGGCCAGGGCACAGACAGTGCATGGGTGCCTGGTCCAGCCACTGTGTGCTCCCACCATGTGCACTCTCCTCCCTGACCATGCAACACATCAGGCCTGCACACACCCCCACACACTCATGACCTCTGCTCCCAGTTCACCCCAGTACATCCCCAGTGCATGCACCCTCCCTCAGTTTCCCCCACTGAACACCCCACACACTTCACCCACACTCATCTTCTCCACACCTCTCCCAGTGCCCACTCAAGATCTGGTTCACATCCACTAGCACCTCACACCAATTCACTCCAGTATCCCACTCCAAAGCAAGCACAGGCCCTCCAGTGCACCAACACTAATAGCTCACCAGTGCCCAACTCAGATGCTGTTCAACCTCTCAAAGCCCCGTACCATTCCCTGCAGTTCTCCCGTTCCCCTCCTGTTGCTTCACACTAGTTCCCCCAGTACTATCCATTAGCCCCCCATTGCCTCACATCTGTTGACCCCACCACCCAACACCAGTTTCCAGCATGCACCCCAGTTCTGTCCATCACCCCACAGCAGTTCCCCCAGTGCTCCCAGTTCCCCCAAACGCTTCCAGTTCCTCCATCACCCCCCCTAGTTCTCTCCACGTCCCCCCGATATCCCACACTTCCCCCAGCCCTCCAGACCCCCCAGTTCCCTCCACTGACAGCTCCCTCTGGGGGGCGCCCCCTAGCGACCCGCCTTGGCCCCGCTCAGCCCCGCCCCGCCCCGCGCGCCGGGCACACACCCTCGCGCCTCAGCCAATGAGCGGC
>VZRI01010570.1:187843-253839 GCA_013397515.1 Upupa epops | reverse complement strand
GAAAAAACGAGGAGAAAAAAACTGAAAGAAAAAAAGGAAAAATAGGAAGAAAGGGGGGGAAGGAGAAAAAAGGGGGAAAGGCGTTTAAAAAAGGAAAGGAAGAATAAAAAGGAAAAGAGAGGCAATAAAGCCCTGGAAAAGGGCCGGGCGAACCGCTTGCCCGGTCGCCGTGCGGTACGTGCCGCGGTTGTGGGACCCCGCGTGGCCGGGCCCCCCCGCGGCCGGCGGGGAAGAGCGGGAGGAGGAGAAGGAATGGGGAGGGGAAGCTCCGTTCCCCCTTCCCCACCCCTCGGAGCCGGGACCTCCGTGCCGCCCCGCTCAGCACGTGTCGCCGCTTCCTTCCGCCGGCCGGAGCATCCCCCGAGCCGGGGTGCTCGTGGAGCCCCTCGGCTGGACCCTCTGGGCCTTCTCTGCGGGCTACGGCGCGGTGGGCTGGGTTCCCCGAGCTCCGGGGCAAACGCAGCCCTTCGGTCACCCCTTCCCCACATGGTGTCGGTCATCCTCCCCAGCTTGTGCGGGAGTGGACTTGGAGTACTTGAGGAGCACGGGTGGCTGTGCTGGGACAGGGCCGGTGGGTGCAGCCAGCTGCTGGCTAGCCAGGACAGAGCCCGGGCTCCAAGCAGCCTGAAATAAATAGTCCTGGAAAAATCACGGTAAAGCACTGGCTGGGAGATCGTTCCCCTTCCTGCAGCCCTCCAGCAGCGCTCGGGGCATCTGAGGATATGGCAGAGGGGGGTGTGCTGGGGGTCGTGCAGCAGTTCCAATCGAGGGGGAGGGGTGTGTAAGGATTTGCTAAAAAAATGCCTAAAAAAGCTCAGTTTCTAGGGGGCAGCTATGGGAGCCCCAGCTGATGGAGAAACCCAACTCACCATGTTGGCCCTTCACTTGCATCAAATAGGAAATAAAACCCAAGAGAACGTTAAAAATAAACCCAGCCCCCAAACGAAGTGTGGAGAAGTAAGGAGAGCTCTCTGTAAGGAACGTCCCTCTCGATGTCCTGGGGTTGTGCAACAGCTGAATTCACGGGAAGGGGTTGTGTAACCTGATGGCAGAAATAGGCCAGTGGCTCAGAGCGACTTCTGCCTCTCAGGCTCCAGCAGTGCCCAAGTTCCTTATCTGGAGCTGGAAATAATGGGGAAGAAAGGATTGGGGCTAAGGAAAAGGGTATGTGAAGCCTCAGGAGCCAGCTACGTTTTCCTCCCGGCTCCAAAGTCTAAACAAAAAATGGTTAGGGGGAGAAATCTGAATCTCCAGGAGCTGTTGGCTGGAGCTCTGTCTGCTGTGGGAGATGGCAAATCTTCCTGGTGAGGAAGAAGCAGGGGTCAGCGCAGCCATCAGCGAGAGCATGAAGCTCAGCTTTGCTGCAAAGGGAATGGGGAAGCAGCTGGGATCCAAGAGGAATGCTTCCACCTGGGATGTAAAAATTATTCCTGGCTTTGTTCCTGTAAAAATTCTTCCAGGCGAGTGTGGGGAGCTCCCAGTACAGGGAGGTGTAGGCACTGAGATTCTTGGAAAGCTGGGATTGATTTTTTTCAATCAAACCCAAGGGCTCTACTTGGAATTTGAGGCTCTAGGGCAGTAGCCAGGCTGGGTTTGAGTCATGCATCTTTTTGCTTTGGATCAGGCAGAAAAGGAGCTTGGCTGGGGCAAGGCTTGTGTTGACATCTGTGCCTTGAACATAGCCCCAAAATCGAGATTTTTCACCCCATTCGTGACCCAGAGCAGTTTTACCTGCTCTGCTGCCCATCTCGGGGGGAGGGCACGTATGGCCCCAACCTCCTCCTGCCCTTCATGTTGCCCAGTTGGAAAGTGGGTTGCAGCATTGAGTTATCTAACCCCCAAGGGATTGTGCAAACTCTAATTAACTTCAGCAGCATCCTTTGAGATCCTGGCTTGAAAGTTCACCGTGGATGAATTGCGTTCCCTTCAGATGTGCCGGCTCATGCTGGGTTTCCTGCTCCCCGGACCAAAGCCTTGTCATGCGATGGGAGGTGAAGGACCTAAATAACCCGGCTGGCAGCATTTTGTCCCCATGACTCCTTCAAAAGAAGGAAAAGCTGGAATGGAGTAAGTTTTCCTGTACTTAAGGCTGCTTCCAGGCAGGGGCAGGTTTTCCTCTGTTTTTTGTTGCCTTTCCTTTGCTAGGGGAGGTTTGGTTTCAGTAGCTGGTATCTTCCTGGCTGCCTCTTGCTGGCTTCTGTGCAGCTGTGGGAGCAATTTCTGAGAGACAACTTGGACAGGCTCTCCTCAGCCTGCCAAGGCCAACAGCCGTTCCCACCCTCAGCCCCCTTACGCAGCCGTCACATGGCCTCTTGCTCCTCTGCTTCTCACAAGGCAGGGTGCAGCCTCAGTTGTCCGAGCAGTGATGGTATGCTCCTGGCATCTGAAGTGGGGTCTCAGTGCCTGTGAGGTTTATCTGCCCCAGCATCCAAGTGGGACGCTGCTCTTCGATCTGCTCGAGACCTTCTGCATTCAGAGCAGAGGAGATGGAAGACGTGTGGGCAGGCTGAGACTCCTCAGAGCCCGGGAAGCTGGAAGCAGTTTGATGGTTCCCCCTCCTAAGATGCAAACCAGAACATTTTTTCCTGATTAAACTGGCCTTTCCATGGGGATACAGAGTGGCAGGGTCACACGAGGTTGGGACCTTGGCCTCTGGTGATGCTCTGCAGTGTGACTTCCTTGCCATGGGTGCTGGGTTCCACCTCTTGCATGGTGTTCAGCTGCTCTCCCGGGGGAGGGGGGGGGAATAGGATGAGGATGGGGAGGAACCGGCTGAGCAGGAAACCATCTGACTCACTTGGGTTCAAGATGACTCCGGGCGTGTGTCATCAGAGGCTTGAGAGGCTTGGCTGCGGCGGGGCAGACACGTGGGGTTTAATTCAGCACAGAGTCCTCAGTGGCAGCCAAGGACGTGGGTGCTGCCGGGGTCAGAGCTGAGGAGGGTGGGTGCAGCCTGGCATTGTCTGTGTCACCAAAGGTGGGGAGGTTGGTGAAGGGACCAGCTGGTTCTCAGCACTGAATCAGCCCACGCTGGGTAATGGGGTGGGGAGTGCTGGATTTCGGGGTGCAGGGGCCATGGAACAGGGTCTGCTCCGTGTTGCAGTGCCCAGCCCAAATCCAGCAGTAAAAGTTGGAAAGTGTGTGCCAAGCTATGGTCCAGAGCCAGGAAGTACAGCACCCTGTGTGCTGAGCGCTTTTCTGGCTTCACCCGGGGACCTCGGCACACCTCAGTCTGCTGCATCCCAGCAGGGTGAGAGCACGGCTGCTGGCTTGCCCTGGGAACTGCTGGTTCTCATGTGGCATCCCGCTCTGGAAGAATTCCTAAAAATGTCAGTGGTTTCAAACAAAGCAGCATGCTTTGTGTTACAAACGGGGGTAGGGAAGCAGCTTAAAGGAAAAACTGTTACAGGCAGAGAAATCCTCTCTCAGCCTGGAGAGAGGATGGTCTGTGCACACTTGTAGGTTAGGAGTGCTGGAGCCTTCCCCACACTTGAGCATCTCCCTGTTGTTTATAAGCACAACAAATATTTTACTTTCTTTCGGCAAAAAAAGGAGAATAATCCATCCCAGAAACCTACTAAGCTGTGTTTTGGTCCCCAGACATGCCTGAGATTAGATGAATCCGGCACTGGGGAGATGTTGAGGGACTAGAAACATTCACTCCTTGTCTGGTTCTGTCCAGACATGTGGCTTTGGAAGTGTTTTGTAAGGGAGCAAAACTAAAACTAAAGACGAGCGGCTTCCCCTTTCCACAGCCTGGAGTCATTAGTAGTAAAGACTCAGCTGAGATCTTACTGCATGAGAATTAGCTGCTCAGACTCCTTCCCCATCACCATTTACTGGGCAGGAAGCGGTTGCGCTTTGCCGGAAGTTGCTTTCACACTGTAGTTCCTGTCACTGGCACTATCCTGCCCCTTGTCCCCACTGTACCATGGGCAAAAGGCTCCCCAGCACCACTGTGAAGGGCAAAGCATCCAGACACGCTCGCTGTTCTGCACCTCATGGGCCCCATGCATCACCCTGCCAAGAGGACACTGCACAACAGGACGAATCTGGCAGGACGGGGGTCTCACTCCTGCAAGGGGCTGTGTTGATGGGATTTTGCAGATGTGCAGGCCAAAGAATTAATTTGTGTTTCCCCCCGGATCGAGGGGGGAAACTTCCCCATTGAATGGGAATGCAGTTCTTTGCAGAAATCTTCACACCGCTGACCGTATGGGGCTGAGAGAGAGGAAGAGAAGTCTTCAGGCAAAAGACAGCCCGTCACTCAGCTGTGGTGCTGGAGCATCACTGCAAAGGCAAACCTGCCTTTTGCGGTACCTTAAGCTTGGCTCAGACAGCTTCCAGCTGGTGGCAGAAATTGGGCAACTTGAGGTTTCTTCAGCCTTGGGGTGGATGGACCTTGTCCAATGGTCGCCTTACAGCTGGGCACTTCCACAGCACCCGGTGCAGAAATTAGCTGAGCGCTTTGAGGCAGCCCTGAGCGAGTAGGTGTGGATTTGATCAGTTTACAAGCATTTGCGCAGAACTCGTTACACCCACAGTGGCTCTGACAATTCAGTTCTCTCACAATATACCTTGCCCTGCATACAACTGTCCCAGGCCATGAGCGTGCCCAGCACTTCCCAGCTTAAATCTGCTCCTCCTCCATTCAGTTTGTGTAAGAGCTCCTCAGGGAAACACTATTATTTATGCTGAAAGCCTTCCAGAAATTAAATTGCCCTGTTCCGGACCCTAACCTAGTGACTTTATTTGTTTGGACTTGGCAAAGATCTTAAGAAAAGGATTAAACAACTGAGAAGGGAGTTTGTCATGAAGGAATCTCATGCTTTGGTGCTGCACGCTGAATTGCCATCTTACCCAGTGGGTGCAGAGGGTGGAACTGGTGTAACCAACTCAGCCATGGATGGGGCTGGGACAGTGGCCATGTCCTTTCCTTACTGAGCTGCACCCTAAGGGGGTCTTCCTTGGGAAGGAACTGAGCTGCTGCTGGAGCAGTTCCTCAGGGTGCCCTGACCTTCCTTAGCTGCCAAGTGGGGCAAGGTCTACATCCATAGGAGATGATCCAGGTTTTAAAGGGCTTTGGAGATTAGAAGAAGGTCACCATGTTTCTCACACTGCTGATTATTCCTGGTACGGTG
This sequence comes from Upupa epops, assembly GCA_013397515.1. Taxonomy (NCBI): domain Eukaryota; kingdom Metazoa; phylum Chordata; class Aves; order Bucerotiformes; family Upupidae; genus Upupa; species Upupa epops. Next base: position 248,698 of record VZRI01010570.1, on the reverse strand, counting down.
GAGTGTGTAGGACATGAGGAACATGCTGAATGGTTCCTGTCCTGGAAAAAGGAGGAGAAACCTCCGTGCTGGCTCCTGTGCTGAGATTTTGGGGCTGGTGGGTTGTGCATGCGGTGCTTGTGCTGCCCTGTGCCTTGGGGAGGAGCTGAGGAGCAAACATCAAAGACAGCTGAGCTTCTAGAGCACCTACCTCCTCTTGGAGGAGATCTTCCCCCAGGAGGATCTTGCCAGTCTAAGAGGAAACCAACACCCTGGACAGATGCTGCTGGGGAAGAGATGGAGCCTTGTTGAGGGGCTCCCCATGTCAAGGGGCAGGTCAGTGGCTGCTGAGAAGCTGTGAAAGACCCCAGTGAGCTGAGCTAACAGTATCTCTCCAACCCAGAGGTAGAAATGGGCTTGATCTGTCTGTCCCACGTCCACAGCATCAATTGATAACCATCAGGGCAGCTAAACCAGATATTTCCTACCCTGGGACTGGGATGGAAGTGGGTGTCGAGGCTGAGGCTGGGAATGAGCTGGGGCAGCAGCAGCTTCCCTGCACCCACAGCTGGAACCTGGACACAAGGGTGGCAGTTTCCAGCAAGAGAAAGCAAATAGGAGGGGAAGGAGGGGAGTATTTGACTTCCTGGTGCTGGAGTGGATAAGGAGGGGCTGATAAACAGCCGCCACCAGGAAACGTCCAGGTTTCCTTATGCCTGTACTTCCCTAACACATGCCTGGTCTTCTGGCTGCCAGGCACTCGCTCTTGACTCATGATTGGAGCTGAACGCACGGAGAGCAGTCAGGAGTTGGTTTAACCCTTCACACCAGTGGGGAGAATGAAGCATCTACCCCACAGCAGCTCGGCCAGGCTTCCCTCCACCCTCTGCAGCCAGTGGAGCAACTGGGACTTGGCTCCCAAAACTTCCATCGGAGCTGAGCCAGGGAAAGGACCCACTGGAGCATCCCAAGCCTGAAATGCAGGTGGTCCAAGCCGCAGCAGAGCTGTCTGGTTTGGCTCAGGGTCTGAGCAGTAGCATCCGTGCATGGGGTCACGCTGGGGCAGGTGGCTATTACTTGCCCACAAAACACCCATTTCCTGTAGCATAGCCCCATAAAAAATAATAATTCTGTGCTTGATTTGGGATGACCGTATGTTACGTGCCTGCACACAGGTGAGCTAACTGGGTGGAGTTTTCCTCTTGACTTGGCAGGGCTTGCAGCTGCCCTTTAATTAATTTTAAGTGAAGTTAATTGAAACAGGGCACAGTTCGGGAGCTGGCAGTCTGGCCGTCTCTCCGTTTCCCTTCCCTGTGCTATCCAAGAAGCAGAGGCACGCACAGAGCTAAGGAGTGTTTCCTTGCCTTTCCCAGGGAAGACAAGATGCTTTGATGCCCTTTATAGAAGGAGCCAGGCATCTTCACAGCCTGAGCATGAGGGTAGAATAATTGGTGGGAACAAGGGGGGATTTCTTCGCTTTCTGGCCACGGCCCCCGCTTGTGTCACAACGCGCTGCGTTCCGTTCGAGGGGGCTGAGTAGGTCTTGCACTGTCACTCTTCGTAGGGGTGATCTCAGCTGCAAAGAAATAAATGGGCAGTGAGTTCCTGCCGAGCATCCCTCACGCAGAAAGAGGCCCTAGGGGTCAAGGTCAAGGCACTCTCCCGCAATGGCAAAGGGAGTAAAACCTCCACTGCCAACCCCCTAACTCATGGCCGGTTAGGAAAGGTTGTGGAGTTTGGGTCCTACCTGTTGCAACCTGTTTGGGTGCCCAGAGGTGAATGAGCAGATGCTATGGGGCATCAGGTTTGGTGTTTGCCAGCTGGCACCCTGGCACCGTCTGGGCCAAGGGACATTGCCGTTGCGGGCATGGTGTGGCATTTATTGAGGACAAGCTCTTTAGAGATGCTCAGGATGCTCAGAAGAAGGTGTAAGAGCAGAGCTGGGTATTAGCCATGTGCCTGGAGATGGGCTGCTGTGGCACAACATCTTGGCACATCCATGTCCTGCCCTTCTGAGTGGGTGATGACCTGCTTCTTACATCAACCCCAGCAGATGTGAGGTGGCTGAATGCCATCCTAACGATGTCCTAGGGATTGTGCCCATGTCCCCAACCCTCAGGCTGATCTTTAGGCTTTATGTCCCTCTTTCAGATTGACAAGTACCTCTACCACATGCGGCTCTCTGAGGAGACCCTCCAGGAGGTGTCCCAGCGTTTCGAGAAGGAGATGGAGAAGGGGCTGGGAGCAGACACCAACCCGACCGCGTCAGTGAAGATGCTGCCAACCTTTGTGAGATCCACCCCTGATGGGACAGGTACCAGGAGACGGGAAGTGCAGACCAGAGGGAGAGCTCAGTAGGGAGGTCTCCATAGGTGCCAGGAGAGAGGGCTGGGACCCCCCCATTCTCACAGTGCTTTGAAAACAGGCACCCCAGCTACCTTCACTCCTGGTCCTCATCCTGCTTCTGCTGAGCAAGCCCTAACGTGGCTTATTCCCTGCTCTGTGTTGGGATCGTTGGGGCTCCCGGTTCCTGCTGGTGCAAGGGACGGTGGGAACCAGCCCTTGCATGCCCTGCCTGGCAGGACGGGGACAGTCATGGGTCCAGCTCATCAGATTTCATTAGTGCTGAAGCTGTGGCAGTGCCAACCATCCTGAATGCCATGGGGGCCATGAGAGGAGAAGAGCTGCTCTTCAGACTCACTTCTCACAATGCAGCCTTTCTGCCCACTCCGGCCAGACTCATCCCCATTCCGGACTCGGGCTTGTCCCTCTTGACACGGAAAACTGCGGCTGTGCACATCTGCATGTGAAATTCCCTTGTGCCTCCCTCTCCCAGCTTGGTGCTTTGGGGAGCAACTTCGTTGCAGTCACCCCTTACTTGCCAGCGTGTGGGATGCATATGCCACCCAGGACCTGTCTGGTGTTTGAAGTTGGTGGAGCAGTCCTGCCTGCTGAAGGGTGGGGAGGGGTAGAGCCCCAAGGAGCAGGAGCTGCCCCAGGCTCTGCATCTGGGCTGAAAGTCCCAGGGCTGGTTAGTCCCGTTGGTTGGAGCTGCTCAGAACTGGGGTTGCTCCAGTGTGGGCACCTTTGCCAGGATCCTGGGCAAGCCTTGGGATTGAGGCTGCTGGTAGCAGCAGGATGAAGAGGTAGGGAGCTGATGGACCACCTGTCTGTCCTTCAGTCATCCCCAGCTGTTTTGCCATGACTTTGTTTTCATGCCTGGTCTTCTGTAGCTGAGCAGGTCTCAGCAGATATGGTGGGAGCCTCAAGTGACACAGGCACACAGGTACAGAGATCATTAGAGGTTGGAAGGGACCTCCAGGAGTCATCAAGTCCGACACTCCTGCTTGAGCAGGATCACAGAACCGAACACAGGTCTCATAGGAAGGCACCCAGGTGGGTCTGGAAAGCATCCAGAGAAGTAGACCTGGCCTCAGCAGGCAGCGACTGGGCAAATTCGAGTTTCCTCCCCTGAAAGGCATGTTAAGCCACTACTGACCCGTGTGTTGGCTGACAGTGCCAAACCCAAGAGATGGCTCTGCTCCAAGAGCCAGAAAACCCCACTGCTGTCAGCTGTCTGCTCCTCAAGCGAGGGGCCAAGGTGACCAGCTGAAGGTCTGCATCACGGGCCAGCTCGGTGGGCTCTGGGGGGGGACACATTCCTGGGGAGTCACAGGCATCACAGACCGGTGTGGGTGGGAAGGGACAGTTAAAGCTCATCCAGTCCAACCCCCTGCAGTGAGCAGAGACATCTGCGACTAGAGCAGGTTCAGCCTGGCCTGGGGTAGTTCCAGGGATGAGCCTTCTCCCACCTCTGGATGTTCCAGTGTCATTGCAGAGGTAGCAGATCCAAACGATCGCTGAGGTCCCCTCCAGCCCGAGCAATCCTGTGATTCTGGGCAACCTGGGACAGGACCTTACCACCTCACAATGAAGAGTTCCTTCCTTCTAACTTGTCTAGGTCTCCTTTTAGTTTGAAACCGTCACCCCTTGTCCTGTTACAATCCTTGTCCCTGCTAAAAAGTCCCTCTCTATCTTCATTCCAAGCCGTCTTTAAACATTGGAGTATCCCTGCACACAGAGGCACCCTGCTGCTGCACCCTGTGTGCTCAGTACCCCCATTCACATGAACCCAAGCGCTGGACCTGGCTGCCTGCCCCAGGATTGAGGTTTCAATCTAGTTAAATGTTGGAGAATATTTTTAATTACAGGGATAGCCAGATGATGCCCCTGGGCACAGAAACTGCAGCCAAAGGTGCTGGGTTCAGGTGGAGCAGTGTTGGTGCTGCCAAGAGGCAGGAGCAGAGCTCTCAGCACCCTGACCTGTGTTGGAGAGAAGGTGCAAGCTGTGAGGCTGCTGAGATGTTGGAGCAGGTTGCCCAAGGTGGTTGTGGCTGCCCCATCCCTGGCAGTGTTCAAGCCGGGTTGACTGGGGCCCCGAGTAACCCGATCTAGCGAAGGTGTCGCTGCTGCCAGTGCAGGGACATTGGAACTGGAGGCTCTTTAAGGTCCCTTCCAACCCTGGTCATTCTGTGATTCTGTTCCTTGCCCTTACAAGAACAAATCCTTGGCTTCCTTCACCATCTCCTCATGATCTGCAGCTTCTCCAGTGTCCCAGCTGGAATTTCTCACCCAAAGCACGTTCAGCACGTGGGGAACGGGCCGCAGGGAAAATGCCATGCAAGAAATGCTTTGGGAGCACGGGGCCTGTGGTTGCCCTGGGGCCGCAAAGCAGAAGGTTTTCAGCAAGTCTCAGGAAGCCAAGAGCAGGGATTCCCTTTAGGGCTCCAGCTGGATCCCAGCTGAGAGTGACACTGGCATCTGTGTTAATGGGCTTTGGAGCAGGCGGATGAAGGTGGCAGTGGGGGTGAGCCGAGGAGAGCCTGAGCATGTTGCTTCATGGTAGGATGGTGCAACAACAGCTTGGGAGTTGCTCAGTGTCTGGAGCTTCATCCTTCCTTCTACTCTGAGATTTTTGGAAACTTCTGGGTAAGGTCTGACTTAGGGCATGAAGACCTGCTCCCACCACTCTCACAGCAGCTGCATCCCTACCCTAGGGCAGGCTAATTCCTGTGTTCCAGCTCTGCCTGTGGTCTGAAGCCAGTGCCTTCAGGGGCTCCACACATCCTCCTGCAAAGCATCGCTGCCCTTCCTACCCCTCCTTGCCACAGCATGAGTTGTCTCCACTGTTGGATTATGCCCTGTGTACGCAGTTCTCTGGGATCCAGGCGGATGAGAGGTGCTTACAGAAATCCAAGGTCACATCTGCAGGTTGAAGTCACAACACAGACCTGGCTCCTGCCTGCTCCACCCAGCTCCGTGCTCTGGAGGGGGAGACGCTGGCTTCTGAAGTAGGAATTTCCCGAAAGCACCTTTTCTTGATGTGCTCGGCTCTAGCAGCCTCCAAAGCACCTGCTGTGCTGCTGTTGGGGGAAAACCGAGCCCAGATAAGCTTTTCCTTGGAGGAATTCTGAGCCAGGGCTCTCCTTGCTCCTTGAAAATGCTGCCTCCTGCCCCGTCCTTTTCCTGGTTTTGCCGGCGTCACCGCATTTCGTCCTCCGTGCTAAAGCTGACACAAGGATCTTCTGGCGCATCCTCTGTTAAGCCCCAGCAGATAATATCCACGGCCTGGGGTTTTGGGGAGGGTGTTGCAGGACAAATCCCAGGACATTCAAAGGGTGAATCTTCGCAGCACCTTTCCCTTGGCTGGTGGGCTCAGTTACGGGCTATTGCCAGCCTATAGCCAGCTGCTTCAACAAAACCAGCTTGCGTGGCCCATGAAAGGCTGTAGAGAAAGTGCTGCTTCCATGCCCAGGGCCTGCTGAGTTCTTCTACTCCCCAGCAAGGAATTGCCTTGGGGAATTGCTGCCGGGTGACTCGTGCTATGGTCAGTGCAAGCTTCTCCTTGCCAGAACCAACTCTGCCCGAACGACACCGCCAGGGTGATTTCTTGCTGCAAACCCAGTACTTCACACTGAATACACTGTGGGCACCTTTGCTCCTCTCCAGCACCAGTCTGGGGAGATGCTGCTGCCAGCATCAGGTGCTTTTGTCTTCCCTCTTCTGCCTGAAGCATCTTGAGGCAAGGAAGGGTGGCCAGGATGTCCACAGATGGGGAAGAAGTGGGAGTCACCCGGGCTGCAGATTCCTCTGAGGAGCAGAGCCTGGATCTGCTCCAGCTTCTTCTCTCGTATTAAGATGATTTTACCAAGGATTCCTACAAAATAGGGTTGTTGGCAGTCGGAAACCTTGAGCTGGGAAGTGTGGGGCACAGTCCTGCACGTGATGCTCCAGTGCCCTGGCCCTGGCCATAGTTCCAAGGACAGTAGAGCTCTGCCCACTGTGCCCCCTGTTTTCTTCCGGACACTTGCCCTTCAGTGGTTTGCTGAGGGCAAACAGCCTGTGGCATCAGAGCTCCACTTTTGCCCTTGTTGTTTGGTTTGTGGGCTCAGCACTGCAGCCTCTATCTTATCATGGAACGAGGGAGCCCAAGTCAGAGGGAGGACCCAGATGAAGCATTGGCCAGCAGAGCCCATCACGCAGCCCTATCGCTTTGGCCTGGGAATTTTCCAAGGGAGATTTTGCTGCCTTTTCCTTCCTGCAAAGCTGATGCAACCTGGGAATCTTCTCCTTCACTTCAGCAGTTGCCACTTGAGCCACTTCTACCTCCTGTGGCTCTGGAGCAGCTTGTAGGTGGGATCTTGGCTTAGGTCCTGCTGCTGCTCCACGTGAGGGTGAGTGGGCAGCAGGTCAAGGAGAAGACTCACAGAGTTGGTTCATGTGGGACAGCCCTGACACTGTCTCCTTGGTCCCTTTCTAGCGGGATGTCTGCTCCTCCTTGGGCTCCCTGCATGATTTCCAAGAAGCTGAGCAACCTGTGACCCTCTTGGCTCTGGCATCTCCGGCCCTGGCATATTTATTGTCCCCCTCAGGTGTTTTTCATTCTCTGCTAACAAGCAGAATGGCATCTGCACAGATGGCAAGGGACACAGAAGTGTGGCCTGACCCCCATTTGCAGTGGAACATGCTGTCAGCCCTGCCCAGCCAGGCATCTTTTCCAGCTCTGCCCAGCCTGTAGCTGAGGCTGAACGCCCGTGGTGGGCTCTTGTCAGGATGGTGAGGAGTTTTGCCAAGGGTTTTCTTGTTGCGTTTTCAGCATGTAAAGGTGTTCCTGGGGGCTGGCAGACAGTCTGCCAGATCAGCTGCCAAACCGGTTTAAACCTCATCCCCGTAAAGGGTCAACGTGGGCATGAGGAGAAATGAGTACCCAGGGTCGGTCTGCCCCAAAACGTGGGTTCCTCTGGTGTTCCCGTGCTGGTCTCCAGCCCTCCAAGTGCTGAATTGCAGGTCTCTTGGCTGTGCCGCTTCACTCAGAGTTGTGCTGAGGGTGGTATCTGAGGAGGGACGAGCTGCAAAGCTTTGCTGGAGTCCGGGTCTGGAATCCCGTGTGGTGTGTTGTTCCACTGACGAAGCGGTGACCGGCAGAAGCCTGGGCAGGGCTTTAGTTTTATGGAGTAATGCTGTAACTACATCTCGTCTCACCGTCCAGCCAGCTTTGGGAGCGACCTTAACCTGTGGCATCATGGTGCCACCAGGCACTGAGAGCCCGCTTGCCCTGCATCACCCTGGGGCACCGTGCTAACCCCTGCCAGGATGACGTGTGGACGCGCAGTCCTTCCCCGGTCTCCGCCCCAAGGGACAAAGCCATTGAGTGCTGCTCCAGACCCCTGAGCCCCTGTTATTCCTCATCTCACTCCCTTGGAGCACAAGGAGCCGCTTTCAGGCCTTTTCAGCTGCAGGCTTTGTAAGGCTGCTCCCAGGCTGGGAGCCGAGTCCAGGGCTGTTGCCGGTTCCCTCGCCCCGAGTCCTGGGAGGGCCGGCCCCAGGAAGGCGGCCAGGACAGATGGACGCCCCGCGGGCTTGGAGTTGGAGCTGCCTTTTCATCTGGAGTCACTGGAGATGCCGGCCGGCCCGGCATCCTCGGAATACTAATAAACCACGCGTTTTGTTTCAGCTGCGGCCCCTTTGTGCGGGCACAATGCAGCCCCTGGGCACCGTAATCTGCCCGGGGAGCCAGCGCAGCACATTTGCTGCGTTCAGAAATCAAACAGTGCTGATAGAGGGCTTTGCCCCGTCCCTCCCCGCGCCACTGCTTGAAGCAGCCATCCCGCTGCTTTTCCCTGCATCCCGCGTCTCCCTTGGGCACGGTTTTGAGGCGCGGAGCTGCCTGAGCGCCTTGTGCCGTAGAAACAGTCCGGAGACGAAGCCTCCCACCCTTGGTCACGGGAGGCAGTGGCACCTGAGGCTCCGACAGAAACTGCCTCGCCTTTCCCAGCTTTGCCTGGGGAAGGCACCAGAAAGCCCCCAGGGTCCTGGGGAGTCTTCATCCACCCTGGTTTCCTGCTCTGCTCACACCCTCCAGTCTGCCCTGCGAGGGAAGGCAGGAGCGCAGGGACTCCCGAGGCTGGGGGATGTCAGGGACTGCAGTGGGGCAGGCTGAGCGCCAGAGGGGTTTTCATATTTCAGGCTTTTTTTCCATAACTCAGCTGTCCAGCCGGGCCAGGCGTTTGGGCAGCAGGGCTGGAGACCTGGGGGCTTCCCAAAGCATTCTGCACCAGTAGGGTCGGGAACAGCTCTGCCACCTCATTCCTTGCAGAACTCCTGTTCCCTGGGAGCACTGGTGGTTTGGGATCTGGCTGGTCTGGACAGGGCTGGTGGGATCTGCCCTCCTGCCCACCCTGACCAGAGTGCGGGTCAGAGGACTTGCTTTGACCGCCCGCAGCCGTAGGGGTGCCCATGGTGCAGAGGAGGAGCAGGAAATGGAGCCACAGCTCCAACAGCCTTTCAGTTATTGTTCTGGGTTCTTTAAAGCCATGCAAAATAGACAACAGAAGTGACTTCTTGCCCCTGTGTTCTGGGAAGTGGCTGGTTACCTCTTAACCTGCTCTGGGGCACAGACGCTGCTGCGAGGGACTGGCAGAGCTGAATGGTTGTTCTTGTCTGGCCTCCCTTAGAGGACGGGGACTTCCTGGCGCTGGACCTCGGCGGCACCAATTTCCGAGTGCTAAGGGTGAAGGTTTCTGACAACGGCCTGCAGAAGGTCGAAATGGAGAATCAGATCTACGCCATCCCCGAGGAGCTCATGCGAGGCAGCGGAGTGCAGGTGGGTTCAACATCTCCCCCCATCGCTGCTGTCCCTCAGCTGCAGGGCTTCCACCCGCTATGGGCTGTTCTCCTGTCTGCTGGAGTGTTGGGGTCACCCCAAGCCTCTGAGCTGCGTAACGGGACTGGAGACACATGCCATCGCTGCCTTGCCCAGCAAGAACCAGACAGATCCTTGCTTTCCTCTGCCTGGACACCCAGTATGGTGATGGGTGAGGGCCACAGAGGCGTGACATGAGTGGCAGACTCCTTGAGGGACCTTTTGAGTGGGCAGGGATGCCGGAACCCCTCTGGAGCATCTGGGGCAGCCAGGTGGTTGATGACTCTGCCTTTTTTTCAGCTCTTTGACCACATTGCTGAGTGCTTGGCCAACTTTATGGATAAACTGAAAATCAAAGACAAGAAACTGCCCCTTGGGTTCACCTTCTCCTTCCCGTGTCACCAGACCAAGCTGGATGAGGTGAGTGAAAGTCTCGTCTCCTTGCAAGGGCTCTGTCTGAGGCTGGGCTGCAGCGGAGTGGAGCAGGAGCAATAGCTGTCCCACACTGACGCAGCCTGTGCTTCTCATGAGTCTTGTTGAGGATAGGTGGCGTGTAAAGTCTTGGTGCTGTGCTCTAGCAGGGGGGTTGGACTAGATGATCTTCAGAGGTCCCTTCCAACGTCTCCCATTCCATGATGGGAGCTGAGGAGATGTCCTGGGGCCGGCAGGAGCCAGGGAGGTAACATTTAACCTGCTGGCTGCTCTGCTCTGTGGGTGCCTCCACAGAAAGCAGCTTTATCCACTGTGCAGCCAGAGCTCAAGAGAGGGCTGCGGCAGGGGGAGCAGCTAGACGTGCCAAGCAGCACATCCCTCGTTGTGCAGCCGGCGTAGGGAAAGACAAGGCAGGGCGGGGGGGGAGTGTGTGTGTGTGTGTGTGTGTTCACCCGCCCCAGCTCTCGCCATGCTCTGGGCAGCAGGAACCGACGGCTGTCAGCTCCACTCAGCCGTGCCGGCTCTCCCCAGGGAGCTAGTGACCTCGCTGGGAGATGGAACATCACAGTGAGCAGAGCTCAGCTGAGGCACGTGGCCCCTCTCTGCCACCCACGGCCTCTGTCGGGCTGTAGCGCTTGGCAGGGGGGCTCAGTGCTTTCCTTGCCCTTATCTCACCCGGCTTCTCAGGCGGCATGGGAAAGGAGGGCGGCTCCATGGCGCACTGGCGATCCAGCACGTCCTCCCCTAGCAGGAAACTGACAGCGGTTTGTACCAGGGATGGGCAAGTCATGCGCTCGAGCTTGAGTGGCTCAACAAACGCAGCGAGGGAGACGAACGCTTTCCTCACAGCACGAGTGGGGGCTGTGAAAAAATGAATTAATAGTAAAGGAGCTGGGAGAAGAAGAATCTGTCCCTGGGGATATCTGCCAGTTCACTTGTCTCCATGCCTCATTTTCACCAGCTCAAGGCAGGGCGAGCGTTGCCTCACTGAGACACCTGTAGAGGTAGAGATGTCAGGTGCAGTTGGGTCCTTTCCCTTCCCGCAAGTCTCCGGGTGACTGGGTGAGCACACCTGGTGCCTCCAGCCACGGGGGATGGTGAGACCCCCCCCATCCCACAGGAATGGGTCAAGGAGCTCTCAGTAGGCTTGGGAACAGGTTTTATGCCAGGGCTCCATAACACCCAGTCACGAGAGCCACATTCCCTCCTGCTGGCAGCTGCAATGAGCAACTCCCGGGCTGTTCATGGCCATAAACTTTATGTGCATGGTGACACGGAAATCCCTGCTGGTAATGCGGCTCACGAGCTGACAGCGGGGAAGGGCTGAGCTGTGCGTCCACCCAGTCCCTGCTTTGCCTGTGGGAGCCCTTGAGGCAGTGGCTTGGTGGCCCGTCCTCTGAGCATTCTTTCTTGCTCCGTAGAGCATCCTCGTTACGTGGACAAAGGGATTCAAATGCAGCAGCGTGGAGGGGAAAGATGTGGTGTCAATGCTGCGCAAGTCCATCAAGAAAAGAGGGGTAAGAGGCTGGCAGACGGGCTGGTGGGACAGGGACTCACGGTTCCATGGGACAGGACACTCAAGGTTCTGCATCCTGGCTTCTCTGTAACAGCAGAGATGCTTCATGCTGTTTTGGCCGCTCCAACTGAGTCTGTCTTTCACCATTCAGGACTTTGACATTGACATCGTGGCAGTGGTGAACGACACTGTTGGGACCATGATGACCTGCGGCTATGACGACCATAACTGTGAAGTTGGCCTCATTGTCGGTGAGCGACAGCGAGGCGGGGAATTGGGGTCCATCTCTCTACAAGCTCTGGAACGAGCTCGCATCTCTTAGGGGTTTTGGGGTCTTTGGGAGGCAGAAGAGAGGGGATGGTGATGTTAGGAGTCCAGCGTTGCCAGACGTTTGGTTTCTTCCATCTTGGCTTTCCATGGAGAGTTTGGCTGTTGCTGGTTACAGGGAATAAGGGAAGGGCAGCGTTGTCTCAGAGCAACCCTGTGCTTGGCCCAGGTACTGGCACCAACGCCTGTTACATGGAGGAGATGAGGCACATTGACCTGGTGGAAGGGGATGAAGGTCGGATGTGCATCAACATGGAGTGGGGGGCTTTTGGCGATGACGGCGTCCTCAACGACATCCGGACAGAGTTTGACCACGAGATAGACATGGGCTCTCTCAACCCTGGCAAACAACTGTAAGCAGATTCTTGGCTTTGGCTCAGACTGGGGGTTTGCTCTGCCTTGTCCCTTCCCCCGTTGCGCTGGCGTTAATGGTAACACAGAGGTCGTCTCGGTTAACTAGGTCACCGCCGCCTCTGCTGTGCCAGCCTCACCAATACAAATAGGGGCTGCGCCCACCACAAGTTTGGGTTGGTACACCTGACCGAACCCTCACCCCCGCTTCCTCCCGAGCCTTTCGCAGCAAAGTGCTGCCTTCCCACTCTTTTCCCACTCAATGGATTTTCTGCCAGCCAAGGCAGACACCCCCATCTAACGTCTGTAGCCAGGTCCTACAGATCTCCCATTCCCCAGGGGGCTGTTGGCAGCATGAGTGGGGCTTGGGGGTGGTCTCTGCAAACCGGCAGACACCCGTCAGGTTGCCCTAGGCTCTCCTGGCAGAGTGATGGTTGTGTCAACGTGGCTTTATTCTCTCGGTGACGGGATAAGCCAGTCTGGAAAGTAGATTACCTGGATTGCATGTGGGCCTGGAAGGCTGCCCAGTGCCTTTAAGGTCAAACTGCGACCACCTCACACAGCCAAAGAGCTCTTGCACTTCTTCTGCTGGCAGGTTTGAGAAGATGATCAGCGGGATGTACATGGGCGAGCTGGTCAGGCTCATCCTGGTGAAGATGGCCAAGGAAGGGCTCTTGTTTGGAGGAAGGCTTACACCAGATCTGCTCACTACTGGCCACTTTGAGACCAGATACGTCTCTGCTATTGAGAAGTAAGTAGATCTGTGTGGTTCGGTAACATCTGTGGGGGGCAAACACAGCATATCCTGGCCCATCCACCAAAGCACCCGCTTCAGGTGGCAGAAGTTGGGTTTCCAGGCATCAGCCCTCCTTTGTTCTTTGATGTGCAGGGAGAAAGAAGGGCTGCAGAAAGCCCATGAGATCCTCACCAAGCTGGGTCTGGAACCGTCCCATGAAGACTGTGTGGCCACCCACCGCATCTGCCAGATAGTCTCCACCCGCTCGGCCAACCTGTGTGGGGCCACCCTGGCAGCTGTGCTGCGCCGCATCAAGGAGAACAAGGGGGTGGAGCGGCTGCGGTCCACGGTTGGTGTGGATGGCTCTGTCTACAAGAAGCACCCTCAGTGAGTCTGTGAGGATAGGCAAGGCTGGTGGGGAGAGAGCTCATCTCCAAATGTTACTCTGGTCACGTGTTCTTGGACCCCCAAACCCCAGAGGGTCACATCACCCATGGTGGCTTCCTCAGCCTCTTCCCTTCTCCACAGCTTTGCCCGGCGCCTCCATAAGACAGTTCGGAAGCTGCTGCCAGACTGCGAGATCCGATTCGTGAGGTCGGAAGACGGAAGTGGCAAAGGGGCAGCCATGGTGACCGCGGTGGCCTACAGACTGGCTGCCCAGCACAAGGCACGGCAGAAGATTTTGGAGGCTCTCAAGCTGAGCCACGAGCAGCTCCTGGAGGTGAAGCAAAGGATGAGGATAGAGATGGAGAAAGGGCTGGGCAAGGAGACGCATGCAGAGGCAACGGTGAAAATGCTGCCCACCTATGTGTGCTCAACTCCTGATGGGACAGGTGAGGTGCAGCGCAGACTCTCGTTCGTCATGTGTAGGGCACAGGGCCACTCCCAGCACCTGCACTGCCCCAGGAACGGCTGGGACCTTTGCCATGGCCAGTTCCCTTCTAGTGGTGCAAAGCTTCCTCTTGCCTCCAGTGTCGTACGGGGAAGCGCAGCCAAGCCTCCAGGACGTTCTGCACTTGACTTCACACAAAGCCTGGCTTTCCCTGTGGCTTTTGTTGCTGCAGGCTTCTCACCACTGTTGTCCTGGGTTGTTCTCCTGGTTCTGTTGGTGGCCCGGGTGTGCACCTGCCCCTTGGCTTGAAGCCTCGTGATCTCCAAGCCTCTCCATCAGCTTCCTCCATTCCCAGGCGCATCTTGATTTCTGGTCCTCTCCCAGGAGGAGGGCAGATGTGGATCGGCCTTGTGCCGCATTCTGGATGCCCCTTGTCAGGATCTCTCGTCTCACGGTTCTGTCTTGGGTTGCAGAGAAAGGTGATTTCCTTGCCCTCGACCTGGGAGGTACCAATTTCCGAGTGCTGCTGGTGCGCGTCAGGAATGGGATGAGGCGTGGCGTCGAGATGCACAACAAGATCTACTCCATCCCGGTGGAGATCATGCAGGGGACGGGAGAGGAGGTGAGGGTGGGGAGCTTGCAGGTGGGAAACGGGGGTGGCGGCAGAAGTGGTAGGGAGTCGTTCGGGCTGCCCACAGGAACTGGTCTGGCCTTGCTCCACATTTCAGGGCACAACTGGGAGTGCAAAAGGCTGGTGCTCTCCTGCCCCTGGAGCCTTGAGTTCTGCCCAAGGCCCTGGGGTTTGAAGTGCGCTTGAGAAAGCTTGAGATTGGTGTTCAGGCTGGAGACTGTGTTATTCCCAGACATCAGTGAACCTCCACGGATCCCACACACTCCACGAGGGAGTGGATGAGCATCCCTTTTTCCCAGACTTAGAAACCACAACACAAGCACTAAAAGATGTCTCCAGAGTCTCATTTGCAGATGGAAAGGGTGTTGTAAACCACTCCAGTCAGTGCTGGGAGACTGGGACTATTTCTAGCAGGCGGGCTCTGGGCTCCTGTGCAGAGGGACTGGCTTCCTGAGTCACCCTTGGGAAGCTGATCACCTCCCCAGTAACCCCTCCATCCCTTCTGGCTGCAGTGCAGGACCTGCCAGGTGGAGGGATAAGCGATAGAAACTCATAGTCAGTGACAGGTGAAAAAGGAGCTGGTTTGGGCTCGCTAACCTCACGCCGAGAAGCACCCTGCTCTGTTCAACACCCTCTTGGCTTGGAAATGTATCAACGTGTCTAGCAGGTCAGGCAGGCTGGCACCCGGCTGAGTTTATTCCTACAACAGTAACGTCTCTGTTTGGCTTTGCACACCCAGCTCTTCGACCACATTGTCCACTGCATCTCCGACTTTCTGGAATACATGGGAATGAAGGGTGTATCGCTCCCACTTGGATTCACATTCTCCTTCCCTTGCCAGCAAAACAACCTGGATGAGGTGAGCCCGGCCCTTCTGACAGCACACACGTCTTGTACCCAGGGCTGGCTGAGGAGCCCCAGCATTGGTGGCCATGTGGGTGGGTCAGCCAGACACCTGAGGCAGGGGCAAGGCAGGAGCTGGGAGCTACCTTGCTGCATCAAAGCAACTGCAGATCCCTTCAGACACCCCAGCTGAGGCACCCTCTGTGCATGAGGCTTGGGCCTCCTCGTGCTGGCCACTGGTCACCAAGAGCTGGTGGATGTGAGGTTGCTGTCCCTCCCAAGCACAGCCCAGGGACACCCATGGGGTATTTCCACCACAGGGGATTCTTCTGAAGTGGACAAAAGGCTTCAAGGCGACTGGCTGCGAAGGAGAAGATGTGGTGAACCTGCTGAAGGAGGCAATTCACAGGAGAGAGGTGAGTGTCCTCACAGCCGTGAGAGGCTGGCTACCTGCTCCCGCATCCCGGCCATCTCTGACATCTGTAATTGTCCTGTACAGCAAATTAATGGGCTGAGCACGGGCTAATGGGAGCCTGAACTTTAACAACCACCTTCAGTCATCACTAGAGGTTGGATTTCCAGGCCCTGGAGCACTGAGCTGGCTTCCGGCCAGGGCTGGAGCAGGCTTGTCTCTTCATAGGCTGGGAAGACACGACGCATGGGTGCAGACCACCCAAAGCTCCTGCCCCAGGGGCTGTCTCTAGGGGCTGTCCCAGATCCTCTGCAGTTGTGCCTTGAGGTTTGAGCAGCCACCTGCAGACACACAGGGCTGCAGGTCCACGGGTGCCTGGAGGACTCCCACATTCAGCAGACAGGTCTTTTCCCACTTGTGGGAGCAGAGACAAGCTGTGCCCTCCAGGAATAACCCACGCAACCCCATCCCTCTGCAGGAATTTGACCTGGATGTGGTAGCAGTTGTAAACGACACAGTTGGCACCATGATGACCTGTGGATATGAGGATCCGTACTGCGAAGTTGGGCTGATAGTTGGTAAGGATCAAACATACTTACAGGGTTCCTCTGCCCACAGTCCCACCCCCACGGGGTGCTCCTGGCTGCAGGAGGTGTCTGAGGGCTTTTAGCTTGCGTACGCGCCCCGCACCTCCTGTGGGCAGACCTTCTGAAAGGAGCTCCTCTCTCTGCAGGCACAGGCAGCAATGCCTGTTACATGGAGGAGATGAGGAACGTGGAGCTGGTGGAAGGGGAGGAGGGCAGGATGTGCGTCAACATGGAGTGGGGGGCGTTTGGTGACAGCGGGTGCCTGGATGACATCCGGACAGAGTTTGACCTGGCAGTGGATGAGCTGTCTCTCAACCCAGGGAAGCAGAGGTGTGTGGTGGCTTTGGGGGGCTGGGAAGAGATGCCCCGATGGGGATGTGTGTCCAGGAGCTGTTCAGCGCTGCCCCGTCAACCTCTCGGCGGAGCATCTGGAGATGATGAGCAGGGCAGAGCTTGGCTTTGTGATGCACCGGTGTCCCTTGTCCCGTCCTACAGGGTGGAGACCCTGCTGCTGGACTGCTTCTGGGGTGTCAGGCCAGGGTGTTTCATGGGAGGCATCTGGCAAGAGCTGGGATCCTCCTCCAGGCCCAGTGTCCCTCCTTGCCCGGGTGGCCAACCTTGCTCTTTCCTTCCCAGGTTTGAGAAGATGATCAGCGGGATGTACCTGGGGGAGATTGTCCGAAACATCCTGATGGATTTCACCAAGCGAGGGCTGCTCTTCCGGGGACGGATCTCAGAGAGGCTGAAAACTAGAGGGATCTTTGAGACGAAGTTCCTGTCCCAGATAGAAAGGTGAGGTCCATCAGGCACCAGCTGTGCCCTTCCAGCTGCAGATCAGCAACATCCTTTGGGGAAAGACTTGTGGGAGAAGTCCCAGACACTGAGTGTGGAGCCAGAACGACACCACTTGGTGTGATGCAGGTAGCTCAGCAAAGTGCAGGGGGTTCTGACAGCAGTGCTGTTGAGAGACAAGGAAACTGCCTGTGGTTGGTGACACAGACCTCTGTCCTTTACTGTGGACACAAAAAGGCCACCGTCAATGGCTCAGTCAACAGCCTTGTCCCGAAGCAGCCTCACAGATCAGGGTTTGACATCAGAGCCAGGGCTGAAAGCTGGTGTTAGAGGGGAGCTGTAGAGTCTTTCAGGTGGTGCCACCCAAACTATGAGTCCCTGGGCTCATGTAGATTAGAAAGGGGAAGCCCCACAAGCAACTCAATGCATCTCCTAATGTTGCCTCATCCTCGCGTCCTCCCTAGCGACTGCCTGGCCCTGCTCCAGGTCCGCTCCATCCTCCAGCATCTGGGCCTGGAGAGCACCTGTGATGACAGCATCATCGTGAAGGAGGTGTGCACGGTGGTGGCCCGGCGGGCTGCTCAGCTTTGCGGGGCCGGCATGGCAGCTGTGGTGGACAAGATCCGTGAGAACCGTGGGCTGGATTTCCTCAAGGTCACAGTTGGTGTGGATGGGACACTCTACAAGCTGCACCCTCAGTGAGTTGCTCAGTGGCTTCCTGCAAGGAAGGTCGCACGGGTACAGCTGCCTGGCTTGGGGAGATGGAGTGCTAAAGCCTCATATGGGAACTTTGTGGGCTGGTTGGAGAGAAGAGGTAGTTTGGGTCTCAAGGGCTGCCAGTATCTCCTTGAGCTACACTCTGTCAAGGTGCAGCAAGAAATAGCTGCTGCCCAAACGATGGGAGAACCCACCAACGCCTGTTACCTGGGACCTCACAGCAGCCAGGACGCAGTCCTGTAGGACATGAAGCCACATGGACTCAGAGGTGGTGGTCTGTGTCCAGATCGTGAGGCAGAGTCACGGGGATGAAGCAGATCTAAAACCAGAAGTCAGACTGATCTAGAGCCCGAAGGCCCATGGCCAAGCATAAATAGCACTACCCTTGAGCCAAAGACTTGTTCTTCTGGGCCAGTAGTGTTTAGGCAGGGACTGATGGCTGGCAGCAAATAGGTCTCCGGGGCTCACGGGACCTGACGGGAGGGCTCTGAAGATCCCTCCAGGTGAGCTGTTAAGGCTTCATGGTGTTCTCAGGGCTTGACGGGACTAGAGAAGGGGCCAGGCTTGGTCCCCGGTGGAGGGACAGTGTAACTATGCTGTGCTCGCTGTGGACTGAGGCACGGAGCAGTCGAGCGCTTCCATCCATCCGTTTTCCTTTGTGTCTGTGGCGCTGTTGAAGGCAGGGGCAGTGCTAGGAGGGGTGAGGGCGTTTGTTCTCTGCAAGGGTGGGGGGAGGGCTGGCACCTGCAGCCTGAGGCAAGTTAAATCAGTATCTCTTCCTTCCCCATCCCTTCCCTCCTTCCCCGTGCCTTACAGCTTCTCTGCTGTCATGCACGAGACTGTGAAGCAGTTGTCTCCCAAGTGTGAAGTGACCTTCCTCCAGTCGGAAGACGGCAGTGGCAAGGGCGCAGCGCTCATCACGGCTGTGGCCTGTCGGATCAGGGAGGCTGGCCAGCGATAGAAGGATGGAAGTTTGTGGAAGAGCTTGATTTCAGCAAAACAGGACATTTACCCACCTGGTTCCTCCCTCCCCTCCTCCTTAGACTCACACACACACACACACACACACACACACACACACACACACACACAGCCTGCCCTCAGAAGCAGACTCTTAGCTTTACTTGTTCTCCTGAAACACTGCCAGTGGGACTGGATGGAGATGCTGTGTGCTTTGTACAAAGAGTTGTAGGAGTCGTAGTGCATGCCATAAAACCACGCTGTCTACTGACGCTTCCAGTTAGAGCTGGACCTGTTCTGCTTGCAGTCTCCACCAAACACCAGCTCTCCTCCTCCCCAGGTCTCCTAACTGCCCTCGTCTTCCTCCCTAAAGGCGCAAAGGATAATGCTAGAAGACCTCAGACACTGCATTGTCACTTTATGGTCACTGGTACCTATTTATGTTTGTCGGCGTCGGCGTGCGTCTGTGCTGTAGAAAGCAAACCCCTCAGACTGGGCTAAAGACCTCCCTTAGTCTTTTACCCTGATCACGGCTGCGTTATTTCCGTGAAGGCCACGGTAACTCAAAGCGCAGCGTGCAGCCCGTAAGGCGGCCTGTGCGGAGCGCGCTCGAGATGCCGCGTATCTGCGGGTGAGCAAAACCAGAGAACCCGCTGGGTCCCGGGTGGAGCTGCCCGTTGTCGGCTCCAGCAGAGCATGGGCCTGGAAATGACTGGGGAATCAGGGTCTAACCCCATTTCCCAACCGCTTCCCTGCACCCCGAGTAGCACGCAGGAACGCGGCGTGTGCGTACAGCGGTGTCACACCCCGGGAACCACTAACGCCCTTCCCTGGTGCTCGCGTGGACACGAGGGACATCGCCACAACGGCAGGTTGGTCTGTCACCTGCAAACCCCCGGCCCGGCGGGTGGCTGCGCGGTGGCTGACTCTGGGTTGCCTCCTGTCTGTGAAACTTCTGCTTCTGCAGCTGTTCAGGCGACACCGGGATTTATGCACTGTGTGTTTATGTGTCCAGAGATCTGAGGTCTGCTGGTGTACATAGTCTGCTGCTTAGGTTTGACTTTGATGCCATCTAAGGACAGAGTAACTGCTTTCGTTTTTTCCCTTGTGTTACTGGTTTTAATCTAAAATTTCCGTGGGGTAGACTGGAGAGCGAGCCCAGAACTCCCGAGGACGGCTGTACCAGAGGCTTGGGCGTTCTGACTGTAGCACCAGATCAAAACAGAAACCAGAAAGGTGGGACACAACGCTCGGGGAGCCTTGCAGTGAGGCTGTCGGGACCAGGCGGCTGTCACCGGCCCCCATGCTCTCCGGCGGGGAAGGTCCCATCGCTCCCTATTGCAGTGGGCTCTTCCAGTTGTGTCCAGCGATCCCTCAGCGCAGGCTCACAGGGCTCGTGGCAAGGCACCAGCAAAGGCTCCCTTGGCTCGTTGGGTGAAGTTAGCGGCAAGAACTGTCATCACCTCGTTTCCCTTTGCCATCCTCGGGGAGGTGCGTGCCCACAGCAGCACCGTCTGCACCACGGTGAGCAGCAGCCCTTGCACTCTGCCAGTGCACGGCCTGACTCACTGCCCGAGTGGGCGGAGGTGACCGGCTGGGGCGGGGTGGGGGAGAACGTTCCTGTAAATATTTAGGAGAACGGAATTTCAGCGATGTACAGAAAATGTTAGAATTGCCACACACAGGCCGGTAGTTGGGAGGAGAAAATTGTTGTCTATTTTTATGTCTATTTTTCTACTGCTCATTACGAAAGACATGTCCTGCGTTGGGGGCCGAGCGCAGCAGCACAGTTTGAGAGCCAGGTTACTCTGGGCATTTCCAATGCTTATTTTTTATAAGCGTCAGCACGACCGCGGCGGATAAATCCGTGTGCAGAAATGATGTGCGAGCCCAAGCGCAGTGGGAGTCTCAGGAGGTGTGAAATAAACTCTCAAAGAACCATGCTGACAGCCTCTGGTGTGGTACCCGGCCGTCGCGCGAGGCTCCTTCCCGAGCGGGCAGCAGTTTGCCTGCGGGGAAGCCGGGGCAGGAGTGCTTTCCCCAGCTGCACTGTGCAGGCCGCTGCGGCGGGGGCCGTTTTTAAACTCCCACCCAGCCGCCCCCCCTCTGAAATCGTGGTGCTGGCAGCAGACAGCAAGCTGAATTTAACACAGCTGTAGTTTTGGGGGAGAGCAGGGCTGTGGGGCAGCCCGGCGTTTGTACCTGATTTGGGCTCCAGTTTGGGTCGGAGCAGGTGAAAACCGGTGGCTGGTGGAACAAGGGAGGCAGGAGAGGAAGCCTGAGGCTGCGGATCCACACTGGCTGAGGCCGGGGCGGGTTTTCAGCTGGATACCTACCCGGATGTTTGTGAGGCTTCCCCTTTCCCTTGACCTGGGCTAAGGCAGAGTCTGAGCTGTTCCCAGCTCAGCAACAACACTCAGGCGCCCCAAACCACCTGCGCTAGCCCCTGGCCACGGGCAGGCTCTGTCTGGAAACACGCTAAGGAGGTGGTGCCCCCGTTTGCCATGAAGGGCTGAGCACCAGAGATGCTGCTGCACAGTCAAGCTGTAACTTCGGTGGGCCTGTCACCTCACACCAAAACACTGCCGTGGGATGTTCCGTGAATGTGTCTGAAATGAAGAAGGGAAGGGTAAATCCTAACTTGATATGAAGGGAAGGTCAAACTGTTACTGGTGGGATGGACGGACTTGCCTGCTCCGTCCTTCCCCTCCAGTAAGAACTGCTGCTTTGTGAAGTCTGGATGGCTTTTGTTTCGCACGGTTGTCCGCATTAGGATGCATTTTCTTTGCTGGCACGTCCGGTGACACCAGCAGCAGGAGAACAGGGCCTTCCTCTGTTAACTGCTACCCTGGGAGCACACATCTCGCCCCCCGGTGATCCTCTAGCTGGTGGTTTGGACAGGATTTTACGTTACTGCTTTTAAGGAAAAAAGTAGCGAATTATTGAGTTATTGAGCCTTGAAAGAGGCCTTTGCTGCTTCCTCTCCTGGAGCCAAAGGCTGTCCAGGGAGCAGCATCACCCCCGCTGTGCAAGGAGCACCTGAGACCCACAGGGCTCTGGCCCAGACTCAGCTCAAAAGCAGTTTGACCCGAGGCGGCCCCGTGCCTCTTGCCACACTGCCCCTTATCAGGCAATCCAAACGCACCCAGGCTGTCGGAGATAAGAGGTGAGAAGGGCCTGGTGCGGATGGGTGTAGCGCAGGGGCAGTGACCACGAGTTCCCGCAGAGTGGGTGGCAAAGACAAACAAATTAAACAGAACGGGGAGAGCCTTGGCCCTCGAGCTTGCCGCAGCACCCTCCGCGGCCGGGGGAGGAAAACCACCTTCTGGCTTCCTCTGGTAGGAAAGTGGTCGCTGAGGAGGCGATGCCCGGTCCCAAGGCAATCTGGAGTAAGGAAGAGTCAAATTCTTGTGCCACCCCGATAAATCTCCGGCCTGACACAAAGAAAATGCATCTTGATACGGGCACTGGCTCTGCGCAGGGCAGGGGGGGTCGCCTAAGCCAAAGACTGGCTGCTAGTGGAAACGAGTGACCGTAGATCGCCCGATGCTGCCATTCCGTGTTTACAGTATTTATTCTCAGTAACTGGCTGCAGCTCTGTGTACAGAGGCTGCCGTATTTTTGTACTTGTCACACCGTTTTCCCCGAGCGTGGTGGTGTACCTCTCAGCTCCCCTTTGCATTGCTGCTCCCAGCCAGTGACAAATAAAAGAGACAAAAACCCACAACCAAACGAACCCCCGTTTTCTGGACTAAGTTGTGTTGTGTTTGGGTTTCTGAGCTCCTCGAGCTCCTCAGCAATCCTCTAGGAAGAGCACCTGTGCCACTGCTCTTCCCCTAGATCAAAGCTGGTACTGGGTACGCTTCTCCCCACAACCAGCAGAGCGAGTGAGGGCAGCGGCCATCGAGGGAAGGAGTCACTGAAGTTTGGCAAACACGGAGTCTCATGTATGCGCTCTCTTCACGGCCCAGCTGGGGCAGCGGCTCCCCAGCAGCAAGGCCAGATGTGCCTAGGGTTGTGCTTGACTGGGCTGCACATGCCCCGGGAGAGCAGGACTGGGACCCAAGTGGGAGGTGCTGAACCCTCAGCACCAAGCAGAGGCCTTGGGGTAGCTCAACCTACCAGCACAGCTTAGACTTCAACCATGGCATTCCGTACATCACGGCCTGGTTTCTATAGAGCTCTTCTGCCCTTAACAAGCACCCCCCTGTCACTAAAACTAGTGACAGTTTTAGCGTCCTGCAACTCACAACATGAAAAGTCTTAAAATACCTAAATCCCAAGTAGGATGCTGAAGCAGATAAGCACCTTAAAATGCTCTTGCTCTGCTTCCAAAGGAGCATGACACAACACAAGTCACGCAGAGGGGTGCATCCACGGGCCGAATCCAGCAGGAAAAGCTCTTGGTGGCAGAGGAAGGGCACCAGTCAGCATTGCACTGGCAGTCATTTATTGACAAGTTACAGTCTCTCTCCGCCTTGCCTAACACATTTTTATCCTTGTTATAAAGTACAAATGGTTTCATCCTTTTCTGACAACATTAAAAAAAAGGCTACTGAAGAGGCTAAATTACCACTCGGAGTCAAAAAGTCCTGCAGTGAGACTTCAAAACTGCATCAAACAAACATAAAACCCAACACAAGGACGAATATGCTCCCCCTCCAACGCTCCCGTCACACCGGCTAAAGAGGGATCCCTCATTCACAGCTCTGACTTGGGATCCTGTGACCTTGCTTAACTGCTGTGAAGTTTGCAGTAACACAACTCAAAGGCACTGAGAGGTCACAAGTTCCTGAGCTACAACGGGATTTGTTTCCCGACGTAATGGTTAAAGCAAGTCACGAAAGCCACCGATGTCTAACAACCGGCATTTGGTTCGTCTGAGCACCGCGAGCGCTCAGCAGGATCCCAGCCGAAAGCTGCTGCCGACAGCACTCACGTGCTGGTGAGCAGAGTGTTTCCTGCACAAAGAAAAACAGGATTTCACTTCTGAACTGCCCTACTGCTTAAAAGAAAATATTAAAGGAAATAAATAAATATTTGCTGTGCTGTTAAAAAAGCTCAAGAACAGAAAAGAAAGGGAGCGAGCCGCTATAAAGGCTTAAAACCAGCAGGTTTCCAAGTCTGTACAGTTAAACAACAGAGGCTGACAAGCAACACTGACAGTTGGCCCTGAAAGGACACAGAACACGGGGCTGGTTCACACCCCAGAACACACAAACAGGAGCCACCTGCCCAACAGCGCTCGCTCGGAACCTGCGGGTTCTGCGAGCTGCTCTTCACACAGATTTCCAATTTGGCTCAGCTTTCACACGGAGAATCAGAAGCGTCACGGCTCCTGGACACGGAATGGCTAACGTCTGAAGAACAGACACAAAGGTGTAAGAGAGCTAGTTTTGGCCTACAGCCTTTCTGATCTTCAGATATGCATAGGAGTTCACTAGGGCCGTAGAGTTGCTACAGCGTAAGGCCTTGGCTGCTGTTGAGGCTCTGCGCGTCAGCAGGGCATTTAGCTCAAAACAGGTGTTCCAGATGCCATCGTGTTCCTCCCGAGGCCTCAGGTCTCTGGATGATCCAGCAGTGCCTCACCGTCAGCCTTCTTCTCTGGTGACGTGTACAAGAAATTGCAGCAGATGTAGAGTGGGAAAATGAGGAGCCTGCTGTCCAGATTCATCACCACCTGCTCCTGTAAGGCCAGCCCAGGAAACACGTGCACCGTGAGTGATGCTGCAGCAGGATTCTCACCGAGTCCCCACGACTAACAGTCACCCTGTGCGTTCCAGTTACTGTGCTTTAAAAAGCAGAAGATGAAAATGCCCCCAGTCACTCTCCTCCAGCAGATGTTCTGCAGTTTTAACACCAGTAGGGTACCTGTAACAGGTTCCTCACCCTTTGCCCCGGTGCTGCCAACCCTCTGCAAAGACTCCACCACCGAGTGAGACAGCTGAGCAAACCTGTCCTTCAAGCACTTGCCTTTCCTGGCACTCACCAGCTTCAGGGGGGTTAATCTGCACTTTAAAGCAAATCACTGCCTGTCGGTGGGAACGTTTGGGGTTTGCACCAGCAGGCGGTTTGGCGGCAAAAGGGAAACTGCCGCGGCAAGAGCGGGAGTTTTAAGAAGGTTTCTGTGCACTCTTCCCCCATCTGCGTTATCCCTGCTGATTGGGATTTAAGAACCTGGATGATCGAGTCTCTCACATTCCTCACTAAATCCCTCTCTCAGAAGGGAGTAAATGACCGCATTCTCTTAAAGAAGACTCCAGTCCCCTCCGAGACCCTGGTTCGGTTTTTTTCGTAGAGTAAGAAACCACCCTGTAACAACACTCTGCTTAAAACACAAGAGAGTCTCCAAACAACCCCCCAATTTACCTCTAAAGCACAAGTCTGCTGGACAGTTAAATCTCAGCAGTACTGCAGGTTTGGGAAAGTGAGGACCCCACACTGACAGCAGAGCTTCAGCGGTACCACAGAAACTGATTTAACTGCTACCAGCACTAACAGTATCCACACCACCCTGCTCCAGGTACAAACCAACTTAGTTCTCTGCTCCTTACAGAAAGGAAGCTTTGAAATTCCACACAAGCAACAACACGAACAGCTCCTCTAAAGCACTGTGGATTCCTCAGCATGTTTTTCATGCCTTGCACTCCACCATTCAAGTCCAAAAGCCGAAAACCCCCACATACCTGGTCCTTCTCAAGGGTTAGGATCTGATAGCCTGTCGTCCTACTGCAAATAACTTTCCCACTGCTATCAAAAGAGGCCAGGCGTAACCTAGGGACAGAACAACACTGACATTACTTGTCTGCCCTGACTTAACATTTTCCAGCATGAAGTTTCTCCCAAGGACTAGCTAAGCTTTTCAAACCTAACTCACTTGGCAACAGAAGTCAAGGCAAGCCCCGACGGAAAGACTTAGCTAGGGACACCACAGGCTCTGCCTCCTCAGCCACCCTTTACCTGAAGGCAATGTTCCTCCGAGGCTGCAGACTGACCGAGCCACTGCAGGGCTGATTCAGGGTGTTCCGTTTGAAAATGATGTAGCGGTTTGTGTAGGTAACAAGAAGGTCAAAGCCAAAGTTGAACCCAGTCCAGCGCCAGCAGTACTGCAGAACGTAAGTGCAGAAGACAAAGCAAGCCTAGGTGAGCACCGGTTACGAGATGAAACATAATTCCTCCTTATTTGCAGATACAGAGGTGTGCAGTGGATTCAGGGTCGCTGCCCACACCTTTCCAAAACATAACCCACCATCGTAGCAGTCAGCCTCTGCAGGCAGATGCCTACACGAGACGAGCTAAGCATCATCTGCTTCCAAACACAAAAACACATCTACTGCAAGTGGATCTGAAACACCCCAGCACTCTGGTAACCGGGGCTGCATTTCCAAGTAGCACTTGGCTACAGGTCTCACTCAGTGAGAGTGCTGGCACACTCCCTGGATACAACATCCATAGGTTAAGCGACTTCAGTGGGAAAAAGCACTGCTTCCTGCTTTATTCACAGGACCAGTTAGCTAAAGGCATTTCAGTGCACAGAACACGCAGGCTGAGCCTCAGCTCTCCGAGCTGCATCTTACAGGTCTCCCATGACAAGTCACGACCACAAAGCCGGGTTTTTCCAAATGCGGGTTTGCTTGCAGGGCAAGAACACAATTAAATCGTTAATTCTTTATTCATCACGAAGATGCCGGCATTTTCATCCTTCTAGAGAGAACACAACGCCTCCTTTACCATCCCATCTCCGCTGCATGTTTTCGATGCAGGCTGACATGTTTTGGAAACACCAAACATGTCTAAGGCACGTCAGCTACGCGCAGCTGGAGCCACCTGCCACACTTACATCACCATCCTTTGCAAGTTTTCGACCACACCTCATGCTGTTTCCTTCCAGCTCCTCTTTATTTATTTCTTGGGGCCTACAAAAAAAACCAAACACAGAAGGTTGTCTCTAAGGGCACTGAAACAGCTTTGCACAGCACTTCAGTGTGGGAAAGACGGAACAGCTTAGGCTAGGCAACCTCCCAGGATCCCTTCCATCCCAGACCATCCCACCGACATCCATCTGCTCTGCAAACCTGCAATACAAGCCCCTGGGAAGGAAACAGCGGCTGTTGTAATCAAATACGCCCTCCGATCCTCCTGAAAACCTCCATGTCTTTTTTAACCACAGCAGTCAGCCCTGTGGGGCACAGCCATGCCCGAGCACTCCTACTCTTAAGACAGCAGCGCTCTGAAGAGGGACCCACAGACACACCGAGGAAGATTTCTCAAGCAGCCACTTACACAACTTGTCCAAAAACAGTTCACCCATGGTGATGGTGAAGCGCCACAAGCCTCAAGCCTGTGATCCTGCACCAAGGTGAACTTGTTTTACCCAACAGACTGCACTGGCGCTTCACCACACAACAACCTTGCAAAGCCAGCAGAAGGAAAATCAGCCCCAGTTTTCCAGAGGTTCATTATTCACTTCAGACACTGTTACAGCATTAACAAACAAGCAACCACCGCCAGGAGGTCTTCAGCTTAGACTGAAGACAAATCCTGGGGTATTACCAATGACAGTGAAAGGCAACCCCCCAGCCGAGCCCCAGGCAAGTGACAGCATAACCCTGCAATATCAACCGCCACACTTGATGATACAGAAGCAGGAAGCAACACAGCAACTGCTCTCTTCCTCTTGCACACACCCCACCAGGACCTGCAGTTATAGCGTTTACCAACCAACTCAGCCTGGGGACTTTTCACTCCTTTTCTGTCACTATCAAGCTGGAAGATGAAGTGCGCTGTGAGTAAGTTAGGCAGAGATGGTCAAGGTGCAAATCAAATTCAGCCGAGACCTTCCCTGTGCTTTCTCATCATCTTCTAGCGGAACCGGTTATGTAGCTGCCCCAAATTCAGTAACGGTGCTAAAGGATTTGTTTCTGTTTAATCAGTGACAAAGTTCACAAACATTAGTACCTGATGTTCAGACAGACATCGGTACGAATCAGCTCCCTGAGCAGCCCCAGAGGCTGCAGAACTTCAGCTGCAAGGACTGGCACTGCCCTACCACATGCCTAGTGAACCGGCCGGTTACTCCCTTTAGCTCTTAAGGCAGACTCTCGGAGAAGAAAGCACTGCAGTCAGGGATTCAGGAGGTCTCCTGCATCTGCCACCCAACAGAAGTCAAATTTACAATAAACCACCACCCGCTTTTGAGCAGCTACAGTTCAAAGCCACAGAATTCTGTCTTAAACGAAGACATTCTCAGGCTGATGAGTGAACAAAAAGTTTAGTCCTTTGAAACGCAAGCAACACAGAGCAGGAGAGAAGTATTTTCTTTTCCTTTCTAAAGCTGCAGACAAGCAAACCACATCACGTTTCAAAGCAGTATCGCTGCCATGTTGGCAGTCCGAGAACAAACAAGCTCAATTAAGGTCAGCATCAGGTGGGACACGAAAATAGAGCCTGACTGCAGCTCACAGGGAGTCAGACTTCGCCTTTCACTGGTTCCCAAGACTGCATCCTTGTCTTGAAGGGAAAAAATGCATTAAGATACCAATACAGGCTACAGGCGTGAGAGGAAGGGCAGCAGAGATCGGTAAAAGAATGATCTTATGAAACCTTAATTCCTTTCTTCCGGCTGCAGGCCGATCAAATGTCCACAGTTTGCTTTAATACAGAGGAACAGTGGCACCTCTTCCCTTCTAAGATAGGAATCATGGGCATCTGGCTGCAGGAGAGCCAGAAGCCGCCAGAGAAATGAGCTAGGGTCTTCCAATAACATTTGCCTCCTCAGAGACTGTGCTGTGGGGCCTTGCAGCTTCAGAGCTGAGCAGCTCACAGCTACAGGGCAGCACTCTGCTTGCAGCCACACAGCTCCAGAGAACAGTGTGTTCAAGGACAGTCCGCCCATCCCTTCCTATAAAACAGACAGGAACCTGGGTGCCACCTTGAACCACTGCCTTGGTAAAGTGTTCAAGTCAGAAGCTGTGTTGAGAAGAAACAGAACACTCACTTTCCACTGTTAAACACGGACCTCCAGCAATGAGGTTTTACAAGGCCAAGGGCAGGGTCCTACACTTTGGCCACAATAACCCCCAGCAGAGAGACAGATAGGGGATGAGTGGCTGCAGAGCAGCTGGCAGAGAGGGACCTGGCAGTACTGGTCAACAACAGGAGCCAGCAGGGTGCTCAGGTGGCATGAAAGCCAATGGCACCCTGGCTTGGATCAGGAATAGTGTGGCCAGCAGGACCAGGGACATCATCCTCCCCCTGTCCCGGGCACTGAGGCGGCCTTCCCTTGAGTACTAGGGGACAGTCTTGGACTTCTTACTGCAAGAAAAAGATTGAGGGGCTGGAGTGGGTCCAGAGGAGCAATGAGGCTGGGGAAGGGACTGGTGGGAAAGGCTGACGAGAAGAGGCTGAGGGAGCTGGGGGTGTTTAACCTGGAGAAGAGGAGACTCAGGGGGGACCTTGTCCTTCTCTCCAACTCCCTGAAGGGAGGTTGCAGTCAGGTAAGCGTTAGGCTCTTCTCCCAGGCAACCAGTGCCAGGATGAAAGGACAGTGCCTGAAGCTGCCAGGTGAGGGTTAGGTTGGATGTTAAGAAGCCCTTCCTTAAGGAAAGGGGGATCAGACCTGAAATGGCCTGCCCAGGGAAGTAGTGGAGTCACCATCCCTTGAGGTTTAAGAACAGACTGGATGTGGCCCTTAGTGCCCTGCTGTAGCTGATGTGGAGATGTTAGGTGCTGGGCTGATGACCTCAGAGGGCTTTTCCAGCCTCAATAATTCTGCGATTCTGTGAATGCCAGAAAAAGATTCTGGCAAGCAGGCATCTACTGTTAGTAAAACTCTCTGCCCAAGATCTGCCAGTTCAGCTATCTTGAGAAAACAAATCCCGTATGACAGAAGGGAAAACGAGGCCAGCAAGAAAAAGACTGGTCATGCCAAGGGTCACAGAAATCATTAGCACTGCAGCTGAAAATGAAAGTTGCTCATTTTAAAGCTGGAACAATACCCACCAGCTGCATCTCACCTCTGTGTAAGAGCTTACTCCTGCAGAAGCATGTCTGCAACTCAAATGCTCCCACCGTACTGCAGCAAACTACCAAAGACCATTACAACTCAGCAGATACAGTCTTGTCCTGCATTAGAATTCCAGTGCCTGTTAATACTCCCCTTCACGGTAACTGTAGGTCCCACATGAGCCAGAAGGTAACGCACCACTGTCTGCTGCTACACACATCAGCCACAGCACGATGGGAGAAGTCTTCCCAAGACAACATCAGAAACAAGCTGTGGGCACTGGACAGCAACCTTTAGGGCTGAAATGAGGAGATTCACAACTCCTGATTTCACCTCTAACACTATGAAGCACTGCTACAGATAAAGAGAACCCCCACTGAGAATTCCTGACTACTCCTAGATCAAGGTCAGAGGCTTGGTGAGGTTTTTTTCCTACCAAAGTAATTGAGGAAATATTTCCTCTATAAAATGCAACTGCCACAGGGATCAGCTGTTTCACACGGCACTGCCCGTGTTTCACAACTGATCGACAGTTGGTCATTCAACCATGATCCAGGCAAAACCTCCAGCTGGAAAACTCTCAACTACTGAAAAGAAAAACCACTGAGAGGTGTAAGTTCTGTTCCAGCTCAAACCGGGACTCCTCACTGCTGGAGAACTACAGCAAGAGAAGAGCCACTCATCACTCTAAGGGAAGGTGTGTGTGATCTGTACCACTACCACTGAACCCCAAGCTGCTTGGCTTTGGTTCAGCTCTGGCCAGCAGTTCTCATGCTTTTCAGAGTGCAAGGAACAGGAGCAGCCCTGCGATCCAATACACTCCTCTCCCAAATGGCAAACGCTGGGCTAACAGAACTGATGCAAGAAAATACAGAAGGCAGTTTATTGTTGTTTGAAAGGTATCAAAACGTTTTGTGGCTTCCTGGCCTGGTATTTATTCTTCACAAAGCTCACCGACACGTAGGAGGGAAGATAAAAGCAGGAACAACTCCCCTGGCTGCGCTCTGCCGCAGTTCAGGTATTTAGAAAGAAATTAAGGGATCCAGCTGAATGCAAAATGGCAAAAAACAAGTGAAGGGACACATCAGCCAAAACCTCCCTGCCCTGAATTACATGAAACCAACCAGCCTTACTGCCCAAGCCACCACCATCACCACCACAACCAGCCTTTACTACGCTCCAAAAACCCAACTAGCTTTTCCACAGCCCTCAACCATGCTGCTCCACACAGCCCAGCTACACGCAGACTTTGCAAAGGGCACAGACACAGGGCAGCTGTCAGGACATTTAAGTGGTGCCAACAAAGCATGGCACACAGTCTGGGCAAGAGAAAAGTGAGGATATAAAGGAGGAAGATGAGGGAAACAGCAGGGTCTTGGCAGTGGGGAAGGGTGCACACACTGCCTGGGGAAAGCAGAAGGTGCTGGCAGCAGAGAGCGCCATCACAGCAACACTGCAGGGGAAAGTGGGGTTAGAAGGGAACGAGGCGAGCAGGTTGCGGGACTGCAAGGGTGCTGGACCCTTGCTTGCTGCCCAGAAGGCTGAGACAGAACAGGCAGAAAGCAGTTTAGCGTGGAGTTATCCCTGCACAAACAAAACATGACAGATTGCCTTCAACACCCAGATGATTAGTTTCATAGCTCCAGTGGCTCTTGCCCACCCAGCCAGGGAGGAGAAAGCAGGATAGTAAAGGCTTCTACTCCATCTTCTGTCCTCCTAATGTCAGCCTTAAAACTCTTACACAGCCTCAACACATATTTCAAGGCACAGTATCAGTGGGAAGTATTAACCAGCATAGAAGAAATACAGAATATTCCTCCCCAGAGTTTACTTCTGGTTGCCTTACACACACTTGCTCATGTTCTGTTCCAAGGGCAGGAGATTGGCCAGCCCAAGGGGACAGATGGCTCCGGAAAGCAACAGAGTTTACAACCACTGAAGGATGCTTCCCCACCTGCTCTTCTAATGTAATCTCCAAAAGTTAAGTATGGAAGAGGAAGGTTTCTATTTAAGAAAGAAATAAAAGGAAAACCTGTAATATACCTACCCAGTATCATTGTCTTGTTCTGCTCTGAGCATGGCAAACCACTGCTGCTTGTAAACAGAGGACAGCCATTCTAAAATTAAAAAAGAAATAATAAGCTTGGTGGTGTCTTTGGAGCTGGGACCGGGGATACCACAAACACCTGAAATACAGAAATAAAATCACATCCAAATACCGTCACATTTGCTCGCTGAGCGTCTAAGCAGACTCACCACCACACTTGTGTTATTCATCTCCAGGCCTCGGCTACAGAAGCAACTGGTGCTGCTAACACTGACTCAGGACTTACCAAGCATTCACGACTGCCACAAGCGCTGCGACTCCGCATGTTTTCTCTCTGCATAAAGTTCTATTAAGCCAAGGAGCTTGTCAACAAGCTCCAGGGAGAAGATGCTGCTTTCTGAATCCCCAGCAGAATTCGGTGCCGGGTAAACAATAAAAAAACGGAAGCAAAGGATAAGAGAAGCAGTGACTTAGTGTGGGTATGGTAAAAACCAAGCAGAAGTTGCCCCGTGCCAGGAGTGAACATAAATCAGCTGTCCCTTTGAAGCCTCAGGCAGATTTTCCTGGTTGCATGAACTTAACAGTTGCAGCGAAGCGACAACGGGGCAAACACTTGTCGGGCAGGGACAGAGGCACCCACCCGTTCAGTGCATGAGTTCTAGTGACCCACACCAAGGAGGCAAGGCCCTGTATGGAAACAGGCTCTGCTGAGGGATGACAGGAACAGTTAAGAACCACAAAGAGCAAACCAGGGACTTGATGGAGATGACAGAAGGAAGACAAAGTGAGATCGAAGTGCTGAGATCACCTCAGAGGGCCCAGATGCAAAAATTAAACAAGCCCTTTCCCTATTAATCCCAGACGCAGGGTTGAGATTGTGACAGGACCAAAATGGGAATCAACCAAGGTACAACAGAAAGTACATGATGAGTTAAGGAAGAGGGAATGGATGTGCTAGAGAACATAAAGTTCTTCTGTCTTTCTGTCTGTGAACATCTACTTCATAGTTCACACTGTAACTGCAGTTGAACACTGAACCCTTCACAGACAGGCACAGGATGCTTTTGTCTTACATCCTTCCCTTGCCAATTTCTGCTCTGAACAATTCATACAGTACTGCAGTTTTCTCCTGCAGGTCCTACACACGTATAAGAAGATAAAACAATTATGTCTTTCCTTCAAATATTCAACAAGATTCTGGGCTGAGTATACACACAAAATTTACCCACTGAAAAGCACTAAGAAAGGCTGCCTAACACAGTCCTGGTGACAGCTGCAGCACTGAGAGAAGGAAATCAAGTGCAGTCCTGGAAAATTTCTGGTATGCAAGACCTGATTCACACGCTGGCAAAGTCACTTCTCAAGGAAACAAGCCACAGCTCTCCTGTGTCATCATGAAATTAAGGATCAGGAGGGTCATTCACCCAAAGTCATCTTAATTTTTATTACAGAACGAAGGTATCTTTGCACATCGCTGATGATCTGCACTGACACTAATCTTATGAAAGATGGATTACCTGTACTTTCTACATCACTTAAGCACATAAAACAACCCCTATCAAAGATCAGATCTGTCCTCCTGGGATTCGTATGCACAGCGTAAGAAGTTATGACTTGCTCAAAGTCAGAAACTGCCTTATCTAACAGACGTGCATGACTGGCTCCGCCAGCACCGGGCCGCTTGTCCAGGCAACTCGCTACCTCCACCTGCTGTTGGGAAACGCTGTCAGACAGGCTGAGCGCTGGACAACCCAGTCCTTCGTGCTCCCTTCCCATTGTCAGAACGAGTGCAAAAGAGTCTCTCGTCCATCTATCATGGCATTGATTTAAACAAGAGTTGGTGCATTCAAGCAGCAGTAACTCCCCACTTTCACTCAATTGCCTGACAGATTTACAAAAGATTTACAAAGGCCAACTAAACCACTGTTTCTGCCAAAGACGGGGCGCAGTCGTACAGGAAAGACAAGCTGAGAGAAGTGACGCTCACCCCATCGCCTCCATGGCAAGGGAAGTGTCTTAAGAGCATCATCTAACAGTTTGATCAGGCTTCAAAAGGGATAATCCCCGAAGTCTGTTTTGGCATTAGATCATCGCGTTGGTATCTACAGCAGCAGGAAGGAAAAAGCCAGCGTGAGATCAAAAAAAAATCAAGTTTAAAGGAAGAGAGGCTCAAAAGACACACTAAAAATTCACACGTGGTAAGAGTTCAACACAGCTCACAGGTGATGAGAACCCAGACGTCAAGAAGTTACAAGCTAAAAGCAGCCCTATTTGACATGAGGCAATTACCCTCACAGACATCTCCAAGACACAGATGAGCGGGCACTGCAGACGGATACAAAATGAAATATCAGACCCACGTCAGCGCGATTAGATGCAAAATTCAGTGCTACGATTCAGCTCTGACGAGAGAACATTGACCAGTGTGAAACACAGAGCAAGGAGACCAGGAGTCAAATTCAAAAGCAGAACAGGAGGAGTCTAAAACCGTCATCAGGGGCACAACTAACTTTGAGGAGGGAGAAAAACAAAAGTGAGTAACAGCAGAAAAAGAAGGGGCACATGTTTCACATGATAGATATTAATTTCACATGAAGATATTAATGATAGCGGAAAAACATTTCAAGTGAGAACTGATTTCCAGTGCCACTCTATCAGCAGCCAGGTTTATGCAGCTCCCAAGCACAGAGCAAAGCCTGTCTGTGAAATCTGGCTCAGAAGCAGGATGAGAACAGAGCTGTTTATTCTTCAGCGATAATGTAATGTCCAGTAGCAGTAACCTCTAACATTCAATGGCAATTCAACCCTATGGGCTTCAGAGAGCACCAGGACCTTAACTGAGAATGTATTTTATACATTAAAATGTCAGCAAGAGCAGAATGCTTATATATTTGATCTCCAAATCATCCTAAACACCCATTAGTAAAGGACACTTGTCTTTGAAGACAGCAGAAGAGTTCACAGAACCTCGTGTCCTTGGTTTTCATTTTCAGGGTATTAATCCAAATGCTACCAAAATCTACCCAGCACTTTTTAGAAAGGTGATGGCTAGAAAGCAGCCGACTCCCAGGAAGTTTTGCTCTAGAAGTCTTTTTGCACGTCTGGGACTCTGAGGTCACATCTAAATGCTGATACGGTGCTATGTATTGATTATAAAGCATTTTCATAAACTGCCTGATCAACAAAATGCTGGAACACACCCACACGTGTGTTTCTTAAGACTTCCATGCCATAGATTTAGTACTTGACTTGTGCTGAATCTTCAGTCGCAATTCAGATGCTGCAGATAAACATGCAAGCAGTGAGATCTTCCCAGCTGGGCAGAACAGGCTGGGAAAGAAAAGCAGAACTGATCAGCAACGGCTCACTCACCTGAGGGTATTAGGGAATCTCTCTCAACAATTCTGGCTGATGCCAAGTCACTGACGATGTACTGCAGCCTCAAGTGTGCAAACACTGGCAGGAACACATTCCCCTGTTCCGATTCCAGGAATGCAACGTCATGCTCAAAATCTGCACAGCAGAGCACCTGTATTACAATTCATCTTCCTACAGTTTTCCCTGACTGTGTCTGTATTTGAGACCAGGCAAAGTTATTACGGACAGGCTAATCACCTTCCGCAGCTAAAGGTAACAAATTACCCACATTCAAATCCTTTCAGCAGGAATGCTGGACCAAACTTCCCCTCTTTCAAAATACACGAGGGCCTTCTAAGGGGAAGGCAACAAAAGCTCATCTCAACTGAACCAGAGCAAGGCAGCAATGCAAAGGCAGTGGCTGTGTGTGCTCACTAGAAAGTGACAGTGACAAGCTGCCAGGGTGCAGAATCTGGCACTGGGGACTGCTGGCAGAGGCAAGCCTTCTCAGAGAAGTTTGGAAGTGAAGGAAGACTATATCATATTTTACTTCCAAGCCACATCTGCACCAATCCAAGGCCATGCCAGTTAATCCTACCTTTCCTTCGCTTGGCAAACCAGGCATCAGCTTCAGTTAGAAGTTGTTTCAAGGACCCATTCCAAGAAGGCACTAGCTGAAGAAACATCCACTGGGTAAAACAAACAAATTCTAATGAGTTAATTGAAGAAGCTTTCCAACATGAATTGCATCCGTTATTAAAGGAAAAATACTACTACATGATGTCTAAAATTCTCATCACATGACAAACCCATTACTACTCAGGAGCTGAACTTTGTGAAGCCCTCGCCATTCCCTTTGCCAAGTACCTTTTTGAGAGCAGTATACACATCCATTTCCACTTGCATTACAAAGAGGTTAGAAGA
Source organism: Upupa epops (assembly GCA_013397515.1). Lineage (NCBI taxonomy): Eukaryota > Metazoa > Chordata > Aves > Bucerotiformes > Upupidae > Upupa > Upupa epops. The sequence goes on along the minus strand of VZRI01010570.1, from coordinate 213,048 downwards.
GCTAATCAGCTGTTTCATGAGGTTTATACTGAAAAAAGAGAGCAATAAATCATGAAAGTTCATGAGACGGTACAGACAAAAGCCAGAATAGCAACAGTTTAGGAAGACATTTGCAGTGAGTTACATAGGAGGGAAGAAACTGTTAACTGAAAGTTAACTGAAGCCTGAATACCTGAGTTCTTTGAAGAGATCAACGCTCTGGTGAGTCATCAGGTTATTCAAGAGCCACTCAAGGCACCTGGATTAAAAGCAAGGAATTAGTACCTTTTTTTTCTTACCTGTGTCAACATTCCTACAGCAGCTGCTTCAGCTCACAAAGCCTGATTATGCACCCCCATGAATTGGAAATACAACTTTGACCTGAGACATGAATAAACAAAACTAGGGGAGTCATTTCAAAATCACAACATTTACCATAAAACTTTCTGAATTTTAAAGTTGTATTTAGTTTCTCTCGGGGCACAGCAAAAGCTAAATTCAAAGTATTAGTAACGCCACAAAAAGCCCCGAGAATACAGTCCTTCACAGCAGAAAGAAGCAGCTGGAACAAACGCGAGCATTCTGCTCCCAAAGGTGTCACTATCCCTTCTAATTAGATAAACTCTTTCATTAAAACAGCTTTGCAGTGTAATAGGCAATGATCACAAGCAGCTTTTCACTGTCACACTGAAGACCAAAGACAGTGTCCACAATTATACTTTAGTAATTAACTCAGTTGAAGGCCAACCGATCCGCTGTTGTCTTGTACTGGTTTTAAGATAATTGATTATAGCAGAAATTCAAAAACTAAGCAGGACAAGCAGAGCCCGAGGTAAAAAAAACCCCTACAGCTCACTTGGGCATTATCTTTCTGTTTGTACATTCACACTTCTATTAGCAACTTCCAAAGCAGCTTGGAAAAGTGTTTCTTACTTTTTCTTCACAGAGTCTAGCCCGTATGTCCCTGCTGAGTTATAATAGCCACACACTGTTTTTGCATTAATGGTTTCCTTCATTGTTTCACCGCACTGCTGGATTAAGCCATCCTGCGGGGAGAAAAAAACCCCCAAACATCCAGTTTTCAACGAGAAGCGACAAAGACCGTGCAGCTCGTACAAATGTTCATGGCTGAACAGCACCCCAAGTCACACATGCTACAGCCACCTAAGCGCTGCTGCCTGGAAGACTTTAACCAGGACAGACCTTTCTTAAGAGACTTATCAAGTGAAAAAATACAGAAAGCCCTTCATGAACACCTGCAGGGAAGGGCAAATTAAGCTGCTAAAACGCCTCTTAATCCACTTCTAGATATGATTCTCCAAGTGGTGCTTTGCATCACAACCGAGTCTCAGCCATAGGACTTTAAAACAAATTCCCCACACTAGGCTCGGGGGGTTTTCTCACTCAGCCTGAACAGATGATTTACTTATCGGGGTGAGCAAGGACACGCGCGTAAGCACATTACGGACGTTACCTTTACCTGAAAAGCATAACAATACTGCAAATTTACTACTTACAAGCTGCAACATGCAAGCTGCTGCCAAAAGTGCAACTACTCGACTGGGTTTTATTAACACATCGTCTCTGTACAGCGAGCCAAAAGCCACCTGCAGAGCTGAGAAGAGTAAAAAGGGTCAGACACAGCAGAGCTAAAGAATCCTTGAATAGAACCAACACGCTTGGGTGCAAATGTTCTCTACACTCTTATCTGCTCCGGATAAAAAGCAAGTGTTTACCAGCCCAAGCACATGCATCAGCTGTGAACATCAAAAATGGCACTGACCAACAAAAACACAGCTCTTCCGCTGCGATCAAACGGAAGATTCATCGTAAAACTTGAGACACAAAAATGAGTTCAACACTACTGGCAACCCAAGTCAAGCTCTTAAACTGAACTTCAGTTGAGAACTGACTGAGCACAGCACTCACTCCCTCAAGTTTATTTATTAGTTTGAAGATTATTTTTTATATATATGAAGTTATATTTTGTAAGGCTCGACTTAACCTCTACCTTCAGCATCTATGTTAAAATAAAAGAATCCCACTTACCCTCTACATCAATATTTTGGTCAGGAATCTCCAACTCGATGACATTCATGCTAGATTCTTTCCAAGATCCACTGAACATACTGGAAAAGTAGCCTGACTACAGGGGGGAAGACAGGAGAAAAAACAACTTCAGTAAGCAATGTCATTCCAGTTAAAACCATCTAGCAGCACACGGAATGAAAACTCGTTAATATTTACCTTTATGCAAAGCAAAATGTATTTTAAAATACATTCTGATGTGCTTGAGAGAGGGCTAAGGGTGTGTGTCCTAGAGATCAATGCTTGGAGAAAATGTGGACCGTCTGCACTCAGAGGAAGCAAAGAGCTTTAAAGGCCAGAGGAGCCACCTAAGCTCTTTTCCTATGAACAGCAGCAGCAATGGCAATATAATTAGTCCAAGAACTAAATCCTTAATGTTACTGGCAGACACGCAGCCCTGCAGGCATTAAGGAATGCCAGCTTGGGTGCTGGGGGCAGGGGAGAATTAAAAAGCATGCAAGACATACAAAATAATGTACAACGTTGTAGGCTCATACCAAGGACACGTACACGTACCATCGATGTAAATATACCTTTCATAACAAAGTGTAAGGCATATAAAACTAGAATCTGATAGGTTTCCATCCAAATGAAGGGAAATACATGCTCTACTAGGATTCATGATTTTCCTTCTCAGCAGCAGATGTGCCCATTATGAGATGCTATCACTCACTGAAGTTTACCTGAGAGATCAAAAAAATAAAGTCTATTTGTAGAGCACCACATTCCCTGACCTCTTTTCTCAGCATTTCAGCTTAGGGCAGCAACAAACATAGAATCCTGATTTATTTGACAATAAATTCTCTCTGCCTTCAGCATTGCCCCTAGGTGTGCTGACATACAACTCGCTGCTCTCCAAACAGGACCTTGTTCCTCTTGCCAGTCCCCACGAACCTCAGCTTTGCCATGGAGAACACCTCCTCCATTTCGGGAGGATTCATCGCTTTAGTAAACGGCACCAGAAAAAGGCAACCTTCCATTGCTCCGACCTGCCACGCACAGGCAGAGCAGCCTCTGCTGCCATTTATCAAACTACACGCAGTAAACTTGAGAGACTATGGAAACAGAAGCATTCAGACTCAGACAGTCTACTCAGTGAGGCACTCAAGGAGTCATGATTTCCTCAGGAGATTTCCACAGAGAGGGTTTTTTAACCTCCAAGAATATTTTACCCATAGTAACATAATTTCAACAACAAAGCAGGAACTGAAATACAAACCCGGCTCACAAGGATGCTTACCCACAAAATTTCATCTCACCAGAAAGAGCATCACTCGTACAACAAAGCTGCTGCAGAAGAAAATCACCATTTTCAAATTCACATCATCACAGAATCAAGTTGGAAAAGACTTTTTAGATCGGGTCCAACTGCTGGCCGTAAAAGCAAAGCCTGTTCAAAAGTACTCACTGAAGTGATCCAACCTTCACTTCTTATCACACTAAGTTGGACACTGCACCTTCATGAACTTGAGATGAGGCATCAACAGAATCCCAGTAACTGAAAACACCAGCAACTGCCCCAGAAGGATCCATCCGTGGACCCGCGTTGTTTATGTTGTACGACACTGGTCTGCCTGCCCCACCTGCTAACGCCTCCCGTTGTCAAGAATGAGTGGATACTTCAAACTGTCTGCCCACTGTACCTCCTCAGTCACACTCCCCATATTGTTCTACCCACGGCTGGCTGTCGATGGTCAATCCTGGGCTACACACCAGTGGCTCTCCTATCCTCATGCTCTTATGCTTTAACACATGTAAAATACAATAAATTGTTTTCCTACAGGAAAGCGACGACGTTTTCCTCGCTGTGGCAAACGCAAGCAGCTGAACCCACACTGCAATCACGGCATTCATACAACAACAATCTCAAACTGGTTTCTACAATCAGTTGTTCTGCCAGACAACCTGCATTTGACACGCGCATCTTCTTCAGCCCACCACACACAAACCGCTTGTGTTCAATGCCAGCTATCCAAGAACGGGACCCATTTTCAGACCTAGTACCTGACGCAACCTTCTCTTCTCCCTTTAGATGAGTTGCTCCATGGTCAGACTCCCCCTTCAAAGCTAACTACACAACTGAACTAGACACTTCCAAACAAAGCAATGGTTCCTCCCTGCTTCTGTCACAGGAAACATAACAGAGGACAGTGTCACTCCCAAAACTTGAGCAGTAACGCAAAGAAATTCACCAGCCCAAAATAAAACCCTTGTAAAAACAGCTTCTTTCTTTTAAGGCCCACAATAAGATGGACCCATTTTTAGTGCTACTGTGAACGCCTTCCCCATGCAGCAGCAAGAAAATCATCTTCCTTGGAACCAAGCCGATGAATACAGAGAGGCTGCTCCAGTAACTTCACCTGGGCTTCCTCTGCCCAAGTCCCAACAAACAGTAAAGCTGAATGGGTCAGTAAGTGCTCTACAAACCCACCATGGAAGCACTGTCTTCACTCTGCAGGAACACTGACGTGGCAGAAAGACTCTCAGCTACTGGTTTAGCATGATCTCAGGACATGAAAAGACAATTTGAGGACTCTTCACAAAGGATGTGCCAAGGTTAAGATGAATAAATTAAAAAAGTCAACAGCGAGAGACAGAACTGAAGAAACTCTTTGAATACAGTGCTAGAGCTGTGCTTCCCAAGGTGACTATCGAAAGCAGAACACAGAGTATTTAACTGTTTGCGTCCACAGAGCGAGTCTCAATGACAAGAAAAACATCTCAAGTCACACTTAACATTCACCAGATATTGAACTGAAAAGAGTCTGTTGGATGAAAGAAGCTGCTTACCTGACACAGATATATCTTGTGCAAGTTCCACTCCTCTCCCAGAGCACAGATTTTGATGTCGCTGTTCTCCCCATTCAAAAATAGAGTCTGATAAATGTACTTGGAAGTGCTCTTCAGTTTTTTCCTGTACAAAAAGGCAGAGAGAGACACAGCCCTTCAGACTCCCCCGGTACAGAAACCACACGGGTTGCTCCTGCATCCTTCCACCTTCTCTGTGATGAAAGCAACACCAAGTGCTTAAGCTGGATGGGCATCTGGACAAACTTGTCTGGTGACAGAAGCCCACGGCAGGGGACTGGAACGTCCAACGCAAACCATCCTACGGTTCTACGAATGCTCGTCAGGGGCTGCTTCCCTCCGGGAGGGACTGCTTCCCCTTCCCCCTCCCCCTCAGAAGAAGGGGCTCGTTTCCCAGCCACAGCCCCGAGTACCCCACCACTTCCTCACTCGCTTGCTCCTCCCGTGACACCCATCCAGCGCCAGCCCGCAGCGACCCCCGGCCCCGGGCTCACACCGAACCCCGAACCGCTCCCTCCCCTCCTGCACCCCCGCCCTGTAGGGCTGACGCTGTCCCACAGCCGGCCCTGGGCCTGCTGACCCTTCCCCGCCCAGGACAGTCCCCCATCCCGCCGCGGACCTGCGGGGGGTGTTGAGCAGCCGCTCCTCCCGCTCGCCGTCGCTGTCGCTGTCACCGGAACCTCCGCAGCCGCCGCGTTTCCTCTTGCCGGACCCGCCGTTCGCCGCTCCGGCCGCCTCCTCGTCCCGCGGAGCCCCGTTCCCCCACCGCCTCCTCAGCACTCGGCTGCTCAGCAAGCCCATCGCCGCGCCGCCGCCGCCGCCGCCTCCTCCTCCTCTTCCTCATGGGGCCCCCCGAAGCGAAGCGGGGCCGCGGCAAGAACCGGCACCTCAGACACGGCCGGGGGCGGCCATTGCCCCGCGGCGCTGCGCAGGCGCGGGATTGGGGGCGGGGGAAGCGTGCGGGAACGGGAACGGGAACAGCGGGAGCGGAGGGAGCGCTGCGCGGTCCTGCGGGTTGCCCAGCGCCGTCGGCCCAAGCGTAAACAGAACGATCGGCCGTCACCGGGCCGGGGCTGGGCTTGCAGACCGCGACGTCATGGAATCTGAGTGCTTTGCGTTGGAAATCCCCTCCGAGACCGTCGAGGCCAAGCGCTGCTCCAGCGCTGCCAGGCCCTACGAATTCCTGGCCCTCACCCCACATCTGCAGATACGGGGACTCCCCCTCTGCCCTGGGCAGCCCGGGCCAGGCTTGGGGAACCCTTGGGGCGCACAAATTGCTTCGCAGGGCCGACTTCCCGTGCCCCTGGGACACAGCTTGAGGCCGGTTCCTTGTGCTCGGCAGGGAGAAGAGACCGACTGCCTCCCGGGCTCCAGCCTCCTCGGGTTCAGGCAGTTGTGCGGAGCCAGAAGGGCTCCCCTGAGCCGCCTCCTCTCCACTTCAATCCCCCAGTTCCGTCAGCCGCTTCTCACAGCTCCGCTCCAGCCTCCTCCCTGTTACGGCACTGAGGGGGCCCACAACTGACTTCAAGTCCCCCTGGGGCCTCCTCTGTACCTGGTGGAGGGCAACGGTCCCTGCCTTGATCGTGCTGGCCACCCAGTGCCTTAGGCCAGAATGTTGTTGGCCGCCTTAGCCACCTGGGCACAGCTGCCCTGCGCCCCTCCCCAAGCAGTTTCCCATTTCAGAAACCATTATAAACCAGTTCTCGTGTGACAGAGGGCCACGCTTAAGAGAAAACACCCATGGAGCACAGAAGTTGTTGTCAAAACAAGGACATGACCTCTCCCAGGACACACAGTCATGGTGGAAGTTAGGAAAACAAACCGTTCATTGATTTTTTGTAAGTCAGCATCACAACACAAGGATTTAGTTACAAACCCAAGCCCCAGTGCATCTGTTGGGCTGTGTAAAACAACTTCATTGAACAGGTGGCTTCAGCAGAACTGAAAAAGCTGTGGCTACTCTCACCAAAGTAAGGAATGTATCCAACTACAGCACAGACAGCAAGAAATAAAATGATTTTAAGGCCACAGAATTATCTCCCATTCAAGCCAACAGCAGCCTAGTACAGGAGAAAATGAGCGACACAATTTGGTTTAGGCCCTATCAGTATTTGTGCCTTCAGATCCTAACCTCAGCCTTCAAAGTGGAATTATAAACTGAAAGCAAAACTAACATTGCAAAGCCACAGTTTTGTGGTGAAAACACTGCTCAGCTCATCAGGTGGTGTGTAGGGCCTGGGAGAAACATCTTTTCCAGAGGTTGGTGGGGAAATGCAAGTCAGGCATTGGCCTAATTCTGGACCCTCTACAGGCAGCTCCAAGCTGGTGAGCTATGCCAGTACATCAGGTAGTGCTATCGAGAAGTGGTTTGGGGGACAGTCATTCCTTAAAGGGCACGCGGCATCACTTTATTCAGAGGAAGGCTTCGCAGTGTAGCACTGATGACTGAGACTCTCATGAATTAAGAGAGACCAGGAGTACAGGGCTGAATAGCAAGAGGTTTTCCTGATGTCACCAGTGACATCTTCCCTACCTACAAGTGCGTTGATACAGTGCAGCAAGGCTGTAAATGCTCCACACTAACAGAAGGCAAGTCAAGATCTAAATGCACTTCTGGTTTAGGTCACTGATTTCTGGGTGTTTTAAATATCTTGCAAGCACTGAAGCAATCCCACATCCTGCACTCTCCAGACAGTGATGAGGTTAATTTCCTCCTGTGTAGCCTCTCACACTCTGCTTCCCAGTTTGCTCCGGTTGGTAACTTTTGCTGGTGACTGCAGTGGCAAAGGGACAGCTTTAGCTCTCATGTATTTGGTTATAGCATCTTCTTTAAGATGGGCTTTCCTAGCCCGAAAAGTAGGCAAAGACGTGGAAGTTTCAAGCATATCAAAAGGTTCAACTGGAATGGCCATTATCTAACCAGAATATTAATCAACCTAAGCCAGTGCTCTTTGGTATTAATAAGGTACTTGGGAAGATCTTAAAAACAAAGGAAGAATCCTCATGATCAGTTGCTTCCCATCTGCCAGGCAGCACAGCAGGCATCCATTAATCCTCTCCACCGCAGAGTCTCAGCAGAACTTTCCTATAGTCCCCTGAGCAGTCTCCCTAGAGAGCAAAAAAAGAATACAGTTAATTTTACAGCTACATACGTGACTGGATTCTTTCCAGCACCTGCAGTTTGTGGTAGGGTTTGTATCCTCTTTGACAACTGAAGGGCTAAGAGCATCCACAAACGTTTTCAGTACATAAATGTAAAGTGTCTTTAATCTTCCTCTGAGGTACCCATTGGTATCCTTTATGCAGCTCTCTGTCCTCATGCAGCAAAGCTTACCTTAATGAAGGAGTGGAGGGATTTCCCATACATAGTCAGGAATTCCCTTCTGATATCCAGCATATCTATTTCAGAGCGAGACACCATCACTCGGATCAGTGTGTTGTCATCTGTTCCCAAGCCCTAGAGAAATAAGCCAATCGTGTCCAACTACCAAGCCTTTTTGATCACAGAATCCTAAGAATCATCCTGGCTGGAAAGGACCTCCAGAATCACCAAGTCCAGCCCTCATCCCAGCATCTGTCTAACCCCTAGACCATAACCTCAAGTGCTCTAGCTACTCACCTTTTAAACCCCTCCAGGGATGGTGACTCCACTGCCTCCCTGGGCAGCCTGGTCCAGCACCCAACCGCTCTCTCAGGAATGAACTTCTTCCTAAGATCCAATCTAAGCCTCCCCTGACACAGCTTGAGGCCATTTCTCCTCATCCTATCATTAGGAATTTGGGAGAAGAGACTAGCATCAGCCTCACTGGAGCCTCCTGTTAGGTAGCTATAGAGAGCAGTAAGGTCTCCTCTCAGCCTTCTCTTCTCCAGACTAAATAACCCCAATTACCTCAGCCCCACTTCAAAGGGCCAATTTTCTAGCTCTCTCCCCAGCTTCAGTGCCCTTCCCTGGCCCTGCTCCAGCCCCTCAATATCCTTCTGATATTGTGGCACCCAAAACTGGACCAGTACTCAAGGTACGGTCTCATGAGTGCAGGAGCACCACTGCCTCCCTCCTCCTGCTAGCAGCGCTGTTCCTGATCCAGGCCAGAATGCCTTTGGCCTTGGCCACCTGGGCACCCTGCTGGCACCTGTTTAGCTGGCTGTCAACCAACACCCACAGGTCCTTCTCAGCCAGGCAGCTCCCCAGCCACTCTTCCCCAAGCCTGTAGCTGCTGGGGGTGGTTGCGACCCAAGTGCATGACGTGGCACTTGGCTTTGTTAAACCTCACCCCGTCGCTCCAGCCTGTCCCAATCCCTCTGCAGCACCTCCCTGCCCTCACACAGATCAACAGTGCCACTCAGATGTCTTTTTATTTCCCAGTTAACAGCACTTTCTCTGTATCTAACGATTTCTATCATGCTAGTGACACAAAAGGCAATGAGGGGAAAGAAAAATTGCAACGTCACACCAAAGGCTCTTTACCTTCATGGATTTATACAATCTTTCAGCAAAATATGCAGGCTTGTTTCGCATACATTTTACTGTAAGGGAGACAAGAACAAGGGAGTTAATGTCAGTAAAAGCAGAGAGCTCTCCCAAGCTTCGTGGCACTTTCTCATGAAGGTGTTTGTTCTGCAGCGACACAGTTCAGGACTAGCAAACAGCAAGCATGACGTACATGTCTGTAGGTGGTGGCCTGCTTTAAACTGAGTTCTCTGTGCTCAGTGCACACTGATATTTTCTGTAGGATTTTAGTGTCCTCTGACAGCACATATCAGCTACCAAAGCACTGCCTGGGACAGCAAACCATGTCATAAAACATGGAGCTTTGTCACCCGATTGTATCTGCAAAGAGCAAAACACAGAGGGTTGCAAACTGTCTGCCTCCCGAAGCTGTGCAACCAGCCGGCCAGGGCAAGACACTATATCTCTAATTATTAATTACTACATAGGCAAAGTGTAAAAGCAGGGCACTCACCCACAGCTAACAAAGCATCTTCTAGGTCTCCTGACATCTCAGATTGGATGCTCTCTGTTATGTCCTTATTAGCAATCCCTCTGTAAACATCGAACACTGGGAGGAAAAGGCAGTGAGAAAAAGAGTGAGATGCTTAAGACACGCAGTGTGTGAATGACTAAGGGCCACTAGACAAGATCAAACTGCTCATCCCCTGTAAGAACACTGGACCATTGCTTCACATTGTGAGCTAAAACTGGGCTGCCTCACAGCTGTGATTGCTTCCAGTGATCAACCACCTTACTAACTGCCCTACCACTGCTGCTAGTGTTTTCCAAGAACTGCAGGGTAATGCTGGAAGTTCACATTCACCTCTGTCTCAGTAGGAGTCACACTTCATTATGCAGCAAGTGGTACTGATGTTTTCCTCAAGCCCTTTTTGTGTCTCAGAAGGGAATAAAATTGTCTTAAGGAATCAAATGCAACTGGGCTCTAGGATACCTGTTGTCTCCAGAGGAGTTCCCAGTCACTTAATGAATAAAGCTCCTACAAGTATTGTCCATAAACAAGGACATAGCTGAGGGACCTACCTCTTAGTAGGTGGTGTCTGTTCCGTGTGCAGAGGATGGTCATGAACTGTACTTCATCTGTTCCCCATTTCTTCTCCCCAGCTTCATACAGGCACTTGAGACATTAGGAATAGACAGGCTAACTGAGAAGACCAGGTGTTCATGACCTTTAAAGGTCCCTTCCAACCCCAAACATTCTCTGATTCTACACTACACGTGAGATTTGTACTTCCTTGCTGCTTGAGCACTCCTGGCCTGTGGCTTGTATAGATCACAAGTATTTTCCAACAAATACTAATCAAGCACAGCAACTCTCAGCGAAGACATCATCTCCCATCCCAAACCCCCAGCCTGCCTTGAGACTTCTCACCACAGAGTTGCAAAGGAGGCTGGGACCCATTTAACTGAGTCGGGGGTGAAGAGGCTTTTCTAAGGGTCAAAACTGAGAATGGAACCTAGGGCACTGCTGTCTGGCACAGCTACAGGCTCACTGTTCTGTCTTGGAAAACACTGTTTCTGTCTGGAAAAAGCAGAAATTCGCCACGCGTCACGTCTACAAGAACAGATAGGTTTTGCAAGAAAGTTAATTGCTACAAACTTGAGCATCTTGCTGTGCGAGGGCATCATCCACGTAGGCTCCCTCATCTCTGTTTCCCTGCAGAGATACACGAATGAAAAACGAATGACAAATTCATTTTGCCAGCGCAACTGATCACAAGTGAGCCCTGCCAATCCCCATTCAAAGCAAGTTACTGGAGATGCAGAACGTAGTCCTTGAAACTGTGCAGTAGCTTACCAATGCAGCAAAGTGTATCTCAGATGTGATTTATGCTTCCCTTTCAAAATTACTAGAAACCCACTCGGATAGGGCTATCTTAAAAAGAGCCCCGGGCAATAATTTGACTCCTCTCCCTGCAGAAGCTGGGTGGGAAACACAGGTGAGGTGAAATCCTTCTCAGTGATAGGGGCAATGGGCATAAACTGGCAAATAGGACACTCAATCTGAACATAAGGGAAGCTTTTTTATGGTGAGGGTAACAGGGCACTGGAACAGGGTGCCCAGAGAAGTTGTGGAGAACATTCTACACCCACCTGGGCATGTTCCTCTGTGATCTGCTTTAGGAGAGCCTGCTTTGGCAAGGGTTCGGACTACCAACCCTTTCAACCCCTACCATTCTACGAGTCTATGACATAAAAGCCAGCCTAAAACTCCTCCTCACTGAAGTGACAGGTTTGTCCATCAACAACAGAAGAGTCATCCCCATTCTGCTTAGCCTAGACTTACTGTTGCGAGAGACACGAGGACTCGTCGAAACATGGAAGATGTGTCAGAGACAATGTCCTCCTCAAGGGTGCGGCCATATTCTAGCAAGAGAACACACAGGACATCTGTCAGTAACAGCTCACCACTTGCATACTGTTTGTCTGCACTGGCCAGCTGTAAGCTAGCTAAACGTGTAACTGTCAACAAGCCAGGATACTGTTGGCTTTCTTAGCCATCATCATACAGTCCAGTTGTCATGTTTAGGGCTACAGGGCAAAATTCAGAAGCACAGGCAGTATAAAACTGGCAACAGATCCACATGTGGTCAGACATCCACCTGACAGATACAGCCACGCACACACAGGAGTGCCTCTTCAGTCTGTCTAATGCTCGCTCACTTGAGCTACTTACGGATCGCGTAGTTCTCGTTAATGCGCCGAATCTCATCATTCGTGCGAGACGCCAGAATTTCAATGAGGCAACCTTCATCTGTTCCTGCCCCCTGGGGAATTGCGAGGCAAAGTCCAACAGTATTATGACAACTATTTTTTAAAGTATATTCAAATTAATAATGAATTAATTACAAACGTTTAATTATGCCAAATCATACTAAATTGACCAGAACTTGAGCAACATAAAAGGACAGTTTCCAAACCTTCACAGCCCTCCTCATTTCATGGACGTCATACATGGTGGTAGGAGTCATCATACCAATGATCACTCTTTCAAAATTCCCACTCAACTCAGACTTCAAGTCATCAATCAAATCCTAGAAGGCAGAGGGAGGAGAAAAGACCTGGCTATCAAGAACAAAAGAACCCACTCATCCCTTTTCTTCCTGCTCCAGCCCTCCTTTGCTGAGCAGCTGTGCTGAAGTGAACAGGACCAAAATAGACTTATTCAGAGAAAGCTTGTACTAACATTACTGTCAGGGAGACTAGGGTGTTCTTAGTGTCTTTCACCCAAATGACAGAACCCAAACAGTGTGTTGTGGGATGATCTATGACCTCTGACTCTGCATGTGACATGCAACAGCCAGATATTCCTTCCTTTAATCCTACTCACACAGAAGAACTCTTGGAACTCTCTCTCAGGCTGTTGGATCACAGCAAGAGCCGCTTGCTGTGGCAAAAATCTGCCAGTGAAAGACAATTCATTTCCCTGTCTCTCCTTTCCCCTTCCTAGATCAGTATCTGGGCAGTGATGCTAGAGCAGAGTGACCGATATCATGTTGGGTGACAAAATGTGGGGACAACGATGATGCCTTGGCCACAGTTTGTCTTTTTAACCTGTTCTTCCATGTTACTAAAATTTATTCCCTTTCTTTACTTTAACATTGTTCTCAGTTTTTCTGTGTGTTTCAGTAAGCCTGGGAAATCAAAACCAGCTCAAAATCATCTAAATTAAGGCAAAATGTCAGCATCTCCCAGGTAAAGGCAAGTCACTCATCTCTGGAGATCACCTACCCTGCCAATAGTGCTTTTATAGGTGATGAGAACTTGCTGACGCTGGGCGCTGTTTAATTTGGTCAAGATCTCAATAATGGCATCTTCATCTGTGCCTGGAAAGAAAACAGTGGAAACCAATCAGGCCACCTGCGCAAGAAGCAGAGACGTGTTCTGGTCTGGTCCAGACTGTGCCATTAGCCAGCTGCTGGTCTTTACACAGCTTGGCTCTTGACAGCACCAGGCACTACGAACAAGTGCCTTAACCCAGCCAGCAGCACCACAGTACCACACTGCAGGAGAGGTAAGAGCCTGACTAGGGATGGTTTTGTGCCCAAAACTTGGATCTGCAGTTGGGTTCAGGTCTCAGCCTGATGGAGTCAATCAGTTCCTTCCATGGTGTCATAGGGCAGTGGGGCAATACAAATGGCTGGACTTTTCCTCTAACAGAACACCAGACAAAACATTCCCAATGCCCAGGGAAAAGGAAGAGGGCTTTACTCCAGAGGGAGACCAACTTACCAAGTCCCTTCATAGCCTTCCTTAGTGCCTGTGCTTCTTGCTCAGCACTGAAGCTTGAGACCCCCTTGACAGTTGCCTAAACCCACAGAAAAGTAATTGCCAAAGGCAGATTCAAAGTTAAAGCAAATTCAAAAGGTGAAAGCAAGATGACAGCAAGAGACTTCCACACACCAGACATGGTTGCTTTTATATCAGGCTTCCATCCCACCCTAATGAGAAGCAGTTTGTTCTAGAGGAACTCCCAGCCACATAAGAAACAAGCCCCAGGGACACAACTGACAGGAGATCTTCATATAGCTCCCCATGATCTGGGTCCCAGTTATCTAATAGCCTAACCTAATGTAGGCAGACAGATGCACACTGATGGCTGCTTTGCAGGTTGCGCCTGAGCAAACAATGCACCCAGGAAGTTGATAAGGAGAAATTAATGATCTTTGGACTAATACCTGATGGATTTTCCACTAAATACCCAAAGGGAAAGGCCCATAAAGGAGGGTCATTCTGCTCAGAAGCAGAGAGAAGCAACAGCCCACACAAACAGACAGACAGTTGCACTGTTCTTCCTGCTGTGCCTTATCTGAGCTACACTCCCTGCACTTATCTGATCAGATAAAAGCTTGGCACAGCCTGGTACAGAAAACACTCACCATCACTCTTGTATTGGGTCACTCTGCTACTGTCAGAGTCCACAGGCAGTTAGACACTGTAATAAAACCAGAGGGTGTGTTAGTTTTCTAGCAAATAATTAATAGAATATAACTACCCTTGGCTGTGAATAGGGCTGGTTAAGTCACAATATAATTTCTCCAGTGACTAAAAGCATCACTTGAATGGCCCCACTGAATGCCCACAGCAGCATCCCTCCTCTCCCAGCCCTGCTCAGTGCTGAAGGAACAGAAGAGGGCCGGGGGGTGGTCACCCTTCCTGGCTGAGACATGAGCAGATGGTTAGCACCAGTAATCTAAGACGTTTTTAATTGTCAGCATGACAGCCCAGCTGAGCCTGCACAGAGAAACAGACAATGCTGTCCGAGGAGCAAAGAAAACAGAGCTGATTCCTATGCCCTTCAAACCACAGACCTTGCCAGGTGAGGGCATGCAGATGAATTAGGATGCCCACAGGATCCTAACAGCCTTCACAGGGACTTCCTGGGAGACACGGACAACTTCCAAGTGCAGATGAGTGCGCAGAGGGCAACTGCACTCAAGGACTGGGACAGAAGCATCGTTTTCCCGTTGCTTCAAATCCGCACTCTGCAGTATCTCCTTGGCTTAGAGCAAGGTGTAACTCCTGCAGAACTGTAGTTTTAACGGCTGTCAAAAAACTGAAAAAAGTTGACTTGGCCATCTCCCCGGGGTCATTTTTGCTGCTCACAAGTTTGTCTCCATGGGTAGGGCACATACAGCAAGACATTCAAGCTGTTTTCCCATAGGCCTGGTCAGTTGACAGGATGCTGGATATGAAGACAAGGTTCACTTCTCTGCAGCTCCCAACAGCCTGAGCTAAGGGTCTCACATCAAAGCCCCTCAGCAGCAGTGCCAGCAATGCTAGTGGCTGATGACATCTCTCCTTGATCCTGCTCATGGTGTTTAATAGCTGCTATGAATGAGCCCAGAGAGTTGGGCAAGAAGAGAAGTGTCTGCTCATGCTTCACATGACTCTTGCAAATCTGGGATACCATGGGTGGGTGCTGTTAGAGCAGGTAACACCCAGCAGAGGAGTTTGCCACAGCTGTGTTATGCAGATGTGCTCTCCACATCTCTTGTACTTTGTGACACCGATCAGCAACACAGGGAAAATTCTTAAGCGTTGAGTTTGCTTTCTTCCATTTGATTATAGATTCCAGCTGTCAAATTATGATCTAGACTGCTGAAAAGTAATCTTTGCTCTTCTTTAATCTTTTACAGAAACATAAAGCCAACTGTATTTGCTTCAGCCAGACACTAAATAATAGCTTCAGATTTTGCAGATGCTTTCCCTGTGTGTTTTGTCATTCAATGGTTGGTACGCAGAAGCAGGAATATAAACCAGACTGGTTTGGCAAATCAATTAAAGGGCAAAAGAAAGGTCAATACACATGAAAAAGGGGGTGGGAGTGCAGATGAGCTGGCAGAAAGGAACCAAAGCCTGAGGAAAGATGTGTGTCCCGGCTTCAGGACAAATGCTCCTGCAATATCGAATTACAACAGAAATGTCACCGTAACATTCCAATTTCTTCATCCAGCTGAAATGTCACGGGGAATATAAAAAGTGGAGCACTGCACAAGGCAGCGGTGCTAAGCTGACCGTGTGACCTGCAAACGATGTTTTGTTCCCAGTACGTTTCTGTGTGTCCTGACACAAGGACCAAGACACTGAGGTTAATAGTTGGAAGCAGCTCAACCAAGTTCTCTCACAACAGTGCCTGCCCCAGTAACACTCTTGGTCCCTTCCCAGGTGAAGTCACCTCCATGAACAGCTCAGACTGGGGCATTAGATGAATAAAACACCTCCTTTGCTAGTAGAGAGAGGAAGGAATTGCTCAGGCAGATTTGCCAGCTTAACACCGTTCTTGGCCTGCAGCTCAAATGGGGAAACAGCTTCAGAACAGGGCCAACACTTTAATCTGTTTTGAACAATTAATCTATGCAAAGATTCAGCTACAAGTGTTAAGGTGCCCTGGCTAGTCCCTGTCCTCATGTTATTTCCTTAATCCCTGAATAAAGGCCTGAGCTAGCTGATACAGTGAACCTGTCTCAGAACAGGCTCAGGGCTCTTAGTTGGGAGGCAGTGCAGGTGTATGAGGCATCTCTCCTATTAGTCACATTTTTTTCCATGGATGAGCCTTTCCTGGCTTATTATTGGTCTTATGAGCTAATCTGAAAATTACAAGACACGTTAATGCCCTCTAAAAGCTGAGTCCAGAAAAACTTGGATTTATCAGAAAACAGCTGAAACAATGGCGTGTGCTGGCCAGCTCAAACCCAGGCTGGTTCTGAATTGTGCTTTCCTGACTCCACACAGCCAGCACCCAGCAAGAAAAGCTCCCAGTAGCTTCACAGGATATAAACACAGGGGCTCCCCCAAGTTTTGAGCTCACCGAGGTGCTACCAGCCTAACGCTGGCAGTGTTTTGCAATCCATCCCCTTAACGTCAAACACTGGACCTGCTTGACTAGTTCTTTCGTACCGCGCACATTTACTCCAGCACAAGCCCACACCCTGTGCCAGGTCAGCTTTTCCATGGCTCTTCTGCAGAGGATACAGCTGCTCCCCGCACAGCTGGCTGGGTTTCAGGGAGGTGGCACTGCTCTGGGGCTCACTGCACGGGGGCTGACTCTGATCCCAGACCAACTGGCAACTCAGGAAAGAATCTCCTTTCTGCTGGAGAACCCAGAACCCACTGAAATATACCAGCACCTCACACACGATGACCTGACTGCTGCCCTCAAAAGGAACAGAATACTGAGTTAGCAGAGCCTTGCATCCCTCACTTCAGACTGTTCACCCACCCGAAGCTGCTTCACAAGACCCTTGCTGTGCCCTGCCCACCCAAAGCATCCAGTGGGCAGGATGTGCCAGGCTGGACAAAGCACAAAGAGGAAGCAAACCCTCCATTCCCTGTGCTGAGGAGAGTCAGCCATCTTCCTCCTTCCCACAGTTCGCTCCCGCTCCCTCCTCATCCCCAGCCTGCATCCTCCCGGGCTGCCCCATTACCCCAGTGCCCTGGCACCATGGTTCCCAAGTGGCATCGCCCAGCCAAGCGCTGTCCCACTCCCCCACAGCTGCATGACCAGCTCCTGCGGTCTGGCAAGCAGCAACGATGCTTCACAGGCACCTTCACAGGCACCTCTAGCCACGAAACCCCTTCCTACGCCAGAGACCCCCACTTCACTGGGCACTCACCAGCTGTCCCAAGCGGCTGCCTCGGAAGGGACGGGATTGCGGCTCCCGTCGGGTCCCGGGCGGCAGAGTCCCCGCCCTGGAGCAGGGTGGGACTTGGCGCAGAGCGGCTCTTCTCCGGAGCCCCGCTACTCCAACCGCGGCCTCTGCGCCTGCTCTTCTGTCAAGAGGGGCTGACTGCAATCCAGAGCGGCGAGAAGAACCCCCCCGAGCAGCCTCTCCCGCCGCTGGGGTGGCAGAGAGTGCAGTGCAAGTGAAGGTGGCCTGGCAGGCTGGGACAGAGATTTCTCTACAGCTTTCCGGGAGCACGGAGTCTTTCTGACTGCAGCCGAGCGCAGAGCCAGGCTCAAATGTCCCTGTGTGGTGTGGAAGAGCAAACCCAAGGGGGGAGCGAGTGGGACGACAGCTGGGGCACACAGGCAGCACACAGAGGTCCTGCTCCTCCCCGGATCGCCTGGGGGGATTTCTTACCTGTCTTGTGTCTCCTTTGCTCCCGCAGAACCTCTCCAGGTCGTCTAAGCTTTCTGTCATGAACAGTTATGACTTCTGTCAGAGTCACTATTTTCGTAAGGGTGAGTATTTTCTCTCTGATAAATGGCACTGCCTGTAAGTAAAAACACTCCAGGAAAAGGGTATTCAGTTTTACCTCGAAGTGGCACTGCCAGGTTTAGTCTTGGACAAAATCATGAGGCTACAGAGGGAAAAGAACCTCACACCAACGATACCAAGGTCCCAATACCCTGGGGGACCTTGCTCTCTGGTGACAGGAAGTACAGACATTATGGATAAAGAACTCTTTCAGGCTCTTTTTTCCCAGTTCATGCAACAGTTCTCTCTCATCTCTCTGCCTTTTTGCATGTGCTCTGTGGCTTTTAGCGACCTAAATTTAGCAGCTCAGAAGAATGCAGCCTCTGCTCCAGTGAGCATGTCTGTGCACTCAGCTTATTATAGCTTTTACTGCAGCCCAGTACCCCAAAACCAGTCCCACAGAGACCAGCGTCTGCTCACTCCCTGCTAACACAGGGGGATGCCTAAGAGAGGGTAACAGAAGAATGGGGTTCAAGTCACAAACACCTCCTTTTCTACTGCAGAGTTTCCTTGCAAAATCTTCACCCCAGCCAGGATTCTGTGTGGGCTTGTCAGCAGTCACTAAGGAGAGACTCTTCTACATCTGTTCAAGTTTCCATTCCCAGCCCTCCTCTCACATCAACAGTCTCTGGGCCCACAGCAGCTCATTTTAATCCCCCGCTGGGAGATCCGCTGTGTTTCTCCATCTTATGTTGCCTCTGATTTTTTTTAGTCTGGGTGTTTTCAAAAGCCCAGTTCTTCTGTTTGCTCTCCGGCCTCTTCAGCCCCGAGGACTGGATGGCTCTGGCACCACAGTCACCAGTGTATGTAACAGCAATTATTTAAGACCATAAATCATTAATCTCCTTTGGAAGTTTTTTATCCCTTTAATATTGAAACCAGTTCTGCCCTTCCTAATTTGCATAATTCAACCTTTTCTTTCCCCCCGGGAAAGAAGCTGCAGGTAGTGAGGAATACTTGGAGGTGCAAAGTGTTTGTGTGGGTGCTTTTGGCCATGCAGAATTAGTCATGCTGGTGTAGTCCATTTGGCAGCCAGATCCTGACCCCACACACAGCTGAGTTCCCTATAATCTTGGCTGGTTATGGATGCTGACTCAAGAGCCACCCGATTCAGACTATCGTGATTATTTGGACCAGAAAGCTCTCTGTATTGCCACTCCATCCTGCTGTGCTTCTCTCTCTGCAACAGCCGTAACACAAATTAAAGGGCACAGAAAGACAAGGCAGTGTGCAGTAAGAAAATAAAGAGAGCTCAAGCAGGCAGTCTGTTTGGAAGGAGAGATTTATTACGATTTGTTCTAGGTCCCACAACGATGAAGGAGCTGAACCTCCTGAAAGATGGAAGGGTTTGTGGTTTTGCCTCAAGGACCTGGTCTTTCATCTTTGCATCTCGAAAGAGCAGAGGAGCCTGGGGCTGGAAGGAGAGATTTTCACTGTCATTTGATTAGCAGGCACCTGCCTATAGCTTTAGAGAAATGGCCTCCCCTTGTGGTCCAGATCCTGACACTAATGAAGCTTTCAGCCCATCTCCCACAGATTTAAGTGGGGCCCAGAATTTGTCCCTGTGGGGCTGATGTAGGTGTTTTGAGGGGTTGCTGTGGAAATGCTTCTTTTCGTACCTGAGTTACAGCAGTTTGCATTCAGCAGCCCCTGGAAATGGGGTTGTTCAGCTATTGCCTGAGTGCTGCTGGGACCAAGTTGTGATGCTGGAGCTCAGACTGTTGTCTCCATAGCAGCAGACAGCCAAGGGGAGAGTGGGAGGCTGTAGAGAGGTAGGTGTTGGCCTCTTCTCCTTGGTGACTGCTGACAGAAGCAGGGGCAATGGTCTGCAGTTGACGCGGGGGAGGTTTAGATCGGATCTGAGGAAGAGATTCTTCGCAGAAAGAGTGGTTGGGCACCGGCAGGGCCTTCCCAGAGAGGTGGTGGAGTCCCCACCCCTGGAGGTGTTTATTTAAGAAGTGTATGGAATGGGGTGCTTCACGCCCTGCTCGAGGGACAGTATGGAGGAGGGAGGTTAGTCACGGTTTGTTAATCTCTCAGGGACTGAGATTTTTTGTTGGTGTGGGGATGGTTGGATTTGGGGATCCAGGAGGTTGTTTCCAACAGGGATTATTCTGTGATTCTGTGATTCCATGGTATTTTGAGGAAGACCTTAGGAAGACTCATCCTGAAGCTTCTGTTGTTGAGCAAAGCCCTTTTAACACAAATAGGAAGGAAAGTGACAAACATCCTCCCAGAAATCTCCAAGCAGTGATTATCAGAAGAGGGAAAGTTGAATTATTGGTTGGACTTAATGATCTTGAAGGTCTTTTCCAAGGTAGGCAACTCTGTGTTTTTGTGTGATTCTGTGAAACATTCCAACTGTAAGAAACAGAAGTATTCTGAGCTCTTCAGTACTTACCATAGCCATTAGAAACCCTGTCCCTGTTTTCAGTAAGTACCAGAGGAATGTGCATACCTCTGTCTCTCGGCCTTTCAGTTTCACAAGGCCCTGGGTGGAGAGTATACCAGCACTGCTATGCAAGTCAAGGACCTTCTGCACAGAGCAGGGTTGATTACACAGACAGACACCAGAGAATCATAGAATTGTTCAGGTTGGAAGAGACCTCCAAGATTATCAGGTCCAACTGCCTGTGTCACCCTGCCTGCTAAACCATGTTTCCAAGTGCCACATCTACACCTCAAGGGACAGAGACTCCACCACCTCCCTGAGCAGCCTGATTCTCCAATACCTGACCTCTGTGTTCAGTGAGGAATTTTTCCTGATGTCCAATGTAAACCTCCCCTGGTGCACCTTGAGGCTATTTTCTCTCATCATGTCACTATTGACTTGGGAGAAGAGACCTACCCCCACCTCTTTACAACCTCCTTTTGGGCAGTTGTAGAGAGTGGTAATATCTCTCCCTTCTGTCACACAGGACCAAGAAGGAAGAAGGGAGCAGAACTGATTTCAGAAAATTCCTCTAAGCTGAAGTGCTTTTAAAGCAAGAAAGTGCTTGGCGGTGCTGTGCACATTGCACATGCCTCAGAAAACAAGCTGAACGGGCAGACAGCAAGGAGCAGCTGTATGCAAAAGCCAGGAGGTGCACTTGCCATTTCAAGTGCTCTTCAATTGTAAGACTTCTAGGACAGGGATCTTCACCTGTTCTGCAGGCAGATGCAGAGCAGGAAATCCTGGATGCTATTACAATTTATAGCAGTGACAGATACAGTGCCACCATGGCTGGTGCTTTCCACACTGCTATCCCACAGCATATGCTATGCTGACACTGTCTCAAAACACTCCACACTCTGCCTTTCTCCTACAGAGAAACTTAAGGCTGCACTTGGCCACGAGCCAAGTCTACTGTTTTCTTTTATAAACTAAAGCTATAAACAGCAGGGAAGGCAAACAGGCCTGAGCCACTAGTTGGTTGACATCTCTGTTGGCTGCCAATCTTAATGAATGCCAACCCAAAGGGAGTCTGGAGTCAGCCAATACCTCTGTAGTGAGGTCATGAAAATGGTCGGACTTGTGGGGTGACAGTTTTACCTTTGAAAGAGTCCTTTGCAGCCATATAAGTTCTCGTTTGCCCTTGATCCAGTTGTGTTCTCTCACTTCCCACTGTTCAAATTGAACTGGGGAAAGCAGATCTGTTCAATGGCCTCAGCAGAGACCAAGTCACAGGCAGTGGCAGAAGAATCACAAGAGTCCTCCCATGAGCAAAGTTTGCCTGGCCTTGGGAAGCCCTTCCCATAAGCCATTCCCACTGCTCGCTGGGAAGCCAAACCCTCATGCAGCTGTGGTGAGTTCCAGTACCTGTCCTGGCACAACTTCTTTACATTACAAACGCGCACACACACACATATATGAGGGTTCAAACCACAAGCACACTCCTTGTCCCCTGCTCTTTCCTTGTGCAGTTATACTCACATTGCCTCAAACAACCCCCCCACTAAGAAGACTAACTGATCCCACTTAAGACTTAGACCTTGGGGCATTTGCTAGCTCTGCACAGTCACTCAGGGCAATTTCCAGTTCCCCTGTGGAAGCTCTGTATTTTGTGGTACAACCTTCTTTCCCCAAAGCTGCAAGCTACAAATTGCCACACCATTATTTCCAGCAACCTTAAACTCATTATCAAACCTAAATTTCATTTAGTGGCCTTAACGAATATTTACTCCAATTAGCATACGTAGAGCTCTGAAGGAGAAATGAGTAGTTTTCACTTTTTTCATCTCAGTAATATCTGCCTCTGTGGAGCTTCATCTTACTTTGCTGTAGGACATGTAACTAGAGCTATGACGGCCCAGCTCAGGGCAACCCTGTATTTGCTCCCTCATGAAAATACAAGAGAAACTCATGGTAGAGGCAGCTCTTGAAGTGGGAAAGCAAGTTAAGCATCTTAATGTGACCCTTAACATTAGTGCTAGGAAGCAAGAGGAGGAGGGCTGCTGCACAAGAAAAGACAAGGTAGGAGCAAGGGACACTGACAGCACTGCCAACGGGATGCAGTTCCTCCATGCCTGGGCAGCCTCATCAACCAAACGCCCAGTGCTTGGGAGTGAGGCAAAGCGAGGCCACAAGTGCACAGCTTACCCCGGAGACCAGGCTAGCGCTGTGGGCCACTGCTGAGAGCTTAAATGTTCTTGGGCTCCAGAAAACAGGGGCACAACTAGAGATGGGTAGCATCGTAGCACTGAGTAGTCTTTAGCTGGTGAAAAGCTCGACAGAACATTTTGCAGTAAATACGCATGGATAAGATAAAACACTTACCAAGACGAAAACAGCTGAACCGAGGATAACACGACTGTCGCTTTGTGGCGCCTGGTTACATAAACCAGAGACAGCAGAAGTTAGGTAGGCTCTTTTCTACCTCCTCGCCACTGCTCGAGATGTCCAGGAGAGGCCAGTGTGTCCTTAGGTTTGCGGTGCTCGCAGGAGGCCGTTTCAAGCATCTGTTTTAATTTAGAAAATGCTGAGTTGTCTGGAAAGTTTGATCAAGAGGGATGCAGCTGCATTAATGTCCTCCTTCCTGGGGATTTGGATGCAGCTTCTTAGCGGTATAAAGGCACCAGGGCGACGATATGCAGCCAACAGCTCTGCTGACCACATCATCAGGGATCAAATATTCCAAAGCTAGTGTCATGGGGTTTGAACAGCTATATTTTTGTGTTTATCATTGAAGACCTTAGTGAGAATGAGGTTTCTGTCTTCGGTGGAACAAATCTGGGAGCACCCTGGCGCTGCTGTGAGCTGAGCCAGGAGAAGCACCAGACTGTCACTGCTGGCTTTTTCACTTAAGGCTTTCAAAGCTCAGTTCTCTGATCCTTGTGAAGGTCACTGGGATTGCAGCAGTGCAGCCAAGCCTTGTTCATTCTGGAATGAAGAATGACACCAGCATTTGCAACCAAGGTTTGGCTTCTGCTGGTGCTTTGGCTCCCCGGAATGGTCACCAGCAGAGTGCATGTACCTGTGGCCACAGCACTGGGGTCCCATAGTTATATGTGGGTCTGACACTCATGTGTGTTTTCCCTCAGCAATCCCTCGCATTCCCAGGCAGTCAGTGCCTGATTTAGCAGTGCATCTGCAAGCTCCTGGCATGGCACTTTGCTTTATCTTTGTTAGTGGGAAGTGAATGATTTCCTTGTGCCACACAGAGATGCCCAATTTCCTTGGAAATTGTTCAGTTCTGCAGTGTCCCCCCCAGATTACTGGATATTGTACTCACTTTTCACCTTGGACGCTTTACTTTGTTTTTAACAGAGGCCTTAGGGACCTCTCAGAGGCTGCAGTGATAAAAAATAAATAAATTACAAAATGGACAGAAGCAGCAGAGGCTTTATGCATTTCATATTCAGTCTGAAGAGCCAGTGAGCCTTCTCAGTTGACCATTTGCAACTTGTTACAGAGCTCCAAACCAGAGCTGAGGGAGGTTCAGTGAAGATTGAAGTCTGTTAAATTAAAAAGGCCCATGGTCACAGGTGTGTGAGCTGACTGGCTAAACTGATCACCGTTACAGACGTGTTGGCTTGGGGTGTCTTTTACTCCCCAAGGTGTAATGAGGAGCCATTCTGTAGCACTCTACAAACTATGGTTGAATGATGGTGCTCTAGGAGGACTCTCAGATCTCCAGGATGGGCTCATAGACCCTTACATAGAGGAACTGCAGAGAACAAGGACAACAGAAGACACAGGGTGTTTCTGTGAGCCATCATGGTTTGGCAGAAAATCAACTGTATGGTGATGCACTGTCAGGTGTGTGTGTGTCACCTGACAAACACTACCACCACTGATTTTACTTGCCCATTCTGAGTGCCATATGTGTCCTACAGGTCTTGGAACATCTGGAGGGAAAAAAACAGGTCTGTTTAAAACATGCTGATCCAGTCACACTGGTGTTGCTGGAGGCCTGTGCCCACAAACAAAGCAGGAGAAAGAAAAAAAGGTTGTGCCAGGGGTAAATACTTCTGCCCTGGCACAGTAACTAGGACCTGTCTGCTCAGGACAGGAGCTTGTCAGCAGGGCGGCTGTAGTTATTATCGTAATACAGGATATAATAGTCATCAGGGAAATGTGAGTTTGCTCTTGTTTCCTCTTCTGCCCCAGAAAGAGGGGAGGAAGGAGAGCAGTGATGTCATGGAGGATTGCTCTGGCAACCCTGAGTTCTTCAGGGTTCTGTATGCTGGATGGTGGGCTAGGAACACCAAGTTTTACCATTTCTGTTTGACATTCTGCTGTTTGAAATTCCAGCTCTGGCCCTTGCTGTTAACACGCATGAAAAGGAGATGGCTGCTGCAGATGCCGTAGGCTGGACAAGAACTCAAAGCGCATTTAAAAGAGATTCCAGGGGACTCAAGGTAAACTAAACTTTTCCAACGCCTGACCAGGGCTTTGGCCTCTTCAGATGAGCCACGCTGAGGTGATGGGGTGAAGTCGAGAAGGGTCTATGTTCAAGTAAATTCAAGGTTTGGGCTTTACAAACCTAGCTATAAGGCTTAAGTACTCCCTGAGTTCTGGGATATCTCCGTTTTCAGTCCTTTTTGAAGCTCTCGAACCAGGCACTGGCAGGGCCTGTGTGAGGATCAGCCTCGCAGACACCCAGGCCAGGCCCAAGATCAAACGGCGCGGGGGGGGGGGG